>JARFOC010000716.1:1468829-1528247 GCA_031763485.1 Osmoderma eremita | reverse complement strand
TCACTACCATATATATACACAACAGCACAGAATAATGCTAAGTTAATGTAAAATTAAAAATGGAAGCACACCAAAAGATAGTTTCACGTACGCAGTAAAGCACAAACGAGAACCAAAATGGCAAACGCTCTATAACGGTCCGCGTCGGTTTATATACTGATTGTGAAAGTAGCGCCAACTGTGAAAACAGATTTAACTAATTTGAAATGGGACCAAATTTAAACCCAAGTGCGCACCCGGTGGGTAGAAGCGATAAACGGGGGACTGACAGAGCGGTTCATAGAGTTACGTTTTCTAGCGCATGTCCGTTAGTTACTTGGTTGACAGCGGCTAGTATTCGGTTGCGTTGTTTGTTGAAGCTTTTTCCTTTTCGCATTTCTAACCCTAATGCATTGGAATGTGTAATATAAACAAATGCTTTGCTCAGGGATCTAACATAAAAGTGTCATGCTACACTTAACAAGAAATTAAAAAAAAACTATTTTCTTGTGTCACAACGAAATGAATCATTACCTCAAAACGAAGCTGTAAACAAAAACTGGTGGAGCCGGCTAACAAATTTTCTAAATTTCTAAACAAACAATAATTATTAATAAGAAATCTTAATAATAAGGCGTAATAATTAAATTTTTGGAATTGGCAAGAGTTCACGTAGTTTCTAACGCTCGAATTGTATTGTTGCAATGCTTAGGGTAAGGGTATCTGGAAATTTACTTGCAAATAAATCACGAGTAACTTTTGTCATAATATAGTTTTAACATTTATAGTTTCTCTTCAGTATAGTAGTCCATTGTTAACCTTTTCACTGCTCAATTCTCTCTGCAGCGATGATCTGGTACAGTCAGTGAAAGGGTACACACATTTCCTCTCTGATAAACTACAAGCGACTGATAGCAATTATGGATTTTAACTGGGAACAAGTTAAAATCCATATAAGATAATTGAAAAATTAATGTAAGTATTCAGTTTTGACAATTTTGAAAAAATGTCACTTTGCTATAAAAGTAGACCAATATCAAAAATCTATATTTATAAAAGAAAAATTTCAGGCTGTGTTGTTTGCAGTATAGAAGACCTTGAACCTACCGTTATTTGCATATAAAATTCACCATAACTTCTGAAATACGCTGTATAATTCAATGAAATTGTGTATTGGGGGTGTGAGGCATGAGCTTAACCTATATTAGTGATATTGTTTTTACGCCATGCTGTAGTTGGAAATTCTTCTAATTTTCTGCAGCGATAGGAAGCATTATCAAGAACAATCACTGACTTCCGCTATATATTTGGAAGCAATTTCTTAATAAACCAATCCTCGTATGTGTCTGAATCCATCTCGTGATGAACATCAGCAGTGTCTTTTTTTGCAGAGAAAGTTACATAAAATGTCAAATAGCAAGAACTAAATTGTACCTTCTTCTCAAAATTTCTTGATCTCTCGTAAGAATTTGTGCCTCCACCGAGTAATGTCGTCTTGTTCGATGTGTATACTTTTACGTCTTACTTTTTACTTACATAAGTTTGTAATTGGTCATTTAGTTGTATGCCTTTTCTTTTTTTGGGTTTTTTTTTGACTTGATAATGAACCAATTTGTTGCTCCTGTTTTATGTTATATATTGTACGCTTTGAGCAACCGAACATTTGCAATCATACACTTCTCCTTGAGGCTAAATTTTTCTCCCTTACGCCGTTTTCTCCCCACAGGCTCCATTAATGCAGAGAAAACTGTAATTAAATGTATAGGTTATAACATTTTTAAAAATCAAAAGAAATATCCATATTACCCTGTGCACGCTCGGAGAAGATGGAAGCGTTCTGAAAAAAACGGTTTGTACAACAATATATAAACAAATTAAAGTGGAATTTGACTAAAAATATTTTAAAACTATGATGATAACGATTGACTATAATTGACGCTAATAGATAGATGGATAGGTACTTTGCCGACGCCGACATATGTGAAGATGCAACATAGCAATCGGAAGTGAAGATAGTGCTAATGGCTGCAACTAAGGATAGTAAGAGATAAAAGTTGCTATTATATCCCATACTGCTACGCAGGTTGAGGTGATCTATAACTGCACGATGTTTATGCTTTAAACGTTTGCTGGCGTAAGGTAGCTTCTTGTGATAATATTTACTAAGAGGAGTTGGTTGTATAAAGGGATTTTATTGCCAGTTATTAATTATAATAATGGTTATTGCTAGAGTAAATCGCGAACTAATATCGTGACAAACGGGCAATCTACATTTAATACAAAGATAAACCCCACAACCCTCGTTGTGTATTGTACGTGCTACTCCACGTAGTACAGACGTGTTTTATTCATGCCCCTGGGAATGCCATAAAGAATTGTATCTACTGCGTTTTGATTGGACGGAAGCGCTTTTTCCATGCTAATATTCTTTCTTTTTCCTCTGTTTTTATTGTCGCTGTCTTCTATCTTTTGACTTTACGATCCTGTTTACTGCAGTACGTATAATTTAGTGTATCTTGCATGGTGGTTTACTGCATCGAAATATTACAAAGTATCAGAATAAATTAAAAAAGGTAAGCCATGAATAATCCATGAAATTTGGTAAATGGCATTGTTAAATATTAACTCTTTTATTCCTGTTTATACTGCTGATTGACATAAGTAAGCAAACTATATCCGATACAAATTACAAGATGGAGTACGAAGCTTAATTGTTACAAAGTTGCAAGTGGAGTAAAATTTATACCCACAGGTAGTGAATATGGTTTTATGCCTTAGAATAATAAGGCTAAGTTTTTCATGGAATTTACAGCTTATTTACGCTACGTAGACACGCTAATTGAAATCATTTTCTAGATAAATGTATGTCATGTAGGATTTTTAGAGTTCTGTTGTAGTTAGTTCTTTGTACTCTGACATATATGTATGCAGGTGCACTATTTTTATTGTCAACGCAACTGCAGCGAAACGTATTTGGCACACTCAGATATAATATAGATAAAGATTTTCCTAAAGCATATTCTTGGATCTGAATAAACTATGGAAAATGTGGAATCTAAACAGTTATCTACAAATACAGACATTCCTTACTAAAAGTTCGAGATCAGTTCTTAACACAACTTAGGAGAATCAGTCGCTGAACGAGGACGCTATATGTCCGGGCGCCACCTATCATGCAATTCTGAAGTGCAAGTCAACACCAACTGGTATCGATGGTTATTAATGCAGTTAAAATTTATCTGATCTGAGGTTAACTTCAAATTTTGCTTCTAACTTAACTTCATATTTGACACAATTGGCTACTGTTGTCGATGTGCATTCGCATCACAGCTTCATCCCCAGTGCCAGTATTAATCCCGTTAAAAAATCAAAATCATGAAAGTATATTCAAGGGTACTTAACTGTTTTACAAGTGCCGAAATAAGTGTTGAAGAAAAGCCTCATGCTTTTGAGCCTGAAAATTTGGCTGCACATAACAAGAAACTCAATGAATTGAAGATGCATTTAGAAACCCTGCACAATATAAGCCACGTGAATTCTTTGATGAGAGGAGAGGAAGGTAACTCAGATCTTTCCAAAAACAGTAGTCATCACCGTACAGAAACTAAACTAGGGGGCCACAAATACAGGAACCCATACTATTTCAGGGCAACTCGTTCTACCAGTTGCCATATGTGCATATGGTACAGACAATGATTGGTGGAAGCTGTACCAAACAACTGTCAAATGTGTCAAACGATACAATTTGCTGAAAAATTAACGATATATCTATGGATATTTCGCAACAGATAGAATGTGAGTAAGTTGGAAAGTTACATTTTGATGAAGCAACGGTAATCCCGATTCCTATATCAATTGCTATACAATATTCTATCCGTGAGCTGCAGTAGCGAAAGACTTACTATTAGGATAAATGGAAGAATTGTGTTGGAATTTGTACCGGGCTCGAGTTGTGCAGACACAAGCACTTGCGAAGACGACATTCCCAGAAGGGCTGACATGTGTCTATGGTTGAGGAATGATATAGCGATATTCTTGAGTGAAGAGGGTCACAAGCATCCAGAAGAATTTTAAAACAAATTATTTCTAAAGAAGCTCGCCTACATAGTAGAGAAATTTGAAACTTAATTCACTTAATCTTCAACTTCAGGGAAACAACAAATTAAAAGAAAAGTGCCTTCAGTTGTTTCCCACGATGTGAGAATCCAGAGTTACCCGTTGGAAGAAAATCATTAAACGGTGTTGCTAAGGGCAATAGAGGGTCATTTAGAAAATTTGATCACTAATTTCCGCAAATACTTTTTCGCAGAAAAAGATTGAGTGTCCGCACTTGAGTAATAAATGTATTTGAAGTTACAACTACGGGCTTATCTTTGCAAGAAAAAGAGCAAGATGAACATCTATCTTCAGAAAAATCAAAGTTTGCTGTTCCTGCCACAGTCATTGACAAATTTTTGGACTGTTTTGTATGTAATTATTCTATTATAAAAGCAAAAGCGCTTCGGACACCATTACTTATTCCTAATTCTTACCTCTGAGAAACTAATTTTTTTTCTTCTGGTGGCTGCTTTAGGGTCTGGATATAAAAAATCATCTAGAGCCAATTCTGGACAGGCTGTGTACTTTAAAGCAGCTATATGGTGGCCATTATATCTATACCATAGTTATTGTTTCATTTTCATTGTAATTATATTGCTTCCCGTTTTTATTTATTTGCAAATTTAAATTTAATGTAGAACTATAAACAATTTTTAATGTCTTTTTTATTCGCCGCCCCCTGTAAAGCTCTTGCGCCAGACAATTTGAGAATGACTAATGCTTGACAGGGTTTGCTTTCAGTCTTACGTATATACATCTATAGAATTTATAACCTACATTCTTAGATCTGCCGTTGGTCATACTTTTCTACTAGGAAATCTCAACAGTATTTCACTGGGACTTTGCAAAAGCTATATATTTCAGATTTAAAGTTTTTATCGAAATGTAATTCAATTCCTTATCTCCATTGTACGTGATTGGACATTGTGGAGCTACTACTATGTTCCTAGTGGTTACGTTCTATGATTGGAGAAGCCTGCAGAGATAAATTGAATTTATATTCTCTACAAAGGTAGGGTTTTTTATAGTGTGGATTATGATATATTATAGATATAATATTAATCAAAAAAGAAAATAAATGTCTTTATTTTTCATTATGATATTTATTGTAAATCCAAACGTATTTTACGTTTGTTCTTAATCTTATTGAAATTTGGAGAACGCAATGTCTTCTTTGCATTTTCTATCTTCGATATTAAATGCATCTAATTTGTAACAGCATTTGTCTTTTTCTTTGATTTATGCACGAAGGCTATTTCTCGCCTCAGAAATAACTACATACAAACATACCCAGTCGGTGTATAATCTTGCGTTACTTGCAATGCGCCGAATTACAGTAGCTACCATAAGGTAAACTTGTCATAAGCATTTTATTAGGGTAAGTTATTACACACCTCAGCTTGTACGATGCGAATTCAATTAATTTTGCATATTAATAGACCCTAACAACATGATCTCTTAAATAAATTAGGTACACGGTTTTAGGCAATATTCATATCGAACGATTAATATCCTTGTGAGCTTCGTAAAATCCGTAATTTATGTGAACTGTATGCAAATTGTCTTAATAAGGTGCCGTTAAGCTTATCTAAGGATTCTTATACTTAATAAAACTTAAATACACTCCAAACCGCATAAGTATATACAAACTGAATACATAGGTATTTCCATTCTCAGTAATAACCATAAACCAAGATAAAAGTAAAAATACTAATCTTACCGAGGCTTCCTGGATGGTGTCATTAGGGTAAGGATCTTTAGTGTTTCCTTTTCAATTAAGGCTACATTGTTTCCAAAATTCTATGGAATTTTGTATATTTTAGATTCGTTACATGTCGAAGAAATCACTATATATATAGAACTAATTGTAAGTATATCTTCAAAAGATGTTCTAAAATTTGATATGAAATAATAGTCATATAGTAAATGCGTTAAAAATGATTAAAACCAACATAAAATTAACGGAGCAAATTTGAAACTTAATGAAATGAAATTACTCTAGTATGGAGTCACGTAACCTGTCAAAAGTGGCAACTGTCACGTACTCTATATTTCGATTTTCGTTTGGGATTATATTTTAGGCTTTTTATAGATAACTCATAGCAACAGTATATGATTGGTTGCTTACATTTTACTTTGTACATTGTTGAACAGCCTATATAATCTAAAATAGGAATTGCAATATGGCAAAGATGATACTTTCAAGTGGGCCTCAAACATTTTTGGGCATGCTCTAGATTACAGTAACACTTTTGCTCTAACAAATATCAATAATAATAAAAAATAATAATAGTATAATAAATATCAATAAGAAAATTTCACTAAACCAATGCGTGTCATCCATTTTGGATCTTAGGCCGTATAACGCAGTAGTTCTTTCTTTGTGTTCATGTCATCACTTCGATATTTTGAAGTCTACTTAGAGCTACTGCTGATTATCGGTTTGGCTTTGTCTTTTCGATATGGTTTAATTCCTCTTTGCAAGGTTCCACCAGTTCGCCAAATGTAGCACAATTTTTGTTTGTAGTCTAACTTCATTTATTGCTACTATCAATCCTTCATTGACCTTACACTGTTGTCGGTGTGGTCAGTCTTCTTCAATGCTTCTTGTATTTGCTTACCATGTGGTTGCCCCTTGAGACATTTTGCACCCTCATGTAAATTTGATTAGATACAAGCATTGTGTGTAGGTTTAAATGTTGATATACTATCTATAGACTCGTTGTATGGAAGATTGTTGAATATATGACACAGATAAGCATATGTAATAACAAGTTAGAGACGCTGTATTTTAGTTAGGAAAATCCTTTTCTTCTGGTAACAATTACGTCTTAATCTCACAAGAAAGAAACACAATTTTCTGTTATCCACCTGGAAGTCGAGAATAGAATCAGTAACGATAAATGTTGCATAAAGACTAAATTGTATTTTATTACCCGGAATGGATAGGGGCTCTCGCCTCATTTAAAATACAGCAAGAAAGGGGCCACGTGAAATATTTATAAGCAACACTTTAGGGCGCGGGTGCGTGGGGACGTGAAAGACATGCAACAGCGGCACACATATTTTTCGAAGGGAACGTAGTGGATATTACAATCCGCGTTATTCTATTTGGTGGGAAAATAAAGACACATTATTATAGGGGTGGATTCTGACATTTATATTGCCCTACATCAAACTGTTCTAGCTTTAAAGTATGAAGTAATAATCTGCTGGCGTGTTCACTAAGTATACTGCCGTTACGAAGATGTAAGGGTTTGCAAGATATGCCTGACACTTTAGAATAAATCTGGAGATGATGAAATATAATGGCTTTGTTCTTGAGAATCATTTACGTACGACTTTTTGATTACGTTAAAAACTACCAATTAAGGATTCGAACAAATATTCTTAAAAAATGTTAAATTTATTTCAAAATTTTGCGTATGGGTTTTCATTTGAAGTCAACCTCTATTTTATGTCATGAATAAATTAAGTTTTATATTAAATTATTTGTGTTAAAGTGTGCCAATAATTAATAACACCATGCCAATCCGATTATTAAAAAAAACAGGGATATGAATGAAAAACCAATTTTATTTTATAATTATCAATTTCCCTGCGCATTTATTCTAATTTATTCATTCGCTATTTAAAGGGACTCCGAATATTTAACCTATATTTCCATTATTGAAGACGTTGTACCTGTGTTTGTGATAAACTACAAATATTTAATGAGCGAACATGAGGTAATTCTAAAAACGCTGGTAGTTATAAAATACATTTCGAATTTTTGTATTTTAATATTTGGAAAATACAACCCTTTTATCAACACAAATAAGTTATTAACCAAGATGGCGTTGTTAAATCTGCAGAATTATTAAGATATCTTCCAATTGCTGCAGGTATGAGTGCTTCTAAATTATAAATACTTAAATGATCTAAATAATTGCTTCCCTAAAATTAGTTTAATGTGTGGGCTATGTCTAGTGTACTTCCTGGGTACGTTTAAAATTTGATTCCTATTACTATTTTAAGAAAACATGTTCCTATGAACATATGGTAGCAAATACATATTAAGGAGGTCATGATCAAGAAGGAAAACTTAATTCTGAGAAAACAAATTGTCACAGTTTTGACATTTACTTTGTTTACAGTAATAATTGCTTGAAGTTGAGTACCATTTCTTCTTCTCCTTAATTCTCTTTACTGATGAAGCTAAATTTTCACTGAGCGCTATCATAAACCTGTCGGCTTCATCTAATGATGGCTTTCCGAGCTTCTCAAGTGGTCTATTCTTCTTTTCGGTCTTGCATAATCTTCTGTTGGGCGAAGGAAACTTTTCTTGGATTGTAAGGGGCATATAAAAAGGAATAATGCCAACCTATTTTCGTTACTTTTTACTGCATTGAGGTTTAACAATTATACATTTGGCGAAAAAAAATGATGATAAGGGCAAGTGATGCTGGACCAGTGAAACTGGTGCAAGATCGTATATGTTGAGGGTTGACTGCACGATCTTCACTTACATTGCGAATTATATTTTGTAGTACTCATTAGGAACTGGGTTTTACAGGATGTTAGTGATGCTATAGATTTTAGTTCTAGATACATGTTTTAAGGTTTATTTGGACCGTATTTTATTGAAATATCTCATAGAACTGTTATTTATTTGTATTCATGTTGTCAATATTCAGCACCCTCAATAATATTATCATAATTTTTCGTAACTGCCATATGTAAGTTTAATTTCGGGTTACATCGTTAAATAATAATGAATGTGTAAGTTCCAGTCATTAATAATTTCTATTTTCTCCTTACAATTTGGTTTCGTTTGCCGTTTGAAAGCATGTCTGTCAGACGGTATTTTAGTGTAACCAAAAGTTACCTGGCCGACTAAGGGTTAAAAAATATCCTCTTTTTATTATAGGCGCCTATAACCTCATAAACAAGCAATTGCGACCATATGTGTAAAAATTGTTCTTAATCTTAAAATATCGATGGAAACACGTCCACAATTTTGGAGTGTACAATGGCCGTGAAATCTATTTTTGTCGTCTATAACTCAGTGAATATCAAAACTACTCACCATTTGCACAGGCACGAGTTCCACTGGCATCGGCTTTTCCAGATAAAAGGTTTATTGAGGGAGACAGTTGTAAAACACTTCGTAATTATGCAAATCAGCTATATTTTTATTTATTTCCTCATTTTTACAGGATATGCTCTTGGTTTCGTTTGATTTTATCGTATTATTTGCTTGGGTTCTTGTTTACATAACTACAAATTGTAATTTCTGGTTACTTACACTTCTTATTAAAATAAGTAATATAACTATACCAAAAGTTTTTTTTTTTACAATTTTACCAATATGTTACACAATGGTTAATATTTGTTGAAGCCGTAGTGGATTTATAATATATCTTTAATTAATATAAATTTTATTCAAATAACTATGAACATGTTGATTACACAAGATTCAAGGTAAATACCAAATTTAATTTAATTTCTTTGGGAACAGTTTACTATGTGATCTTAGTAATTAATACAACCCATTCTGTCATCTACCTATACATTTACTTTCCTTTCAATACTAAAAAATTTCAATTCTTCTAGCTGATTTGCAACTGTCACCCTCAATAAACTCTTGCCTGTGCAAATGGTGAGTAGTTTTGATATTCACTGCCTTATAGACGACCACATTAGATTTGACGGCCACTGTACATAGGAAATATGTATATATGTATCAAAAAATGTATCAATGGATTAAACATTTGCTGGAACATTATTACATTGTTTAGCAGTTTGCGAACTAGAGGGAATTATTTTCTAATTAAAAGTTTGATGTAGCCATGCATTACTATTCTGTCAGTACTATTACTTATTGTTAGACGTATATAGTATATAGTATAATATCAGACAAGGACAGGAAAAATTAAACTTGTATACAAATACTTCCATCGATCCACTTTGCTTTACTCAAAATCATTAAACATACTTGACCTAGTTGTCGCTTCAAGATAAATAGCACGACTTTGCTGCCGCAAAGAAAAAAAGAAAATATTGATAAAGGGCAAATACGCCGCTAAAGCGGGGCAAATCAGTTAAAAGCATCGAAGTTTACACTTAGGAAAACAAAAATACACCACAGAAAAGTTTAACAAAGGTGCCATTGCTGTTTTTCCCCAACGTTGCGAAGATAAACGAAATTGATTCATTTTGCATGGTAAGCGACATTTTTCCCTAACCTTTGTATACACTGCAACCAGTCGGCGTTAGAGTCGTTCACACTAATGGTGCAGTTCTCAGATAATAAGCGCGAAAATGGGAGGGAATTGTCCGAATGGGCGACGAGTCGTAAGCGTCGGGTCGTGACAGTTTCCTGAATTCATTTCCGATGGTCAATATGCATTGAATTCGAGGCGAACTCATTTCATTTCTGGCGGCGGTGGCGGTGGTCCCTTTTCAAAGATCGCATTCGAATTCAGCGCGCGTTCCCTCTCCATATTTTACTTGGCGTTGATATACGTAAATACCGGGCGATGTAAATGAAGCTACGACGGCGTGCGAACTTTAAAAATGGAGAAAATCCCCTACCGTGTGAGTTTTCTGCTTTTAGAGCGTAACAGTGGCCATAGGTGAGGTTATTGGTTTATGGTGAATAGATTCGGATCCATTGTACCTTTGCGAATTACTATTGACATTTTGCGATTACCGTCTGCTCCAATTGCTAGTAGACGAGAGGAAATAAATTTAGAAAGCGAGGTAGCCTTTGTTTTAAAAATGAAGCATTACTAGCGCTTGAATAGTTGGTATACACTCTGGTGTTCCACTTAAAATTCGATCTTTGACTGATATTTTTGATACCACATTTTATTTTAGAAGAAAATGTTTTGTACAGAAACTATACGAGGGATGCCTTTTATATTTCGTGAATAGGCGTTCCAGCTGCTGCCACCTGACAACTGACGCCTGTATCGTAAAGTTTCTGCCGTTTTGACAGTATACTTGCTCAGAACATTTTGACGTACAAGCAATATTTGTGTTACTTACAGTGGCTTAAAGAAATCATCTTGGTCAAATAATGGAATTAACTCGTGAAGATTTTCGTGCCATTATTCTTATACAATTTTCGACGTGAATTATCTCAATAATAGTGCACCGATGAATTGAATTCGGCGTTTGGCGATGAAGCACCATCAAAAACTAGTGTATACCGGTGGTGCGCCGAATTCAATCGTGGCCGTGCTTCACTCACTGACGAATTTCGTGAAGGCCGTCCAAAATCAGTTTATGTATGCTGTGCGTGAACTGATGTTTCAAGATCGGCATGTGACGTATCGTGAGATTGAGGTATCCTTGGGTATTAGTGGGACCAGCAAACATTCAATATTGCATTAACATTTGGGCGTTAAAAAATTTGTTTGCGTTGCATTCCACATAATTTGACAATTGGTCAAAAAAAGGCTCGTGCGGATTGGTCGAACGAAATGTTATAGAAATACGATCACGGTACTTCAAAACATATCTATGACATCGGAACAGGTGACGAATCATGGATCTACGCCTATGGACCCGAAAGTAAACAGCAGTCGACTGTATGGGTTTTTCAAGATGTGCCAAATCCAACATAAGTTGTTCCCGCAGGAAACACTTCGAAGCAAATGGTTTCTCTGGAAAAAAACCGGACATGTGGCAACTCTACCATTGGTGCAACGTCGGACGGTCAATTCTGAATGGTAGACAACCATTTGTTTTCCAAAAGTATTCGGAAAAGTATGGGAAACCAATCGCCGAAGACGGATCTTTGTCCACCAGGACAATGCGAGCTCTCACACATCACCTCAAACAAGAGAGTGTTTGGCAAATGAAAAAGTTGAATTGATGGGCCCTAATTTGGCACCCAATATGACTTCTTTTTATTTTCGCACATCAAACAAAAATTACGTGGTCAACGCTTTTCGACGGCTGAAGAAGCGGTTGATGCTTTCAAAATTCATATTTTGGGGGTACCTCAATCGGAGTGGAAAAAGTACTTCGCATGCAAAAGTGTATTGATCTTCATGGAGAATTGTTTGAAAAATAATAAAGCCATGTACTATGATTAATTTTAGTTTCTATTCTCTATTCCCGAAATATAAAAGGCATCCCTCTTAGAATTCATGTTGTACAATAAAAGAAAATATATTATCGGCTATCCGAAGTACTCGAAGGTGGTAAGGATATCGTTTTGTCATTATGTTAAATGAAACAGTATTTATTTCATTCAAATTGCATAAAAATGTATCTTATCAATTAAACAGCATATATTTGTTTCTGAATTTTCCTGCAAAAATGGAGGCCACAGATCAACTTGTCACATAAATTTAATCAAAAAGTTTAAATTCGCCCTTAGTAAGTGTAATATATTATTTTCTAACTTTAATTCTTTTGTTAATATTAAATACCTTTTGTTTCGTTTTAATTTTTAGAGTATGAGTAAACAGTGATAAGTACGATGCGATGAAGATGATTTTTAATCGATTTCCCTCGAACACACCATGAAGGAGTTTGGCCTCTGAAGCGGAAAAGTTGGGGATTTCCGTAATCCTCGCGCGTCATTTCGATTATGTGGCAAGCATTGCGTCTTAGTCAGTCGCACCCTTGTTCAACAGAAAGCAGGTCTTCAATTATTTTAAGTGACTGCCACCCACCAAGCGCGTCCTCGAAGATACGAACTCGGGACGTATCGTAGTCCAGTACCCTAACCACTACACCACTACTGGCTACAAGATTACTCATAAATAAATCGGTGATAAATGCAGATCAACTACCCGTTGCTGAGCTATGCTGTTATTTGTAGAACTTCAGGGCTTCTGCGATCGGTCTAGAAGGAAACAATGAACGAACATCAAATGAAACTAAAATAGCTTAATCTATGTTTTTTGATTTTGTTTGTAAACTCTAGCGAGCTACTGAAAAACTTTCTGGTTTGGCGAGTAAGTTTTTAAATTCGTTTACTAACCATTTTGACACCAAGTAAGTTAGTGAGTTAATACCAGATACAATTGGTCTACTTGAGTCACCTGGTTTATGCATTTGGGTAAACGGTACATTCTAGGTATTACTGGATTTCACACCGTTAATATAACTTTAAGGGCTGAAGTTACTGATTTTGGACAATTTTTAAGAACTGTTTCTGTTTGAGGAATCATTTTTGGAAGATGGTTTTTGTTAAATTGTACATAAGGACCATCAACAATCATTTCGTTAACTCTACTGTAATAAACACTTTTGTCTAGAATTATTTATTGCCTTCATTTGTTTTTAAGTAAAGTAAAGTATATATAAATATGGATTGTATTGATTGGATACTACGTCAACACTTTTTTCCTTTGTAAATTCTACTGAACAATTTAGTTGCTGAAATACGTATCTAGCGTCTTTCACTCTTTGAGGTGGTGGGGATGTTTCTTATTTTAGTTGTATTCTTTACCCTCCCTGCATTATTTCTAACCCATCAGAATAAGCTTCAGTGTTTCGTTCCGTGGATTCCGATGATATAAATATCTTCTGGAATCAGTCTAGGGATAATCAGCATCAGGATAATCGCTAAACCGACGATGAGTAAGCCGTAAATGCGTATGTATATGGTTAGGGCCGTTCAATCAATTTGAAGAATACTTTCACATCAGTAATATTAATTTTGTTACAATTGTTTTCCATAAATTATTTCTGGTTTCACTAATAGTCACAACAAACTTATACTACTACTACCTAGTTATATATTATTAAAGCATATTAACAAGAATGAGTGAATATAATCAAATACTTCTGTTCGTGCAGGGCACCTAACCATGGTAAATCTAGTATGTAATTATGTTAAAGGATTGAATTTAATTTTCAAAAAAGACGCATAAAGAACATGAAAACAGCATCTGACGTTTTTTTCAACTTTTAAATTGAATATAAGCCTGACAGCAATACGCCTTTAATCGTTTTCAGTGCGAAACTGGAGCGCGATGATAGCTGGAAAAGACGGCAGTAGAAGGAGAAACAGCTCACAGAGCTAGGTGTAAATACGAAACGTTATTTCGATCAAAAGTAGCTCATCTTCGGTTTTTTGAAATGCTTCCTTTGTTCGCGTTGCTCTCAAAGATGAAAGGAAAATGCAAGAAGTACTAAAGTCACTCTCTGTCGTTGACGAATTGTATTACGCCTCGTTTAAATTGTCTATTTAATTGCCCCGTGACCTATAAACTTGCGTGTGATTGCAATGAGCTACACTGAAACGAAATGAGCAAATATTGTAATACAGGTTTACAGTATTACATGCCTTGTAGCAAATTAAATCTAACAAATGAAATTATCACCTGAATTTAAAAGAGAGTAATGGAAGATGAAACAGTTGTATGAACATATCAGAACTGCAAGTTTCTAACAAAACGAAATGATATCGTGTAAAGTTACGTCCAGAAAATACGTGTACATCATCACTAAGGTTACTGGTATTTCCAAAAGATCTATTTAATTATGTATTTATGTTTATTTAGGCTCAACATGTTAAATCAACTTTGAATATAACGTCTCCATGTTTGTGCATTATTATATATACACGAACCTAATGGGTAAAACAACGAACAGCTCCTATCTGGAATTAATGGAACTATAATTAATTGCAACCTGGTGCTCCTCTTTAAATAAACAGAACAAGACAATTCGGGAAACAATAATTAATAAATAAAGCAGTTATTCCAACGCAAACGGAAAACAAAGGCAGGTAAATAAACTGTTTCAATGTACCTACTATGGGAATTTCGAATTAAGAAGAAATCAAATTTTTGCAATGGAAACGTTGTTCTAAATTAAACACGGGCACGATTCAAATGAAGCAGCCGTCTAAAACACAAAATGGGGCTAATGTAGTGCAAGTCGTGCGCATAAAACGAATCTCCAAAGCAAATGTGAAATGCGGACTAGTTTCACAGAGACAATTACTGTACTATTCTCATTGATTAAATATATAACTCGTTTACTTACCGTCGCACTACTGTTAGAACTACTTTGAAAATAAAGCACTAAAATAGTGCTACAAGTAGCTTATCAAAATAAAATTTATAATTAAGATGAATTAGTAAAAGTATGTGATGGTGCGGAGTATTTGCAAGCGATTGATAAATTGCAAGATTTTTTTATCAGTACAATTTCGGTCCAAAATTATAATTCTTATTTATCGTGGAAATTGGAAAATTAAGTTGCTCTGATTTTATTCCTGAACGCTTTTTTTCGTTAGTATTTATTTATTGCGCTTTTACAATCCACTAAGGTAGGAAAATGGTACGGAAAATGCAGCGAGCATCATCTAACACGACTCTGTGGAGTTTTACCTGGGTAGATCTTCTGACCATAGCCCAGTAGGTTCTTCTGAGTATAGTAATTTTGCTGAAATACGTATCTAGAGTTCTTCACTCATTAGTTCTTCACTCATTGTTGTTTGTTTTAGTTTTACTATTTCAAGCCAATTTTAAGACCATAAACTGCTTAGTATTATTTATACTGGTTGGTAAGGTACCAGAAAATTATTTTGCTCATTACTACGATTATTATTTATAGTTGTTGACACTGGTTCTAGCCGTTATGTAAGGGATATCTAAATCATTATGCCGTGCCTGGTTTTGGATGTACAATTGGGCACCAGTTATCATTTTTCTGAGAATTTTTGATTGCAATATTTGTGGTGTTTTTATGTTGGACAGTTTTACTGTATCCTCAATGCTCGCTGCAGTAGGTCGAGTAGGTATCAGTATGGGCTTATACTTATTCGCATGTTTTCCAAGGTTAGTTGTGATCCCTTCTTAATTAGTCACGACATCTTATGTACTTATAGGCTAGTTGGTGTCTTCCACCCTTTCTGTGTGTATTCCACTCTGGTTTTTCGTCTAAATGGAATGCAAGATAATTTACCTTTGATTTCGCCGGTATAGCAGTGTCGTTAATATTTACTTTCAGAGTGCACTTAGGATATATGGCTAACTATACCTACCAAGTTTGACGAAATTCAGCTGCCTAGAAGTGCTTGAAAAAATTAAAGATAAGCGTCAATCGAGGAAACTTGAAGGAACACGTATTAAGGGGCAATCGAGGAATTTTGGAGGAGCGTAGAGACCGAACTAGAGGTTATGGAGAGCTGAAATTTTCAGGGTGCACTTAGGATATGTGAGAATTGTGCTCTGTACGCAGAGGAACCGATTACTGGTGGCCTGAAAGGTACGATTCAAATCAAGCAAGAACAGCACTTATCACACCATAATTCTCTAATTTTATCAACAGTGGCTTATGGCCTATACTATCAAACACCTTAGATGGGTCCAACAGTACACTATAGGCGAGACGTTTCTGTTCCAAAGCCAACAAAGAATGAGCTTGCAACGGAATTTATGTGAGAAGGTATGAGTGATCTTTGGCGAGACATACCAAGGCAATATAGAGACATTTTGCCTTACTGTTCTTGGGACAGTCATAAAAGTATGATCGAGTGAGGCCTTTCTTTGAAATTTGTACTTACAAAAAGGTATTGAAGATCCACAAACCCTCTAAGAAAATTAAAATTAAAATGCATAAAATTATATATTTTAATTTTCTGGATTCTCTTATTTTCACTATAAGTCGTATAAGTTTCATTAAAAGATGCAGATCATTAACATATGAGTGCAACATATTAGAAAAGAAATAAATCCCACTAAATCCTGACGCGAACAGCAAACATCGCATGCACATAAAGGAAACAGGAATTGGTTGTGGACCTTCTCGCAAATAACCCGTCAGAACCCAGGGTTTACATGATTGGTCGCACGCAATATTACATTTAGATTTATGTACGGTTTCCCTTTAGTGACCGAAAAGTTCTTTTTCGCTTTTTATATATATCGAGTCTTCAGTGCACGTGCGATCGGAATACCAACGACGGTCATAGATTTGAATTTTGGAGGTCGGCGCGCACCGACTGAATAAGCAACCAAAACTGTGCAAGTTTTTATACGAAAACTTTTCCTAGTTACGTAGAGATCGAACGCGAAATGTGCCGGAGGGAAGTGCATTAATCAATGGCGCTTTTGTGAGTTGATATTACTTTTGAATTTATGGCTCTTTTTTTATTAGATTTGAACGGGAGATAAATAGAATATACCAGATTTGCATAAGGATGGATGTTTTAACGCTCTGTTACACCGGGACAGGTATGCAATTGTAATAATTCCGTATATAATTCTTTAATAAATGGAGCTTTCCCGATTTTGGCAATTTCAACAAGAGCTGTTCTGAATCGCAGAGTATATTTGCTAAATGCCAATTTAATTTCGAGATAGCAAAGTTACAACCATAATTTTTGTTCTTTGGTTGCCAGCTATCATCAACTTATCTTGAGGTACCAAAAGAAATTTTCGTTACCTCAATTGAATTTATATTAACATAATGATGTCGTAGGTACATGGAAAACCAAAAAATAGATTTCGCTCATTCATAAGAAAATGTTAACGACCTGTAATGTGTCGTCGTTTCTTTCAATTCTTCCTCCTTTTTTAGTATACCAGAGCGAGGGCTGAAATCCCATCGAACTGAGTGTGGTGAAAAAACAAACAACATTTACGGAGCTATATCAGTAGCCGTGACGAGGAAGCAAATTACTAGAAATGGCTAGTCGCGTTGCCCATCCCTTTTCTTGTGCTCCAAGATGAATGACCGTAAATCTTGGCTCACTAGACATGAGTGATAACTAAAGCAGCGCCCCTACGACCTCAGTGGATACACCCAGGAACGAAAACCGAGCTAGGGACGTGTATTAGCTTGATTATATTTTTTACGTTGCATTCTTCATATATACGCACCTAACCGAATTGTTTTTGAGTTTGGAGAATCTGGGAGTAAAGCGAGAACAAAGAATCAATTGGAAATTCGGACTTTCGTACTATTATATTTTTCGATTATTGATCTTGTCTCTGTTTGCCGATGATTTATTGAGATTGTCTCTGCGAAATGAATATCACGGGAATAAAAACAAGACAAAAATATTGCCTTTATCTTGTGAAGAGTTCTGCGGGCAACGTCTAAGAAACAATTTTCGTTTTATTATGGAAACGAAGTTACTACCATTACAGTTTTCACATATTGTTTCATTTAATATACATGTTGGTGAAACATTCTTATACGCCTTCATTAGTTAATTGTTTGATGAGAAAAATTTAGTGACTTATGCTTAATATAACTGCCATAACTGCTTTATATAACCTGCTTAAGCTTTATTGTTTTAATTTAGAAGTAGATTGTTTTTCCTTATGGGAGCCGTCTGACTTAAGTCTCCGGAAAGACTTCACCACATTGGCTTTTTATATTTATCTCCCATTTTTGTACCCATGCCCTATACCAAATATTCCCAGATCCTTGTGCCCTGTACCAATCTTTACAGGTTGGCCGGTCGGTCTGTGTAGTCTTCTGGGTTCATTTTTGATTTCCTAAATATTGCCCTTTCTCTAGGGTTCAAGGCCTTGCATTCACATAAGATGTGGTATGCGGTCCCTATTGCCCCTTCATACACTTTGCAGCTTGGGTTCTCAATGTCAACGCCTCTCTGTAAACCATACCCCATTCTTGCCTCCCCATTATCACCACATGGAGCGGTGGGAGGTTTAGAAGGGATTGCATTGCGGGTGTCGGCGTTGCCCGCAGGAACGTATACTGGAAGCCATACGAACGATTGACGTTACGGACTGGACATAGAAGATCAAGGACAGCAGTGGGACTACTTGCATCATAGATATCTATATATCGACTGGAGTCTACCCAACTGGTACTACTCGCGCAATTCTATAGTATAAAAGCGAGGTAAAGACAAAGCGACACCTCGAAGAGTCTAGGCCCTGAGACAAACAGTATCCCTGTAGTTTGAGACTGAGTAAAAGATGCAATAGTTTTGGAAACTAGTGGGTGTTTCTTGTCAGCTGCACCTGCTACTGCTATAAAAATATATGCGTTCAGCAAATGGGTAATATAAAAATGCTTCGATATATTACAAAATATTTGGAAAAAACCATTCCGAAATTATACACTGACTACTTGTTTAATAGTTTATTCAAGAAATATAGTAAGGCAGTTACTTCCCTTGCTGACTTGAAGAAGACCTCCCTGAACAAGATTCTGAGCTACTTCAAGGGCCTTGTTTGATGGACTCTAGGATGGCATCCGCTCTACAATAGGTCCTAGGGACTGTTGTAGAAGGGACGAATAATAACACAAGAATAGTGTGATTCAAGTGGTGTTCTCTGTGTATCTAGCATTATTTTCGTTTGTAGATTCTGCTGAGGATGACAACTGAGTTGCCGAAATACGTATCTAAAGTTCTTCACTCATCAAGGTGGTAAAGGTATTTTTAATTTTTTTTATTTTTAAGAATGCTAATAAACAAAATGGAAGTACAATGTAGTAACCTCGGATACTCATCATCTACTGAGGAAATTTGTTCTTCGATAGAAGAACATCACAGATATGGTAAACGTCAGTGTCAAATAAATATAACCAGAGATAATATAGTAAGGGTAGATGGGGTAGTTAACGTTAAAATTGTGTGCTTAACCGTCTGGTGGTCTGCGCACCCGACTAAACAGACTAGTGCACCAAATCTTATATATTTCAAACTTGACAGAATGCGTGATTCCATGCATGATTCTATTCACTTTTTTCGTACAATGCCATACACAAAATATGCCAAAAAGTGTATGCAGTTTGCCGGGCACATTTTAAGTAGAACATGTTCTATTCCAACTATAATTCTATTCTGAAAATAAGCGCATAAGTTCCGCAAAAAACAGGCATTGTCAGTTTCGATTAACGTATTCCTAAAAGTTATATTTACAATTGGAATTAACCTCATTGCTTACCACACGAAATACGATAAACACACTGTTCGGTTTACTCCTCCCACACAAAATAATAATTAATTCGGAACACGTCAATCTTTCCAGATGAAATACACAATAATAATAAATACTAATAATAGTAATAAAACAATAATAATGAAAATAACGATAATAATTAAACAATATGTGTACGCACAAATTAAAAACTAAAAGAACTACCAACAACTAAAGGATTTAAAATATACATTTAAACTTGAGTATTCTATGCAGAGTTCTAGAATTCTACACTCAGAGCCCTCTATTGGACGAGTAACCCCTGGTTTACACCAAAGGTATACTAGTGGACCCTCCCCCCTGAATATAACAAATACATATAAAATGCTACAATATCATCTCAACCTGCGCCTACCTTCCTTTGAAAATTCATTCCGTCGTTATTGTATTCTTGATCTTATATACACATATCTTTACTGTGAAATTGTTTTTTTTCTTCGTCGATGTAATCTTTACATCTGGCAAGCGGCCCGATTCAAATATGCCTATATCAAAAACAGCGACCGTCCTGTAATACATACACACATCGCGGGAAGAGGATCCAGGCGAGGGTGGAGATATTATTAAAAATTCACATTCATAAGTGTGTTCTGGGTTTATCGATTCGCATGAAAATTTTAAATTAAATTGTCTCGTTTACGATAGAATTTCACGAGAAGACGCGAGCGAAGAATATTATAATAAAGGGGACCCTAAATAATATTATGGATGCTGTTATGTATGATACCAACGGGACGACATGAATAGCTAACTTGTGGTGGTTTTAAATTTCTCAATACTTGCTTAAGAACACCTCAAGATTGCTTTGATATTATAAAATACATGTTTTCCTTAACTTGTTGGGAAAGGCTGAAGTACGAGGGTAGTTCAAATATGAAGAAGAGCTTCTGTTCTACGCTAGTAGGGGAGAGCGGGTCTGGTTCCGATTTTAAGAAAATACACGTTTACTGAGTGCAGATCAAAAAGCCACACACTGTGAAATATCTCAGAGACGTGTGAATTGGTATCAAACGGAAGATGGTTTTCTTTGAGTCGTATTCTAATTTGTGATGAGCTTTGGGTGCATTACTGCACCTGTAAGTTAAAGCGTTTCAATTGGGAGCTTGAATGAATGATGATTGCCCCATGAAAGCCAAAATTCGATTGTCAGCAGGCAAACTTCTCCTCACCGCATTTTAGGATTCCAAGGGCATAGTACTTATTGATTTTCTGCATGAACAACGTGTGATCTATAGCGAATGTTACCATTGCGAACGCTAATGGTGAAGCCGGCCTATTAGAGAAAATGACGTGGGATTCCAATCAGTGTGTTGCTGCTTCAAGATAATGCTATGCCGCCACATTAATGTAACAAATTTTATAAAAAATTTCAATGGGAACATCCACCTAATAGCCTAGGCTTGTATTGCGATTACCATGTGTTTGGGGACTAACAGAGGCGGTATTAGGGCAGAAGTCCAGCGATATCTAGGTAGATTTGCGACCAACCCCATTGCTTTTTAGGCTAAATAGTGGCATTAGGAATCATTCATTCGCTAGCAAAAGTGTATAGAGCGTAGTAGGGTGTATGCAGAAGAACATACCTTCAGGCTATTGTCCAAATATTGATTTAATAAATTTATTTTAAAATCTCCTTCCTGCTAAGGCGTTTGATAGCGTAAATCATGAAACTCTACTGTCTAAGATGGAATCACATGATCTTAAGGGAGTTTCCGTAACATGGTTTCAGAATTACCTGTCAAACAGAAAACAAAAAGAACTGTTATGATTCTAAATCAGTCGAGGTATTGACTTTCTTTGATAGCTATATTTCTATAAAATACAAATAATAGGATACGGTGGCCTAAAATAGTAAAAAAAATACCACCACCTCGATGAGTGAAGAACTCCTGCATACGTATTTCGGCAACTAAGTTGCCATCTTTGCAGAATCTACGAAGGAGGATAATGTTAGACGTCGCACTCTGGGAGATTTGCACCATTTTATTCAAGTGGTGTTCTGTGTGGTGCAAATCTCCCAGTGTGCGACGTATAACATTATCTTCCTTCGTAGATTCTGCTGAGGATGGCAACCTTGTTGCCGAAATACGTATCCAGGAGTTCTTCACTCATCCAGGCGGTAAGGGTATTTTTTATTTTTTATTTTTAGCAATAAATATTTATATTTTTTAGCTTTGTATTCAAGAATAAAACTGAATTTTCCACAAATACTCCAACAACATATGATACAAGAGATTCTCTATATTTACTACCTCCGTCCCATAAGACTGCCCTCTACCAAAGAAATCTCACTTACTTGGGATGTAAGTTGTTCAATAAATTGCCTGGATTTATTAAATCCATAAATAGTTTCAAAAGTTTTACCAAAAATCGACTAAATTTAAATTGTCATTCACCTGATGAATACTTCAATTCTACTTCTAAGTAAGGTAGATCTAAGAATAAATTGTACCATATACTTTCTTAATCACTCCTTTTCTTTTGTCTATGTTTTGACGTCGTTTTGTACGTTTGTATAGTGTAGGTAAAATAAAGATTATGGATTGATTGATTCTTTCCACCATAAAATTTAATAATTGCAATGGAATGGGATCGGTCCAAAATAAATTTTAAATAAAGAAGACTAATTTTAATTAAATATATTGCATGACATACAAAGTTAGTTGCAGAGGAAGATTTATATGTCGCTGATAATTATGTTTGCAAAACTTCCATATCGTTCGAGCTATACCTATTACCATATATCGAATTATTAATTAAAGCGTTCGCTCATACAGCGATTGATAAAGCGGAGTACATTAATAAGGAGCGGTGAGTCGACGTTATACCACTTCATACCACTCCTGGCTCCGGTGCTTCTCTCCAGCTTCGGTCGATTGAATATTTAAAACATTCCCCTCGGAAAATCTACAATGTGTGACAAAGTAGTTTGCGGCGTGTGCAAAATTGTATTTCGTGTTACTGCTACTCTCCCAGCTGTACTCGCACCTAACACAGCTTATTACTCTCACGATACCAATGCAATCTCACGATGGCAATCGTATTACTAAAGCATACGTTTGCACATTTTGTTTAACTATTCAGGAAACAGATTTGCAGTCATTATTTCCTAATGTTTATATTACTTCGGGTATAGTAGTATCTGAACCGGAATGGCTGTCATTATTCTATTATCAGGCAGGCCATATTCACAAATTAAGCCTCAATATAATTCGGAATTTGTTTTATTCATGCACGTAAGAATGTATATAATACAGGCTTTATTATTACATATATATATATATACTACAACGACGCCGTCACATGTGCTTTACTGCTGGTATATTTTACTTTAATAGGTTTGCATATTTTTAACACATCACAAATTTTTCTTGACTTTGACGAATTCCAGGTCATGCAAGCTTATGAAGTAGTATGTTATACATATGTACATTTCGAATATCTATAAAACAGATATTTAATTCTCTCGCTGCATTAACACTCAACAAACGTTTCCCAATGTAGTAGGGGATTACTACGTCGCCCCTCCGAATTAGAAAACACAGTATAGGTAGTTTCACATACATTTTGCACAGACACAAGCATCCATAAGCACACTCATTATGCCAAATTGTTGACGATTGATTGTCATCTATCAACTATCCAACTAAAGCATTAGGCAAAAAAATTAAATACCAAACATTATAAACAGATTCAATTTAACAGATTTGACTGATGACTTAGTTCAATAGATATATTATGCACGTTAGAATTTAATTCTCAATTTTTCGCTCAATTAAATGAAAATAACCTGAACTATTTTAGTAAAAATGTCCGCTATCAATTATCAATTACGGTGTTATAATACATCCAGCGCCATGGATATTACTCAGGCTGATTTGTAAGCTCTATGGCAAGCTTTGGCTGGTGAACACTGCTGCGGTTGTAAGAAAAGAACGTTATAAGAACATAGGTCCAATTTTCTTTTGTTTCAAAGTTATAGCATCTTAAAGATATAAATAATATGGTTTGTTTCTTAAAAAACAACAGTTACGGAGTTATGGGCCTTTAGAAATATGTAATTATTGGCTGATTGTGATAAAAATAAAAATTGGGTATCCCATGCTGTCACAATTTTCACATGTCAGGATTCTACGTTCTGAAGGTGCATTCATTTACAAAGGAAGAACATGCAAGTATCTTTATTATGGGCTTTGTGAAGAAAGGACTTGAACAGAGGAAGATCGGACCTATATTCATATAACATTTCTTTATGAGAATCGCATTAGCTATCATCTACCAAAGTTTATCACAGACCTAAGAAATCAGTCAGTATATGTACTTTTTGATCTTCTATTTTTAAGATTGGCACGAACGTGTTAAAGTGTAAATTTTCTGTTTTCGTTAACGTCAGTACTTTTCGCTTTTATTCACGAAAATTTCTTGCTCGGAAAGCTTAAAGACATGTAAGCAGTTTTAATGTATATATTTTTTAAATTAATTTAGCATTCGTTTTCGTGCAAAACATTCCCAGCCCTGGTAGTTGCAAAAATGCGGATTTTAGGCAAAAAAATCACAGACTCTGCGGAAGTTAAAGCAGATTAAACTTCACTAGAAATGTTCGTGATGTTTTGTTAATGGCGCAAATTTTCTTCCACGGGATAAAGGGCGAAATTATGTATTGATTATTGCTCCGGGCCTCGAACTACAACTTTTCTGCGTTAATACAGGGAGAATTGGGTTTGGAATATTCGATAGAAGTAAGCTAACGATTTTTGTGGTTCTAAGGTTTGCTGGTGGCTAAAATATTTGTTGATACTGTATTGTTCCTTAATGCTGAAAAAATGTTTGCTATCTAGCAGAGACAAAAAAAAGCGAGGTCTGAATAAATAAATCTGAAATTTAAGGAAAACAGTTCTTAAGTTCAGTATACTGTATTCACTGGACATCTTTTGCGTAAGCTTCGGAAGTCAATTCACAATAAGACGGATATAATTTAAAAAACTTTTCATTAACACTTAAAAATCGATAACTTTTACCACGTACAAATACAAATTCTCTTCGAGAGTTATTGGTTTCGAACTTCTTTTTTCGCAGTTGCAACTGCTCGAACAGCCGCTTTTCCGAAAACCGAATTTTTAAATTTATTGCTGCCGGAATTTCTTTTTACCGTATGTAGAAATGATTTCATAATCCCTTTTCTCGGTGTGGAAGTTTGAACATTGCGGATTAGTACAGTTGACAGCGACAGATATTGATGACGATTTATGTGGGGATATAAGAGGATCTTTTCGATGCAATTTATTACTGGAAATCAGTTATTTCTCGACACAACTTCTTCGGTTTTCACGGTCGAAGGTATTTATATAACGAAACGTATTTGAACGGGAATGATCAACGGCGGAAATACAGAGGAAACAACACGAGAAAAAAGAAAGTTTCGACGGGGAGAATGTAACGAACCGTATAAATAGACGTAAGTGGTTAAGCAAACAGTTAAAAACATCGGACGAGGCATTTGCTTATGTAAATGCAGTTATTTTGCATATTCTTTGTCATTACCGAATCACCCAACTGTATGTTTTAACAGAAATTTTGTGCAGGATTTTCAAAAAACTACTCCAGGGTGAGTTCGATGTAGGAGTTGTTGTTGTACAACGGAATCAGAAATACGATCGAGACCCTTGGCATTCACTTCGCCGCTATCTGCTTTGCATTATAAACAAACTCCGAATTTCCTTAATAATTCTTTGGGGGCTATTGTCGGTGGGGTATTAACTTAGTTTGTATTGTTTGGAAATTGCTGCAGCGGTTTGTAGCGCGACAGGCAATAGTAACCAGTTAGCCAGCAAATTTGTTTCTTTCGTTGGACAAACTCAATTACTTTCGGTTAAATACAAATTGTAATGTTTTTACCTTACTTGGGCGTTTTGAATCAATAGTCTAAATTGTTGCGATCATGTGCAAAAGTTATGGAGTATTTACGCTCAAAATGGTTTCAATCTTACTTGTTATTACAATTTCTTTATGGTTTGGAAACATCCACATCATTAAACGGCCATCCTATGGCTAGAAGGAGTTCCACATATGAAAACACATATGAGTTTTCCGATGAAGTAAGTAATACCTATAAAAACATTATAAAATACAAATAATAGGACACGGTGGCCTAAAATAGTAAAAATAAAAAAAATACATCGATGAGCGAACATCTCCGGATACGTATTTCAGCAGAATCTACGAAGGAAGATAACGTTAGACGTCGCACTCTGGGAGATTTTCACCACACAAAACACCACTTGAATAACACTACCTTTGGACTTATAATCTAAGTCCATATATACTACCTGATCGTTCCGGTACATTAAGCTTTCTTCGTCACGCTCACTGAACTTGATAATAAAACTTCCATTTACAATGAATAAATATTGTTACAATGGAAAACACAAACAATTGGATTATGAACATAACAAGTATAAACAAACACAACGAGACAATTAGCATATTGAATATAACATTCCCTATAAACCTGTTTATACTTGCCATACAATTTATTTTAAGAGATCGTATAAACTAGAATGCGGGATGGGTCCTTTGTCAGAATTCATAACTTTGTCCTTAATCTTATGAATATAAATACCTATCATAACTATTCAATTCTCTAAGATTAAGGACTTGTTTCACTAACCTAAGATTAACTGTTGATGTGCCGTGACCTGTTGTCGTGTAATATGCTGAGCAACACTAGACTTCTCTGGTCTACCTCCTATAAAATGAGCAAAAAACGTGTGTTAAAACGTGTTAAAATTGATCACCTTGTTTGCCCAATATATTTTACATTACATTCTTTACAATTTATTTCATAAATCCCTGATTTCTTATGTACCTCAATTTTATCTTTGGCATTTTCTAAACGGTTACTTAAAGAATTATTTGTGTTGTATGCAATGCGTAAATTATGGTCTTTGAAAATTTTGGATAAATTTTTAGTCGATTTATGAAATGGTAGTTTCACAAATTGAGTGCCTGGATAGCTTTGAAGTATCAGAGTTGTACAATTTTTGATGGACCGTTCCTGTTTATGTGTTTTAACCAGATTGTTTATCATATCCTTCTGAAAACCAATTTCGAAATTACTCATAAATAAATTGGCGATAAATGGCGATAAACTATTACCCATGTCTGTGCCATGTTGCTGTTCATAGACTCTGTTCTCTATCTGAAAATAGTTCTGCAACATGCACAGCCTTGGCAACTTGATGTATTCATCAATTTTTCTAATGCCTAAATTATTTCTTATTAACAGCTCTTCCAAATATTTCAGAGTTTCCGGGATCGGTATAGAAGGAACTTACATCAAATGAAACTAAAATCTCACCGTCTTTCAATTTATGATTTTGTTTATAAACTCCAGTGAGTTTTCTACTGGAAAGCTTTCTTGCTTGACGGGGAAGTTTTTAAATTCGTTTACTAACCATTTTGACACCAAGTCGGTGAGTTAATACCAGCCACAATTGGTCTTATCGAGTTACCTGGTTTGTGAATTTTGGGTAGACGGTACAGTCTCGGTATTACTGGATTAGATACATTTCACCTAAATTTGAGGGATGAAGTTACTAATGGACTGGACAATTCTTGAGAACTTCCTTTGTTTGAGGAATCACTTTTGGAAGAGGGTTTTTGTTTAATTGTACATAAGGACCATCTGCAATCATTTTATTAACTCTACTGTAATAATCTCCGTTGTCCAGAATTACTAACTTATTGCCTTTATCTACCTTTAAATAAAAGCGGTTTTTAGATCGGAGACTTTTGATAGTTTCAAACTCGGTAGTTGTTTTGTATTTTTTGAAGTGATTTAGATTCCCTAGAAATAAATACTATTTAATGTAAGAGTTTTCCTTTAAAACCGGACGCGTTGGTCTTTGTGTAATTTCTGATGCATAATGTGCGTCAATGCATAATTACTAGGGACACCGAAATATTGTTAGGAAGCTTTGTTATTTTGATTTTAAATATTGGTAGTAGTAGTAGAATGTGCGCTTTTAAAAACACAAAAATCAAAATATATCAAAAACTATTGACGTTTGTATAATGCATATTACGGCTGAATATTTTGCAACTGAGCTCTACAATTACACCTTCAAGGACCTTCGATTTCGTATGAGTCAGCCTGTGTAGTGTCTGTCTTTGGATTGACTTTAGACGATATATACCAAGCATTTTTCGTGGGGTTTCCATATGTTCCAACCTGTCTTCTTGGTTTAACATGGCTTTTGACAAAATACAGTTAAAATTTGATGTAGCTGGTGGAGTTAGCCAAAACAGAATATAAATCATCATAGGTAGAGCTCGTTTTCTAGTAATTTCAAGCAAAACTATGATTGTTCTAAATTATAAATTGGAAGATCCGATATTTTTTTGCTAAATTTAAATAATTACAGTTCGGTAAAATAACAGACACATGAGTGCTTTTGTAACGACTGTATTGTAACTACTGTATCTTTTTGTAACAACTGTACTGTTTCTATTCTCCTCGACGGAAATAGGTCTTATTACAATTGCACAAGCGAGTGCGCCAAATTCAAAATTCAAATTAGAAACTGTACAAGAATGATATACATATTACCAAATGGACGAATTATGGAACCTGACCGGATCTCATCTTACTATCGAGTAATCAAGTAAATGCTTTACAAACAGTGCTTACCTTCTGAAAATTCTACATGGTCGACGCGCTTTGACGCCCCATAATGTTCTAATTTGTCCAGAATGACTATTCTATTATTTTTGTTTGCTTTTAGATAAAAACAATCTCTCAAACCTTTAATAATTTCGAGATCTGTGATCGTCAAGGCAATGATAGCGACACGACCATACAAAGAATTAAAAAGCAACCCTTTACCTGTGCAGTGTTGCTGAATATATCCAACAAACCGGACATTATACAAACGTAGATAATTTAAAACTGGTGAAATCGGTAACTTCGACGCGCAACTAGATGCTTATGAATCGATATGTATTAAAAAGAACAAAAACCTTCTTAATCGAGAAAAAGAACCAGTCGCCTACTCCAGTTTGATGGATTTCTTACAGCAAAAGGACACACTTAAAAACGGTCCGTGTGGTCTTTCAAGGAATTTTGCGTTCCGGGGTGTGAGCGGTTGTAAATATGTTAGGGATGGTTAAAGGAAAAAAAAGCGTGAGGGAAAAAGTAGTGTGTTTTTTTAAATATGACTATATTTATTTCATTTGGTTATTCTGTTGGAGTTATTCGATACAGTATGTTTATTGTGCTTCCCTACAGTCCTTGCAATCTTTACTGATACATATATAACATTGATATATACTGTGTGGTGTTTAAGAACAGTGTTTTTGTAACATTTAAAATAGGAAATTCTCATTGTATCCCAAAAATATAGGTTATCTTATCTGAAAAAATCAATATATGACTTCAAAAATGAATATTTTAATTTCAAAAATGTCTTTATCGTTAAACCCCTCCATGTCGTAGTGAATTTGCACCCCTTGAAAATGCAATAACAGCTGTACAATGTTTGATAAATAATTCTGAAAGAGTTCCGTATTCCAAACAGGTAAAGATTTGTATATCCTTTTAGTAGGTATTGGAAAATACTTGCGAAAATATTTAAAGAAGCACAGTATAACAAAAAAATGTCCCGAAAATCTTCCTCTCGAGAAATTTGCTGAAGATATGCATTGTTAGTTGTATAACTTCGATGTTCCGTTTGTAGAAATTTTAAATTTTCCCCTAAACTTCTATATATCTAAAGCTCTACATTTCTAACTAGAAATGTCTATATTCCTAACTATAAAGTGCGAAATCAGAAGTAAAGTGTAATACGCACCCCGATGTAGGCGGTCTTTCTCAGTTTCAGATGAGCCGCAGGATTTATATGAATAATATATTTGTAGGTGACGGCTATTAATCATACTTGGTAACACAGTGCTGCAAAAGTGATTTATGACGGGCTTGGAAGCCGGACATTTCCGTAAATTAGACGTAAAATACGTGATATTTATTTTGACAAACACTGAGCACTGCTATTCCTAAGATAAGCGTGCATATCTTTAGAAGTTAAATCCATACATGGCGCAGAAAATCTAGGAATATATATATACCGCAAAGGTAGAGCTGAAATTTCCATTTTATTATTCGACTGACATATTTATGTGACGCTACAGAATATACGAAGAGGGTTTTGCAAACGTATACTCTACCAAAGGATCAGTATTCACCATTGTTTTATGAGTAAATGTCTAGTTTTTATTTGTTATTTATTTACAGTAAAATTTCAAAAGTTATTTCATGTAAAAACATGTATTTTGCGTATTCTTCAAGGATTTCCTGTTGCGGTTTTCTCTCGAAGGTAGAAAGTTTTATATATGAAAGCCAAAACTTCTTTAATCGTTATATTTTCCCTGTATTTGAGTTGTACAAATGGTTATAATTTGTCCCTGTCCACCAATGTTCAGAACCGGCGTTTTTCGGATAAATATTGTCGGGAAATGGGTGATCACGTTTATCATAAGGGTAAATATGTATTTTACCTTGTCGTACTGAACAATATCGTATACACGCTTTTCGGGATTTTATTTCCAAATCTCCAGGGAGCAATTCATTTCCTATTGCGTAATTATCGAATTTTTCGTGCAGCTGTTAGCTGTTATATTGTTTAAATACACTATATGTGTAATATATATGTATGTGCGTGTTCAAATCATTGTTGGAAATATTTATTTTATTTAATGCTTCATTTAGACATTTTCTCATTTTACATTTTTTGCGAAACATTAATTTTTATTAAAATTTACTATCACTTCCTAAGGGAAACACCTTGCCAATGGTACGTTTCTGTGATTATATAGTGCGTCGCAAGCATACATATTGTCGTGTGTCAAAGTGACAGATAGATTCTAACCTCACAAAATCGGTAAACCAAATAGGTATGTACCAACTATAAAAATAAAAATATCTAAGATATGTGTTCTTGGTTGACTAGGCAACTGCGGGAACAAACAAGTGACCGGAATTTTAAGTCTTAATTGTTTTAAGTGGAAGTTACTGCAATATAAAATTACATAAAAATATACAATTTTGCTAAATATCTTAAATACCCAAATTGTGTCCAACCCCCTTCTTAATCTTCCTTTCCAATTTTATTTAATTTCCCTGGTCCAAAATCTTCTTATTGTTCCCTTTTTCTGATAAGTCCGGTTAAATATACTCGTGCAATGGTGATATTGAGCAATATTCACATTACTAGTGCATTTTCCTAACCAATCAACCACCGAAGAAAGAATTCTTCGGTCACAATACGGAGCTACGCTGTTAATAGATCTGGCGGTCACGGAATATTTGTAAAATATGAAGAAATAAATTGTGAGCATACGAATCGATCAACCAGATCATGGAAATATATAGTTTCAATCATTTAAGGTTTACGTTATCCTTGGTTTTCAAATGTTATAACAGAATAAGTATTCTTTGTGTCTTTCCAATCACGCCATCATCATCCTTTTAAAAATAGTAATGGGGGAAGAGGGAAAATACATGTGAGTAGGATTGAAGAGAAAGTGACCCTGCAAGGACATAACTAAAAAGAGACAAAACCAACATAAGTCCGTTTACCTGACACTTTTGAAGATACCTAGAGAATTATCAAAGTACGAAACTGCAGTCTCATGTCTGAGTGTGGACAATATTAAATTCGATTAACCTGAGCAACCGTGGAACAGGGGCATAAGAACGGAGCGGAGGACTGAGGAGGATTGGTGTGTCACGAAAACACGAGACTTTTAATTGAGAAGACTGATGTACGATTAGCGATACCCGAAGAAAAATTTCATGTCATGATCAATGCAAGGAATGATTTCCTTTGAATAGTGGATTGTGCATATAATAAGAGACGCCGGAGAATCAAACTTAATTATCTTAAAGAAGTTAGCAGAAATATCGAGTGAAGTTCTTGACATACAAACAAGTTTTTAGGGTTGTAGTATTACTAGTTCCAGCTATGAAAGTCTACGCAATTTAATTTACTTTTAAAAATGATGCAAATATGGATCCAAAAAGCTAAGGACAAACATATAATTGGTTATTAAAAAAGAAATGCACTACAATCTTGCTGAAAGCGCAAATACTTCTCATATCAAATTTTAATTTAATTTCAAATTTATTGGATATGACGAGTATACACGCATATGTACAATCACACATATAGCTAAAGTTTCCAACGTTAAATTAATTTTTTGCTGTGGATTTGAGGCCTAGTTGGTTTTTTCCCTAAAATTTAAAATGTACCAACAGTGGAGGAAAACTGTTCCAATACCAGGCGGTACACCATATTTTACATTTCACCTTTTACACATCAGCAAAATACATATGCTCGGCCGCCTCATTTCTGGAACGCATATAAATGGCGGCATTATGTAACCCCGTGCAGGGCTTTTTTTGTATTCACATTTCCGTATTAGGATGCTCATTTTTATATTTGGAGGGTTTCATTCCGACCCAAAATACACCCTTATGAAAAAACACATTGTTTACAAGACCGCTGTTGGGAAAATCAGTGTACGTCTCATATCAATTGTTGGGCTATTATTAAAAAAATATCTGCTGCTGTTTATTAACATTTGGTAAAGTAGGTCATACATGCAACTTAAAACCTAATTGCTCTTCTAGTAACGGAGAAAGATATTTGAATGTTTTATTTCACATTAATATTATTCCCTTAGGGACCTATGCAAAAGCTTTTCTGTAAAGAACACTGATTAGCTTCTACTCACAAGGGGAGGAAATGGTTGTATAAAGCCATTTATTCAGGATTACAGCTATTTTATGAATAAATATATAACATTCGGACACGTTTGAATTGCGTTATAGATTGATCAGTAATGATTGCGAACATAATAAGGTTTAATTGCTACTCAATGCAAGATAGTTCAATTTCAATTTGCGTAAAGCTATTGCAATTTTTACAAATCGTGGTCTGGAAGAAAAACTATTTGTACAAATACAGACCGCTTATATTTGTAACAAATATACTAGGATATTTCATTCAGTGAGTAATGGAGTAGATCTCTGAAATAAATTCCCTTTGTAGACGCAAAAATAACTGCTGTCAGTAAGTGAATAAAAACTTCATGTACCTATTTTATTGTAGTAAAGTTACTTAGGTCGAATATTCGGACCTTTTGAGAAGCCTTAAGTTTCGCCAGCCTAATGTTTGATTGCTGCAAGAGATGTTGGTTTATGGAGAACAAACTCTATTGATAATCAGGGGGAAGTGACAGAAAACAGTGATCCTTGACTTTATGGATTCAAATCTGGTTAAAAGGATTTTAGCTAACACAGACTACAGGAGCATTCAAATATCAATACTTATTTACGAGTATGTATATTTTTTGAGGTAAGTTGTTATTCATGAACACCCCTTAAGGATTAACTAAAGAGTCTTGGAAAGGACGGTAATTTCATCGAGCTCTGGGATTCATGTGCAACTACTAGTAGAGGCGCATGCCTTTTATTTTTCAAGAAGAGAATTGGATAACAGTCGTTGTATGATTTTCGTATTTTATGGCTTTATGTATCTACACAGTTGAATGTCGCACGTCCATATGAGTTCTATAAATGAATAGTATAAAAGAATAACCTCTAACCATAATTTGGATTTTATGTTCCAGTAGCTATTGCGTCTTTCTTAGCAACATACCTCAGAACGTGTGTTCAACGTCAAACCGCTTAGTGATTTGCAAAATATTAACTGCAACAGATGAGATCAAGAGATTTGCAACTAATTACTGAAGTAATTCCAAGAAATGATAAATCCTACGAATGTAATAAGGATACTGGAAAGAGAAGTGATCCACTAACCTACAGTTGATGAACGAAGACAGTATTAGTCAGTATTACATGCACCGGTAGAGGAATTTGTAGGAAGAATGCCTTTGGCTAATCTCTTTTCTCAGGTCTTTTATTTTTCATACATTTCCTTAATAATTTAGTTCAGTAGAGTCTAAATAACCTGCTAACAAAGTTAAAAAAGCACTTAATATATTATTCAAGTCAAGTCAAGTGTAATTTAACTGGTGGTCTGGTGAAGTGTATATCTTTCAAGGTTTTACCTTAGCCAGAAGTACTATGGAATTAACGTAAATTAAGAAGTTTTTCGACAAATGGCCGCCTTTCTGTGTTTCAAGTGTATTTTGTTGTATTACAGTAAACAATCCTTGTGATGCAGAGGTTTATTGTATCTCGCAGCAATTTCCTACTTTTATCAATACTTACATACGTACCTTGAAATGTTCTCAAGCGCACGTGTGGATCTCAAACAGAACTCCCTATTTCATAAGCCCTTTATATCCATTAGTAAGCCCATATAAGACATACGTATACATATGTATGTATGCGTTTCACGTTTCCTGTATATCTCAGAAGTTTATTACGCCCGAAGAGTTGTAAAGTGGAAACATCACTGCACCATTAATGTATGTAGCTGTCTATTTACATATGTGTGTACGTATCCAAGTTGGCGGATTGTTTATTTAGTCTTCTGCAAAACGGTAGCAAATAACTTATTGTAAAGAAACATTTTAGGTACTACTTCAAGTGTAAATCACCTTTTAATTATATAAGATAAAAGTCACTAGAACATCTTAAAAGGGAATAACATTTTCATTTATTAATCAATCGAATTTATGCGTTTTTCAAACAAAAAACACGTTTTGCAAAAAAATTTGAATTTTTCTTTAAATTTACACCAACATTACAACAGGTGATGGTCTGTTGTAATGTTTCTTCGTTTATGCCTTCAGTCTCCTGACGAATGTTGGCCTTCAATTGTGAAATGGTTAGGGATTGTTAGAGTTCGCAAAATTTTTCTCCAGCCGAAAGTCTGTATCGTCAGTACTACCATATTTCTGTCTCTTCTTAAAAGGATAAAGGATAAAGTCTGTGGGTGGGGAGGGGACCGTAGGCCGCACGCACTTGGGCCACTCAATGGGCCTTTGGTGCTACCTCTCCGTGTGTACTGTATGTGTTTTTTTTAAATCGATTGCGGCATGGAGATTCGAACCATCAACATCCAGGACGGATGCCTAGCGCTCTTACCACTGCGCTATCCCGGCATTCTGTCTCATCTTACGGCTACTCCTATGGGGTGTCGTCCACGTTGGTGGACTATTCTTGAATTTTCAGCTGATGTTTATTAACAAATTCGTTTAGGTGGAAGTGGGCCTCGTCACTCATAATGGAAATGGAATAAGCTAATACTTTACTAATTTGAAAGAAGAAACTTTTAGTTTGTATAATTGTAAAAACTTATTGGATTTTTAAACGGTACAGCAAGGTTTGAGTAAGACTGTATGCATTTGGATTATACTATATTGCATCGACTGTATCGTTCAGATTTATTTTGTCCCACGAGGTAAAGTGGGAGAACTTGGTAGTACTTTTAACACTTATTTCATATATCTGTTTTCAGAATTTTTTTATTAGGCAGGGTTTCAGAGTGACAAAGCAATGAAATTTTGTGAAAAATATACACAAAAATGTGTATAAATCATGAAAAAATTATGTGCAAAGTGATATATTTACTTGGAATATTACTTTTGACTGTAATTTGTATCAGAAACATCTCTCTTCAGCGTCCAGCAATAGTCTGCCAACATAACAGGGCTCCATTTGCCTTGGTATCATCAGCACTTAGTGCATCGCTTAGTGTGATGTTTTGTGGAAGTTTAGGCACAGGTAATTCCGGACTCTTAGGTACTGGTCTCAGCGCAGATGGAATATTAGGATATTTTACAGTATGTTTGGATCTAGAAGTCATACCATTTATATCTGTTAGACAAAAATAGCAATCGGTAATATGATCTGATTGTTCCCTACAAATCATAGGAATAGCAAAAGGCTATGTCGTTTACGTTTTGCCCACGCTGTAAGAAGTCTGACACACGTAACACAGCAAATATGGGGAGCCCGGCTTTTGTCTTCATCACCTACTTTACACTTGAAATACTGCTCATAGCACTTTTTAAGGAGAGTTGCGAAAGAGCGTTTTTGATATTTAAATGTCAATTTGCCGTTAATGTAGCAAAAATAGTTCGGGTGGTTTACACATCTTCTTGATATTTTTACAGGTGATAAAATATTCCCGGTGTCACTACAATAGCTTGAACGCACCACAACGCAACACTGTTTAAAACGTTAACAACGTCAGCGTATATGTTCATTCACCGAGCTCTAACCGACAATTGAAATAACAAAAGATGCTATCTAGGAATGGGAAATGCAGGTCTTAACACGTCAAGACATGTTCATACATTAACCATTGTGTGCTGCTTGATCAGTTCCGAGCTCTAGCCGACAACAGAAATAGCGTCAAGACGACATGTTCTCTTATACTACATATTTATGCGTGCATATTTTAGGTGGATAAGCGAATCTCCTGGAACATAAAAACTAAGGGCAGATGGAGAAATTCTGGAAACATAATTGATTTCAGCATGCAAAAGTATATGGGAAACAGGCATTTTTGTGCTTGGGAGAAAAACATTGTTAACCAGTGTTATCTTATGTTTTTTGAAAATCACATGCACAAACAAATGAAGCTAAAACAAATAATTGTTAGAAAATAAAATAAAATAGCCGAAGGAAAGAAAGAAGGTGTAGTAAAACTGGTAAGTACGTTGATCACAAATCCTCTTAGATACAACCCCAACATAGCAATTATTGCGTGTACATTACATGCATATGCATTAGGGTAATTAGACCTTGTGTATTCCAAACCCTATGGAGATCATTGTTAATTAAATTGACCAAATAGAATCTGTTTGTGGTAGCACAAAACACAATATAGTCGACGGGAACAAATCATCGATAAGTACTGATTTAATAATACATAGGGAGTAATGAAATGTATATTATTGCAATCAATTTAATTCAAAGTGCAGATATTATTTATTTCAAGAGAAACATAAAAAAAAGCAAAATTCTGGAGATGTTGCCACCGCATTGAAACGGAAATTACACAGTCGTTAATTTTGAAAAAGTAGACTTTTGAATACTTTTGTAAACAAAACGAAATAAACTAAGATAGCATAGTGCTGCTACAAACTTTTCTAGGTTTTCCATTCATTTGACTTCCCTCTGCGATAATTTCATTCGGGAAATAAGAAATTGTACTAATTAAAAGGACGATTGCGAACTTTAACAAGCAAATAAGGACCTTTGTTGTTAAATAGGGAGGAAAATATTAATAATGTAACGTGCGATCGTTTGCAATTTCTTACTTCAACTATTTGACGATATCAAGAACTCACAAACTTCGCCGTAAATAAATTCGAGCAGCTACGGTATCAAATTCAAAGTAATTCCGCTTCCATTTATTCTTCAACGACACGGATTCGTTTTCTCGAACTTCCCATTGGGTAATAAGACGATGTCGGGAAGAGCATCGCGTACCGTTAATATCGCAACCAATGGGAAACTCGAATATGAAGAAATAGACTTTCGAAAGTTTATACTACTTTGTCAATTCTGTGTGTCAAGAGTATAACGTCAACTCAATATCAAACAGGGCGCAAGCGGAGCTTATTAATACAAGTGAGAGTCGTATACTATTCATTCATGAAAGCTCGCTCCAGTCTGTTTCATGCGAATGTGTTTGACAGCTGAATATCTTACATATATATTGAACTCCCATCTTATTATGATGGAAAGTAGCTTGTTCACGATTCAAAATTTAAATTAGATCCCCTAGGTATTATTTTATTCTTATCGTGCTGCGGGTTCGAAGTACGTACACAAAACTGTTGGAAATAATAATGCGGTTGATATGGTGACATACATATTTTGGATTGATTTGGCTTGCGATGAGGTTAGATTCTATATAAAAAGGTATTTTCTTATATATCCTTTAACAAGATTTTGGACATAATATATCCAATGTAATACGTATACGTGCATATGGAAAATGTAAATAATCTATTTGTGATAATCTTCTTAAAGCATATCTATTTCTCAGATTTACATGACAATAATAATAATCATCTTTATTTGAACCACCACAATAACAAAATGTAAGAAGGATAAGATAAATAAATGAATAATGATATAAAGGGAGATGGTACAAATCCCAAGGCGATGTTCAGCCTAATCCGTACTGACGGATTGCTGATCTACTACATCACCTTGCACATGAACAGTATTATAATTGATGTACACATAACATAATCATTACTAACTAGCGCAACAAAAGTCACAAAAGCACACAAAAACAGGGAAATACAATAATTACTCCAGTTACAACTAACAACCACCACTCTGGATCGTCTGCAACCGTGTACGCATATTACTCCTAAATCATTCAATTGACTGCGTCTTAAAGCATTTGTCCACAACATTGTATTCTTTAACAACATTATAAGAAAACACTCTTTCAAAGATTGCCGTCTTATGAATCGGTGGAGTAAGGAGGCCTTTATATCGAACATTCAAATTGTGGACATCAGATCGAAAAGTAATCTTTGAATACAGGTACGGGGGTGTTTTATTAACTAGAACCTTATGGTAGAAGACAAGTCACTGTGGCCTACGTCGATTTGCCATGTTCAACCAATTAAGAGTTCTCAATTTAGGAGACACATGTTCATATCTTCTCAAGCCATATATTAACCTGATACAAGGATTCTGCATTGATTGTATTACTGGTGAAGTTGCTGCATCAATACAACGGTGATTGACAACATCTGTGTAATTAAACTCTGAAAGCACCAGTGACTCAGTTAATAAAATTTTAGTTTTCGTATTAAGGAATGACTTCGCATTGTACAACAACTTCAACACCAGAAATGTCCTGCGCATGAGAGCGGACGTATGCTACTTGAATCTGAGGTTACAATCGAGCTGCAACTCCAGATCCTTTTTGCTATCAACGATAGGTATTGCTTGATTACCAGTCTTGATATTAAATCCATTAATAATTGTTTGGCGATGCTTTGGCCTACTAAATAAGATAGCGGAGGACTTCTCCGGATTTATTTTTAAGCAATGTGATTCAGCAAGCAGAGCTAAGGAAGAGAGATCCTCATCGATATTCCCGGACGCTCCATGAACGTTGCTTAATTGAAACGAATGATAAATCTGCGTGTCGTCCGCGTAACTATGTAATTTACAAAATTTAACTGAAGAATTTATATTCGAAGGAGCGGTCCCCAGACAGAACCCTGAGGCACCCCGCAGGCAACACCGCGTAATTCATTTTGATCATGTTGCAGCTTTACATATTGAGAGGGGCCAGCGAGGCAATTCGCAACCATGCCAACAGTTGCCGGTCCAAATCCAAGGTAATGCAACACAGCACACATAATTTGGTGCTTAATTGTATCAAAAGCTCTGAAAAAATCCAATAGCACGAGCGCAGTGCTCATTCCGGAATCCACATCCGCCTGAGCTGTGGAACAATTATGATTAGGCCGAAACCCAGACTGTGTCATGGGCAAAGGTCAAATTTATTAATATATGTACGTATTTGCGCACACATAACGTGTTCCAGCAACTCGAACAACGTGGGAAAGATGCTTATCGGCCTTAAGTCGTTGAAATCGGAGGGTTGCGGTTTCTTGGCCATTGGCAATACTTTTGAAACTTTCCATTTAGAAGTAAAAACACTATTTGTTTAAACGATGATTTACCATATGTGTTATATAAGGTGTTATTCTTTGGCAACATAAGTTTAACACATTATTACCAGCCCCATCATAACCCTGTCATGCTTATTTGTACACGTTTTTTTAAATATAATACAGAAGTATATAAGGTACAATCCTTAATATATGAGAAATATATGTGTCCTAATAGTTTAAAGCATTTTAATCGTCTTATTTCACTTGTTTGATCTGCTAAACTATTTATTGACACATTATGATGTAATCTTAGAGTCACCCAATTTTGCACTGTTGCTTTTTAATTTATCGTCGCACAGACGACACCAGCAGATCTCGTCCTATAATTTCGTTTGACACTTACCACAGGGCATTCAGTTAGCTCTCAGCGCTTTGATTTGGAATAACCGCCAAATTTCGAGGATTGTGTTTCTTGCACCCCGTACGACTCAATTTCATATATCCAGATTGGTTTTAATACCCTTTTCTACATTCGCAGTTTGTTGCTTATTGACAGTTATGATTTCCTGCCTAGCACCCAGAAGGCAAAGCTTACACGGAGAAAAGAGAATTTGTTAGGTCAACCAAAAATCGAAGTGTTCTTAAGTGAATTAAAGCAATTCTGGTTTAAAGTAAACGCTTGAAGTGTTTGCTTTAAACAATAATTGTATGAATTTACGTAGAAATGATAAACACTTCGATTGCTGGTTGAATTAACAAATTCCTTTTTCCCAGTGTAAAGTGAGTCGAATTTGTTTATTTTTCGTAAATATATATTAGTGCTAAATTAGTCTTAGATCTACATAAAGTCCAAGATATTGAACACTTTCGACATGTTCCAGGAGACAACCGTTAAGTGGGACTCGTGGACATTTTTTTTCCTATTTGTGACTGTGAACAGATTGGCATTCACCAAGTTCTGAGCGAATATTGTTTTTTATTCAGATTTATTTTTGAGGATTACTCGTAGCCACTGTTGGGTTCACGCGGGAAGCTAGGATGGATGTATCATTGGCAAAAGTAACAAACAAGGTCTGGTCGTCAACATGATGGATGTATACAATAAGTATAAGTAAATAGCACTGGTACCAGTACGCTACCTTGTGCAACGCCTGTATAGGAAATAATTTCTTATATTTGTCCTCATGTTTAGAATTGAATTCTGAATATGAATATGAGAACATATACTAAGAAAAAATTAAAAATCCCTTTGTTTGGAAGTATTTTTGAATTATTTCGAACTTTTTCTTTTTTTAGTAGCCCAGTTTAAGTAAAACTAAAACAAAAATACCCTTACCTTCTTAATGAGCGAAGTACTCCAGATACGTATTTCACCAACTAGGAAGCCAGTAGAATCTGCAAAGGAAGGAAATGTAATACGCAGTACCCCGGAAGATATGCACTGCACCAGATCAGTACTTGAATAATATTAATGTTTTAATTACGACATTCTTCTATTATAAATGTTTTATAAATGTTTCTTTCATTATCATTTGTAATGTGAGTCTCAATTTCTATTCTGGTTGATTTCTCAAGTAATATTGTTACCAAACGTCTTTATTATCCTATAAAATATTTATCTTTTATGGATTTAATAAACATTTTATGGTTTTATGGTATATATTTAGATTTATATCTGCGTTATACTATTTTACGCTTTCGGTTTTCCTCTGTGGGCTTTTGTTCCAAGTCTGTCATCACCGCTTCGCTCTGAAACTTTCCATTCTAGAAATTGTATTAATTTGGGGCCTTTGCTTTGTCAAACTTTTCTATTCCCATATAGTTAAGTATTTTATTAACCTTCCTATTCGTTCTCTTCTCTTGTCTATAATTTATTTTCCCTCCAAATATCATGCCCAGTATTTTCTTCATACATTAGTATCAGGCCGTACTATAGTGTCGTTATAGGCTATTATCGCACCTCAACATTCCCAGGTTATCTAAGCTCTTATTAAGGAAACTATAGTAAGGCATAAACATGGTAAACGTATTTTACGAGATACTGATGGGGGAACTGGATACATTTCCTTGGAGAATGTGGCATAAATTTAATTTATGTACAATTTATGTAATTACCACTATGTGTCTCTTAGCTTGTAGTCCACGAGGCAGATACATAGAAATTATAGCTTTCTCCCTGAATTGTGTTTCAAGTAAAATACCCAATAGTAGATATACTTATTGATCATATAATAGTAAACAAGAAATACATTTTTTTTTGCGAAAAGGAGTGTATTAAATACTTCAGTCTTTTAACATAAAACCTTATATGTATTTATATATCGAACTTCCTTATTAATGGCAGTAAATTTATATGAAAGACTTCTCTAGAACCCAGAAAAGTCTTTAATATAGGTTTACTACCATATCTTTTCGTATATTATAAGTATCGATCGGGAACTAACAAATATTGCTAATGGCGCCGTGTTTAATTAATGTTAGCCGAAATTATTGCATAGAACATAAATTGGTAACATAATGCGTGAAGGGATTGCAGCCACGCTAAGCTACGGCGATTAAATAACATTCTGCGCTTAATGGTCCCTCAAGGATAAAACTGGTCAGTCGTGAAACTCAAGTACTTTTCCGACCCACTATGAGACATATCCCATTACAGATTATGTACTTAATATCGATATTAAACGACGGAGGGTTCTTTAAACATAATGTTAATGTGGGGACAAAGAGTCCTTTTCTTGCGGTAGTGTAAGTAGTAAATACGGTAGTTGCAGTATTCTCCCGGAAATGTGGGTTCACGCTAAAGAGGGTACGGGTAATTGTAGGTACTTATTGATAGCACATAAATACTTAGCTTAATGGCAAAAGCTCCGACCTAATCCTGAAAATGGATAAAATAAATGTTTGTCTGTTGGAGCCACCTTACCTACTACATTTTGATTTTACTATCTAATTGCTTAACCATAAATTATTTATGCATTTTTAGAATCCCAAAAGTAAAAATCAATAACTGTAAAACTAACGAGAGCAAACACACCTTCAAAGCCGAACTGAGAGTCAAGGGCTTAGCTTTGCGTGTTTGAAAACCCTAATTGCAAGAAAAGCATTTGTGTGTATTAATAAATTTTACGAGATAGCGCCGAATGTCCGAAACAAAGTGTAACACGCACTAATTCGAAGCTGGAGAAAGAAACAACCCTTTTCCAGTTTATGTGATAGCGGCATTCAATTTCTCTGGGCAAAATTAAAAGGGAATTTAATCCAGAAATTTTCAGTACTGTTTTCAGGGTCATTTCATTTCTTCAGGTTGTATATTTTCCCGTGTAATAATTTAAGAAAGTCTACTAACATCGTGCACATAGTACAGTAAAATAAAAACTCCCGTTGGAATAGCAAGACTTACCGACGAATAAAGCGAAGCCATAAAAAGTTGAGCCAGAGTCAAATTTATGTTAATGGCCTTCCTGGTTATTGCTTTAGGGACGATTTTAACCTTTTAACAAATGACGACCAATTTAACAATCGATACAATTTAAGTGCTTCGTAAGCAGAAAAGGGGAAAGTTTAACTTTTACTCTTGTAGAATGCATGCCGCAATGCTTTTTGAGCTTTGAGCATTTGTTGGGTGGAATAGATAATACAATCCGTAGATAACATTCAGAATTTATTATGAGTGTTACTTATTATACCCGGTTTAGATGAGTAATCCATCTGCAAGTCACCTGCGTACGCTAATGTGCATGCAGTTGATGTAGAATTAACATATAATTCTAAAAGCTAGAGAAGTGATGGGCCTATATTTTTCATAGCTAGAATATTTGTTTAACAGAATTCTCCGAGCGATCGTCACAACACAATCGCTAAAAAATTCTTACCAATCACATAAACTTGGCTTATACCAAAAGAACTAATTTTCAGGAAATCTATCGAGTTATAGTTTCAGTAGGTTCTTTGGATTGATCTTCAACGAACGGATGTATGCTGATTTGAGTAAAGGAACTTGGAGCTACAACAACTAATCTCGTGAATATAACTCAGTAGGTCTGTCAAGAACTTAATGCCTAGGATCAGGTAGACGTTATATATACTGATTTTAGTAGTTCATTTGACTGTATAGATCAGTGTTCTGCTACGTACACTTTCAACTTTTGGCCTTAGTCCAGTTGTGTTAGATTTGTTGAAATCCCGGATGGTAGACGCAATTACGTCTTTTATAATGGGTATGGGTCCCATGACTTTTTGTTCCTCTGGAATTCCGCAGGGTTCGGCTACTGCTGCTCTTTGTAATTTTCATTAATGATCTGCTTTTATTTATTATGCACTGCTTTAGCTTATGCAGACGACTCTTCTCTTTCAAGACAATTTAACTTTAATTAAGTATTGGTAAAACATAAATAAGCTGAATTTTAACCTAAAAAAATGCTGTTACCCAAGAAAGATAAATAATGTCCAATCGGTGTATACATAAATAATTTAATCTAAATCTTATCTAAATTTAATAATGTAAAGGGCTTTGGCATTGTATTTGACTCCCACTGCAGCATATAGATAATATCTCTCTCTCAGCCTCCAAAAAACTCTGGGCTTTGTTATACGTACTTGGAAATTCTTCAAGAATGTACTTGTTTTTTTTAAGTTCCTCTCCTTCAGGGGAGTATTTTTTATGCCACATTTCTTGAAGAGGATGGCTTGGACTCCGTGGTCCATCGTTGGGACCTTCAAAGGGCCCGATTTATTTGGAAAATAGTTCACGGACTGTGTTAACATAATTATTAGTTTCTCAGGTTACTCTATGTACGTACGCTTTTGTTCATTTCTTTTGCTATAATTAGTTCATGTAACTGTTGGACAATAAACACCTATCATTATTATTATTCCTTTTGTAAATTAGAATAAATGCTCACCTCCTTCAACAATTTGATCAATGAATCTTCAACAACAAAACTCAGATTTGATACCATTAAGATTTTCTTACGTCTATTTAGATGGAATAATTGGTGCTTATACGACTTATACTTCTATTCAATGCAATTTACTGCAATTTGCGCATACATATCTATATAGCTCTAGAATAATTTTGGGAAATGCTGTCGTTCTGCAAAGCAAATTAGCTATAATTAAGTAAATTATTGATGTAATTACCGAAATATATACGCCGCTAATGCGTAGTACTGCATAATCAGACATCCTTGGGCCGCCACAATTATTAAGGGTGTTGGCGGGCAAACTTTACCGGATTTAAGGGCAAAGTTAACTCGATGAATCAAGACAGACAAAAGTTGTACCGACAATATACAGTTTCGGATTATACTAATTCATATACTTGAACGTGATGCTCGAAGGAATTGGTATGTACCATCTAATATGCGTGAACTCAACTCCATTATCAAGTGTTACTAAAATCGTACTTTGGCTCTGCAATTTGCATTGTGTTATATAAACGTATATACTGGGCTCTTTTTGTAATGTTACACATAGGTAGTTCCTACAAATAACGTTAAGCGACATAATAGGCAACCAGTTATACGTTAAGGCGTCGTCAGTGTAGATCTATGGCCAGTGCAATTACTCCACTGTTATTAATAAATTATCCCTGGCTACCACGTTTTGAAGAATCTAATATAATTTAATTTCCAGCATATCATGAACATTTTAAATCTACTACGAAACTGTTAAAATTTATTACGAAAGTATAGCGGAATTTGATGCGCAAATATTATTTGTGAAATTATTTTATTCTAACGATTAATTGAAAGATGAAGTGTAATTTCACAGCAAGTTATCTAAATGCCCTCTTTGTCTTCCAAAGCTATTCTGGGTTTATTCCATCACATGCAGTACGTATACGGTCTTTCAGTTCGTCCAAGTTATGCATTTGTATTATTACAAATGAATGCACTTCATCAATCAATAATCAAAAATGATTAAAAATTTGCCGCAGTAGTCGTAGTAGTTGTTGGGCGACAATTATTGTAAATGATTTGTAAGTGGATTGACGTTTATTTAGACAAAAAAAATGAGACGATTGTTTGGAAAAAAATGCTTTAAATAATTTCGGTTTTAATTATTATTACTTGTGTGTGAAATAATAAGATACCAACGCAATAAAACATGCCTAACATCAAGTAATCATTTATAATGTAATTGGTAAACAAAAGGCGGGGAATCTGGTAACTAAATAAAGTAAAACAACAGAAGTGTCTCCTAAAAAGTATATTTCTTTAAAAAAAAATTATGCATTTAAAGATGGAAATAGATAGTGAATAAACGGTATGAACGAATAATGTATGCATGCTAAGTTAATCGCGGTTGCGGGATTAGCTGTTTGGCCATGGGTGAGTAGGTGAGTCTTGCATGGGCGACTTAGGGGTTCCTAACTTGAAGAATGGGCTTCGAAGCGGTGAAGGTAACATCTAACACTACCACATGGTGCTTACAACAAAAAAAAAAAAACACTGTCCTGTCGTGATCATACGTAGACGAATGGTTTCTTCTGTCTCGAAGGGACGGAGAGGTGAGTTCCGAGTCTTGCCTGGACAGACAAAGACGAGATGTTGTCTTGTCGCGGGCAGATAGAGACGAACATTAGGTATCCTGGGCGGACGGAAAGGAACTCAGTTAACGTCCTGACCGGTGGAGATAAAGTCGCTGCCGCGCTCTAATCAGGCAAAGGTTGTTGTCTCGCGATTGAGCCGAAACGAACTTAAGGAACGAACTCCAGAAGGGAACTAAACTTGCTTTGGGAATTTTCTCCCGAAGAAGACTTGCAAAATTACCTGGACTGGCGAAGGGTCCAACGAATCACGGGTCGACAAATATTCATTTAAAAATATTATAGGAAGACGAAGCTTTACTGTGTTTGAATGACGGGCTAATGGCATATTAATCCGTTCAGGGAAATTGCAATGTAATACGGATTAAAATGATATCTGGGACAACTATAATTAATAAGAGAGAAATTCAATATAATTTAAAATTCGAATAATTAAAATCTTCTGTATGCCCGAACAAAGAGGTTTTTGTTTGTCTACCTGATCGAGGATGTTTGTTACTAGGTGCAGGTAAAGTGAAGACGTATTCGTACTGTCGGCATTTTCGATAATAAATGTAAATCGGTTTATTGTTTATTTCATAAAAAAATTATGAATGGGCCGCAGATGTTGACTAAAATGTACAGGGAAACAATTCTTAAACTTCTCCTAAATAAATAGTTACGAAACATCATAAAATAACATTTTAGTATTTTAGAAAAAGAATTGTTTTCGGTTACACGATGAGTGTAACAGCATATTATTGTAAATCTTATTTTTCAGGTAACCCGAAAGAAAGCAATCGTTTGGATACAAATCAGCTTATTTTGGGGAGTACTGCATTCGTGTCAGGTTTTGCGCATGAGGATTTGTACAGAATCAATAACTAATGGATTAATTAAAAGGAAATTTAGTATGTATTTTTCAATGAACAAATGTAGGATACAACCCGTAAGTTCTAAGTGTTGACATCATCGTTTATTATTTGTTACGAAACTGGTAAAATGTTACGATATGGTAGAGTTTGGTCGTTTTCAAACAAAACTAAGGTAAATGTAGCTCCGTCAGTAAAAAGTGTTTTGTTCAAAATTTCTACGTTTTAATTTAATAAATTAGACATTTTTTCGCAAAAATCTGTTCGGTTTATTTTATCTTCCTCGAAAAGCTCTTGATGATTTGTATTCTTATAGCTTATAATTGAATTCTTTTAAAGTTTTATATATTGAACTGTATGATTCTTCAGAATGTTTGTCTACATCTAAAAGTGGTCCTACATTACTTACTTGATTACTTGATTCTAAGATGTCATCCGCTGGGTTGACGATCGCTCCTACCACCCAGGCCGCATGGTCCTATTGTGGAGCGGATGGCATCTTAAAGTTCATCCAACAAGTCCAGGCCCTTGAGGTAGCTCAGAATCTTGTTATATGAGGAATTTTTCAGGTCACCTACGGTGGTACATGCCATTCTTCTACATCACCTAGAATATTGAGCATAGTTTTCGCACATGCTATAGGCCTTCAGGGTAATTGATTGAAAACATGTCCCTTACCCTAAAGATACATTAATAAAGAAATATTTGACAGAAAGAATTATTTTTTTCGCGCTGACGACGCGTTAACTTACAACTGGTTGCCTATTATGTCACGTAACGTTATCTGTAGGAAATATTAGTGCTTTGAATATAGAACCATCATAAACACTTAATAACAAGTTTTGCAGGATACTTTATAGCTAGGTGTGATTTGAAAGCGAGTATTACATAAAATAATATGAGAAAGGGTATAAATTATTTATACATTGGATGTAGAATCGAATGCATTTTGGAGTGCCAGTCGTATTTTTGAGGGATAGCACCATATATCTTCAGCTTCGGCGTAAACGCTTCCCATAGATTTATGAAATTTAAAATCGATGGCACTGAAAGCGCTGAGTACGCGGGAAATCGTGTTCGTATGATCCTGAATACATTTTCGCTGAACATGTGTAAATGTAAATTTTGTCAAACCGAGTCAGCAGCATTACGGAGATATAGGGAGTGCATTACACTTGCATCTAGACGTCACATTATTAATGGCGTAAGAATTTAATACCGCGACTAACTGATTTGCGCTTCTGCATTCGGGATTAAGCGTACGGTTGAATATTTTTCATGGGTTTACGTGAAGTTGAGATAATGTTCTACAATGAATGCAAGAAATACATTTGAATGTATGTATTGAACTGGCGTTGTTTTAATACTTAGAAGATTAAACTTCCACTGTATGGAACAAATCCTATCTACAATTTTATAAATCAATAAAAACTAACCGATGAATTATATATTTACTTTAATTATATATGTCAATTGAAAATCCTCTTTTGCGATTTTATAAAATTAAGCGTATTATCTATTGTGTTGGTTGCTTGATACAAAGAATGCTTCTTCTTTTATATTTATTCACTACAAACAATATTGAATATTAGAAAGGGGAGAATGATTTTACTGATCATTGTAAATAACACATTCTACATTTTTACATAAGAGAAATGTGTGTACCTCGTTTTCACGTTTTCATTTCACGTTGATAAGTAGGACAATCTTAAACTCCTATGGGTTTCTAACTTTGGATCGCTGATATAACTTTATATGAATACATTCATAACAAAAAATACTAAGCAGAATGTTAGTAAAACTCTTCTAGCGACCACTAAGCCAGGATTCTTTAGATTCATAAATTATACATCTATCTAGAATAGTATTCTTAGCCCTCTTCTCTAGGTATTCCTTCGACATCTCGACCATCAACATAACTATGGATGCATTCGTATGTGATACAGCAATATTTTTAAGAGAAGATGATACCACTTGTACTAGCTGATACACCCAACCTGTAAGAGCAAACTTTCAAAGGCATTGACATTACGTTGTAGATTCGAATATTTGGCCTTAGCACTCCAGTTAATAAGTTTCTAGAAGAGCCATTTGAATTTTTTATACCTGTAGCCATACCAATTAATGTGTCCTTTACCAGGAGATCCAGAGGGTCCGGATTATCTGGCTACTTTTTGTGCTAGTAACTATACTCCACTATATAACTCCACTAAGGACGTCAACTAGCTCCACACCCCCTTGCGACCATTAGAAACCAAAGAAATGTCGTAAATCAAAATCATCAATAGAAAAGAAATTATTAATTTACAAATGATCAAACCTATAAGGACGTATGGAATTGATTTTTGGAGTAGTGTCAGCATGTCTAACACAGCCATTATATAAAGAAGCCAGTCTAAAAACCTTCGCGAATATTATCCCAGATGCAGCTACGTACATATGTATGTCCCAAAGCATACACTGTGTTTAGACCTTAACATCCCATTCGTATACACGAACAACATCATGTAAAACTAAAAACTCATACATATTAACCATTGGTGCCACTCTTATATCATATATAAGATTGCGGAGAACTTGGATACCAGATCATCGACGTCACTGGGATTAAATCGCTGGATGATGAACCTCACCACGCAGTTTTATTTTACACTTGACAATTGTTTACAGTTGTGCATCATTACATCAAATTAGCTTATAGAATAGGTGTTGAATAACAAAACTAGAACCTACACTATTTTAAAAACCATCGTACGTTCAAACGGTTGTTAAACAAGTAGTTGGGTAAGTGACAAGGATATGCACACAATCCAACCAACAGTACCCACATACAAGCCCGGTCCGATGTTTAATTCGAGCGCATGGAACTTAATTAGAGGATAAATAGTGTTATTAGAAGAGGCAGAATTAATTATAAGGCATGAGTCGATTTACATAAAATCGATATTGTCCGACGAATCTTACGTTCCTATATTCTGAGTGCGGGGATTTTCATTATGGGCATGCATACATATGTATTTGGTCTACGTATCGCATAGCATAGCCACTGCTAAAATGGTTCATTACCATACTGAACAAAATGAATACATACGTGCTCCCGATATTTCGGCTTTGGTTTCAATTTAATTGTGACGAATTTTATTCGAGCATGGCGTTATGCAGAGAATACGTTTCCTCTTTAATGGGAATACATTTATGGAATTCTATTATATTCGTTAGTACCGGAGGCAAAGCGTGGTAGTTAACTCACAGCTTAAAGTCCTGGGAAGTCGTTTAATTAAGTATAAAATGCATCGGCATATATGCATATAGAAAACGTACTCGATACGTGTGTATACGCGCACATCTACATGTTGAATCAAAGACGTATTCGTCCAAGAGTTTAACATCATATTGTGGTTCTGCTTTAAATTAAATGTTAATGACCAGAAAATTTCAGCACGATAAGATCGTAAAAATTCATAGAAACACTAATTATGCGCCGATCCTCCTCTGTCTTTTACGCATTCAACTAGGTAATGTGTGTTATGATATCCCAAGCTTCTGAAATCCTTTGTTGAAGAATATCTATATTATTTGGAGCTTGTTGGAAATTATCAATCTTCTGTTTTACCATATCGAAGACGTGTTCTATTGGTGACGGTCCGGCGAACGAGAAGGCCATGGTAAGCCATCCACAATTACGACCACCATGAGTCCATAATTAAAATCCAGATTCGTTACTCAAGTGGAATCGATTCCGCTCCTCATTTCAGTGCAACCTTTCGTTGCACCACTGTTCAACTTTATGGCGAGTTAGGGGCAAACTAATGGTCGGTACCATATCAGTTCAACAGATGGAATTCTTGGATTTACAGATTGTTTCGAGGTTTGTTGATTAATTAAATCTCTCTCTATTACGAATTTCCTTTGTTGACGAGAAATGGTCCATAAGAGCCACAAGGCGGACAGCACGATCTTCACAATCACAATAAATGTGGTCCTTTCTCATTATTTTCTTCCTATCTTCGCCAAAACAAAGCAATATCGATATATCGTCGTACACGATTAGAAACATGGCGAATGGATACTACGGCTTCTTGTAGGCTGATTTTCTTTCCACGTTGAAACTTAGTTCATTGATAAAAATTCACATATTGTCGCATAGAAGGTATTCTTTTACACTATACTAAGACCAATACTTTACTGTGACACTTACGTAAATAAGGCCAACAGAAAGACAAGAACTATATTTAGATTCATTACCATAAGGTCATAAGGTAGCACACCTTGATTAACCAAATGTTGCTGAGATTTGCATCGTTTGTTAGTACAAACAAATTACCTCTTTCCCGAAAATTTTACCAAAAGAATATCAACATTTACCGAGTGCATTTAATTTAAGGCGGCTAGTGTATAACCAGTAAACTTCAGTAAATTTTATAGGAAAACATATGCAGCAATATTTATGGTTCAATGCAAAATTGTAAAGTATTACTCAGTTTTGGGGAGATAAATAGTTTTTAGGTTCGGCTCCTAAAATGGGCGATCCAAATCAGTATCAAGAATATTTCAGCAAAATCTGTAAAACAGAAGAAAGGTGCTCGCTTTGTAACATGGACCATCACTACATTATCACCATATCATTGGTTGAAAGGAGTATAGAAGCACGTCGATTAGAAGTTTTAACAACCTACCTAAAAGCTTCCGCAAGCCTAAACTCTTCCCGCAAATTATCTAAAAAAACATATATATTGAATGTCTTTTTCTAAGATTTTGTGGTTCCTTCCTCAGTGTATGTCCATGACAATATTGTGCCATGTAGGTTCAACCAAAAGAATGCCGTAACAATATAGTGATTCCAGCAATAAACCACGGGCCTGTAATGGCATTTTTTCCGTTAATTGTTTTGGCACTTTTGATATTTTTCATGAAGGTTTAGCTTATCTGATCGTTTCTAGATTGAATATGTCCAAATCCTATAAATGAAATCTCAATATTGCTTGCTTAGTACGATCTTTTCCGGTATTAGTCAATTCTTATGTATCTTTTAATATCTGTAAAAACTTAAAAGGAAACTTCCTTGAAATCCCTAGTGGGGTAGAGGCTGTAGCAGCTAGAGCGTCTTTCCCGCTAGACAGGGGATGTAACACCATTGAATTGGTACAATGCAGCAAGAATCGCGCTTCGCGTCACAAATCTCTCGGGTTTACATAAACAAACGTCTCGCTGGTAACTAAGTATAGAACATGAGTTTACGCAGACATATCATCCTGTATGCAAAGTGGGCGAACCTACATTTGGTAGTCGTGATTAAACCTAAGGTAACATATAAATTAGTTAATTTTCTCTAGTAGTTGGTTGATGTATGTCTTCTAGTCCAACAAAGGTACGTCAGCGTTATTCTAAACAATGTCACGTAATTTAATGCTTGCTTTCGTGTATTGTTTTGTCCCGACACGTAGTGGTGGATATATTTACGGTCCATCTGGAATTGCGCGAAATGGAATATATATCCGAGCAATTAAGTTGGAGATTACAAATTGTTTCTTCAAACAAAGGTGTGGATTTATTTAGCTACACGATATTGAAGAATACTGTTCAATGACAGTAAGACGCAGATTAGGAAGATAAATAAAGTAGAAATAAAATAATAATTTATTGGGCATTGGCGAGGAGGTAAAGGTTTCAGCAATACTAAAATTACAAGTTTGAGAATTTCTTCACAAACAAAGCGTTTGTTTGTCATTGACTTTTTTTCTTCTACTTCATTACGAAGAATGTCTAATAATAAGCAGAAGATTGCAAACTTGGGGAGGGTGGTACAATCACGCGCACTTGGGCCACCCTTACCGGGCCCTTTGTGCTACAATAAGCAGAAGAACAAAATTAACAAAAAACTTTACACATGCTAAGGGGTTAAAAAGTTTCGATTTGCGGAAACGTACAAGTAATCAAATTGGTAAAAATTTTTAGATTTTCCTAAACTATGTGGCTTTCATCAATAGTAAGCACCTATTAAATATTTTGTTTAAGAAATAGGGGTGGATTCGGTTGAGAATGAGTCACGATTTTTATAAACACGTATAACTTCTATATAATAATAACTTCTATGATGATCTAAACTTAATAGTAGCAGACGTATCACAAGAATAGGACGGAGTAATATAGTTAGTTTTATGTTGACAGAACTTCAGTTATCTCGAAGAACTCCCTAGTACTCAAGGCGAAATGTTCTAGGGAAACTCTTAATACATAGTAAAACTTAGGAGACTGCTACGATTATCACATTACTTCTAGTTGCAGTTTCACGGTTTCATCTATTCAAATGTACACTGCCAATGCGTCCCCTTTACCGTATAAATTTAAGTACAGATAGAAGAAATGAGTGAACAGCCATCTATGATAATTAATAAATATTATTTTGTTATTATAGGTAGCTGAACATTCAAAGTTGTATAGTAAAATACCACCCTATTCATATAGCATATAAGAATCCATATTTTACATTTTTACCCTTCGATGTTTTATTATAACGAATGCGTATGCATTTCAATAAAAATGAATAATTCCCTGCCTTGTCATATAGAATATTAGATTTCCAGATCAACTGTTTAAATCTACAAGATTGCAGTGGTCCTATGAGAAATCAGGAGCTTGTTTTAGGTATTGATCTAGTGTACCGTATACCAACGCTGTATGCATCAGCAGGCTTATGGCAATTTTACTATGTTACATGTAGAGCAGCAAGCACCTCAATTGTCGTTTATATGATAAATATGTAAATATGCTCGCTTCATACTCCCGAGGAATAGATCGATAAGCTATAGGTTGCGCGCGATAAGCTTATTTATAGCTGAAAAGACATACCTCAGGGGGAGAACTACTATACATATGTACAAAGAACTTTCTTGAAGTAATTTGCATAAATGCTCACTACTTTTGCTTTGACATACGCGGAATCTTTTACAAATAAAAGGTAAAATAGTTTTTTGCTTAGAACATTATAAAGGATGAATTAATCCGGGAAAAAGTCATTGGAGAATTACCGTTTTTGTTTGCAACGAGTTCCAATAGTTCCAATAGTTACTTTCTTAACTGAACGCATTAAGTATGTGAATGTTTTTAGATAGAAACTTTTACATTAGACACCAAAATCGGCGGTTGTTTTTATAGTGAAAAAGGTTCGACCAGCATACGAATAGGACCTTAAAGGAACGCTATCAAAGCTTTTAGAGTTGATAGCGTTCGTGGACTATTCACTTTGTGTACCTTTGATAAATATTTTGTGCGATTTGATATAAAGCAATTTGAAATCTATATAAATGTAAATATCGTGCGTATACTTTAGGAAAAACAAGGAGTATTAACAGAAAATTATCGTTTGGTGTAAGTAGGCTTTCAGTAAAGCCGAGTGGCGGAGTTGCTTCAATATGTGTACGTATGTTTTCAAAGAATGTTCAATATTTCACTATAGCTCGCGTTGATGCTTAATTCCGTAATGCAGAATGTTGTTTCGAGAAATCCAAATATTTACATTGGAGTAATATTTATTGAATGGTACTCATAACCAAGTTGATGCAAATTTCGTCAATCGGTTTCTATTTGATATTTCTGACCCCGTGACATAAGCATGGGAGCAAGGCGTATGATTTATTTATATTGGGAGAAGGCACACTGTTTCGTTACAAATACCGTAAAAATGTCAATTTGCATTAGTATCTTTTAGGGTTGTAGAGTATGTTTTAGATATTTCATTTTCATACTCGTTTTATTTGCATATTAACAAGATAATCAAAACTTTAAAACATTATAAATTATAAGGCCCTATTGGAATATACATACATACGCAGCTATAGTAGTAGCTTTGAAATCTGTGCGACCTTTTTTTAATTATATAAATTAAGAAAAAGTTTTCTGCGTGTGTATATTTGCTTTGTTGCTGTTGTTCGGTTGTGAAATTCTGTCGGCATGATTGTTCCCTTTTCAAGTTAGAACCACTGAACCGATTTTGTCTAAGCTTGGTATATTCAGGGCAGACTAACTTAGAATTTAGGTTCCTTGAAGCTCCCATTTTAAAGGGGAGAATAGGAGCTGCCGTTTATTTTCGTTGTATTAGGGTGAGATTTATCATTTATGTCCGTGGCGAAACGAAGCACCCTCGATATATAAGAATCAAGAGTTTTCTTACGTAATCGTTGAGAAGCGTCAACTTTTGATCGAAGAGGGACAACTTTTAGAGAACAAATATACTTCATATCTTCAAGCCTCTAGGTGTAGTGGTGTGAATCCCAAAATTTTTTAATTGTTCTGGGATGGTCTATACATTTTTCAAAAGTTCGCCTTTCGTCGTCGAGAAATTAGCTTTTTAAGATATTTAAGATACAATAGAGAAACGTTGAAGTAAAAAAGAAAAGAACAGTGAATATTTAAGAATCAAGGCGTTTTTTTATAGAATCGCTGAGACAGATCAATTTTTGATTGAAGAGAAACAATTTTTGGGGAACAAATGATCTACATATCTTCAACCCCTAGTTGTAGGGGATGCAACCCCAAAGATTTTTGATGGCATTAGGGGTTGAGTAATACCTCATTTGAAAGCTTATGTAATTTTAAATATAATGGTGTACAGTGTTTGATTTCATGGTTTTAAAATAATTGTAATAATAATACGTTTATTTTCCAATAGTAATAACTACTTTTTACGTTAAACTTAATTGAATGATTTAACAATCCCTTAAGGGAGACAACACTGACAGATAAAATATCAAAATCAACACAAAAAGCATTAACATTTCGACACATGGACAATAGAGGGGGGAAACATATGACTACGAGTTAATACTCGTCGGCTAATGCCGACGGAATGTAAAAAGGTACAGAAGTTCTAGCGGTGATTCGTGGCACATGAAAGTTCAATTCTACCAGTAAAGAAGGGTCACTTATATCATCATCAAGCAGTAACTTAGCTATTAAAAGTATCTGTGTAATTATCCTACGGTTACTAAGAGTGCTATAATTAAATTCCCTACATAGACCTTCGTAACAGTAATCGTGTGCTAAGTAGACGCCATGTGCACGATAAAATAGTGTTTTTAAGAATTTGAGTTGCACATTCTCAATTACGTCATTATATTTTGCGTACTCCGGATTCCATACCACTGAGCAATATTCAAGCTTACTTCTAACGAAACTGTTATAAAAGCTGACAAGAGGCTCAATACTATGAAAATTCCTAGTACTCCGTGATAAAACGCCCAACAGTTGAAACATTCCCCGGTGATAATATAGAGATGTTCATTAAAAGTTAATTTCGTGTCAAAGGTGATTCCCAAACCCTTGATTGTGGGACAACGATCACGCACCGCGTGTTTAGTATGGCAATCAAACTCAATAACCGCGGCATTCCTTGTGATAGACATTGTTCTGCACTTTGCAATATTCAGGTTAAAGTTGTTTGAACAGCTCCAACCGTACAAATATACAATATCAGCCTACAAGAGAGCGCAATCACTTGAGGACTTGACTGTCCGATAAATCTTTAAGTCGTCGGCATACGGTAGACACCTTGAGGGGAAACAATTAGAAATATCATTGATAAAGGTTAAAAATAGCAAAGGGATATCTGCAGATAGACCGGAACGACCAAGCTTACGGACAATCAATGAGTGCTGCACTTGGTCAAACGATTTCGAAAAATCGATATACGCCGCATCAACCTGGATTCTATCATCAAGAGTCTTAGAAACGTAATCGGTAAAAATACATAAGTTGGTAGATGTAGGTTTACCACTACCAATTTCTAGAAATTGGCTTTAGTTTCCTTAAAAATAGCTTTAATTATCTTTAAAAGCTAATTTCTTGAAAACGGTATCATTGACTTCAAAAGATAGTACCACGTGATATTGAAAATTGTATAAGCGTTTAGATGAAGAAATTATTCAATCCCTACTGCAGGTTAAAAATTTTGGGGTTAGCACTAGTTACGCGCGGGGGGAGAGGAGGGGAGGGTGATTTTGAAAGAAGGGTCTTGATGTTTAAGTATTCTTAAGTATTCATCGCATTACCCCTACAGCTAGAGGGTTGAAGGTTGATAGGTCATTTGTTCTCTAAAAGTAACCCCTTGGATCAAAAGTTGAGGTGTTTTAGCGATTTTGTCCAGAAAGTATTGATTCTCAAGTGTTCATGGTGTCTTGTTTTTCCACGACATCCTGTATATAGAACTAATCCTGAAAATATTATTTCGATCCAATCACATTGCAGTTATATACTCACTCTCCTGTGCAAAATTAGAATGAATTGCCTGCTATTGTAAGGTATTAGTTCAATCGAAGGTTTAAATACATATCCAGGTAATATACTCAGACACTTGTGCAACGCGTGCTAGTAGTATATTTAGGGTTTCACTTTGTTTCCTTTCATTCTTTTCTATTAATCTCCTTGTTTCGCTTCGTCATATATCTTATTGTTATTGTAAATAACATCTCTTGGAAATTCTCTGGGCGCCCTTGCCAAAATAGTCAATAATTCTTCGCAGCGTTAGGTGAAAAATAATTACAAATAATACATTGTAGATGACAAAAATGTTTTTCGTAGCATCCCTGTGAGGAAGTCGCGACTTCCCAAAACGCACGCTTTGGGAATGGCACAGATTTGGCTTTTAATCAACATTGATCGAACGTATTTGTAAATTTCCCTGTAATATTTTGTACACCATTATTGGAATGGAACAAAATATGTGGTGAACCATAAACATTAGTAATTTCAAAATCCGTCCTAGGTTATCTGTATGTTTATGTATGCATTATTATTATTACTCTGTTTATTTATTCCTAGCGCAATAATTCAATCAAAAACAATGTAATTAATCTAATGACTAAATACAGGGCCGATATTAAAAACAATCGTTATCATAATTTACGCCGGCACGGATATTTACAGAATGCAGGCCGCGTTCGCCAGAATTGCCGCGCTCTCTAACATAAATCTGACCGTAAATTTAGCTCTGCCGGTGGAACCGTTAACCTGGGACCCTTAAATCACCGATTTAATAATACACTTGTCAGTAACACACTGTTCGCAATCGAGCATTAAGATCAAATTAATTTAAATCGACTTCCTATTGATACAATATCTGAACATTTGCCCTGGATCGGTTCAGTTATTTGTCGAGGCTAATTTCCGAAAATACGTCGTCTCCTCTTTATGCGGGGAGGCTTCGGCAGTTGCCCAATCTAACTTTAACGGAACGGTTTACGAACCAATCAATAGACGTTTTAATATGTTTTATGTCATCAACATAAACGAATTTCATCTGATGGTGATGACAGAGATCAGGTATGTACTTACATACACATACATGCACTACTAGAGAGTCGTCACTCATAGTAGTCGGTAATATTCGGATATAAAGGGGAGGGGAGAGGATCAGCTGCTAGACACTTGAAAACGAGAGATACTTTACTTTATTGTATTGGCTTTCGAGTGTATGTATTGGAGATTCCCATTTTTTCACATGTTCATATGTTTTCGTAATTCTATTTCCCGTTTGCAGTTAATTTACTATTGCTCCATGCCAAATATATTAAGTGATTGTTTTGAACATCTATTCTAATGAAATTATTCTCTTTTTTTTGACAGAATTCTCATTTTTAAGAAAATCTATGGTTGCGTTCCTATTGTTCCTATTGTTTTTAAACCGACGATTTGACTTTTAGAAAAAACACAAAGTTCTTTAAACTAACTTTATTATTATTTAGCACGAATATATACATATATAAAGATTTTATGATTGAAGAACAACTGTGTGTTACTGACTGACTGACGACTGATGTAATAATGATAATGATATGATTCCTGTTTTCTATTACATTTAGTCTTTATACCAGTATTGAAACAAAGAAAACAAAGAAAGAAATATCATTTCTTATTGTAGGAGTTCGTTTCGTTGAAGTTCATGTGCGTGCCTTCAGAACGGCGAATTAATTAAGTGGTTTCAATAATTGGGCGATATTGGGCCAACTTCGACGATACGAGACCGTGTTCTTATAATAGAACAAAGAAACTTAATCTAACACATAATAAAATTTCCGTTCTAGAACTACAGAAGATTTAAAAAGGAAATAATAAATTCAGTTATAATTGAAATAATTGTCGTCTATATGAGAATGTATGATGAGAATTGAAACAATTAATGCAGTCTAATTAAGGGTTATCTAGTAACGAGGAAAAGCTTTTGTCTTAAAAGTCTTTCAGAAATGCATTAAAAATATTTATAACTTGAGGCCGGATTATATGCAAAAAGAGTGAAATAAAATACAAAATAGGATATGGTCGCTTAAAATAGTAAAAAATAAAAAATACCCTTACCACCTCGATGAGTGAAGAACTCCTGGATACGTATTTCGGCAAC
>JARFOC010000716.1:1410178-1468729 GCA_031763485.1 Osmoderma eremita | reverse complement strand
TGTTGAGTAAAGAACTCTGAATACGCATTTCGGCAACTAAGTTGCCATCCTCAGCAGAAAACCACGAAGGAAAAAATGTAATGTCAAGCGTAGCACCCCGAGAAGAAACCTGTTCTTAGAACGCCACTATCAAACATCATCGATGTTTAGCAAAAAATATGAGTCAGACTAGTTTTAATTGTTTATTCATATGTCTAATGGTATGCCTTTGCATCGTTGATTTTCTGGTAGAATGTAGGTTTCATTATATACATTCGTGGCCGTATTTTCCTCAAAAGAAATAAATAAAACTATTTTTTAGTCGGTTAAGTTTATAGATATATCCATTATATTTGCTTTCCCATTCTTTCACAAAATACTTCTAGTTTAAAATGGATTGTATTTATATTAAACTTAACCAAATTACTGTTACTTCTTTTTACGTGGAAACAACATGTATTGATTCCTTGTTTGACCTCACTTATAGAGGAATCACAGGTATTTTTACTTCACAGAATGTAACCAATGGCCGCTAAATTTTACAAACCTTTTATTACCTGTTTAAAGACGTATACGTATCTTCATCCAAACATGGTCAATACTTCGCCTGGTGGAAAGCTAGCAATTGGGGTATGTGAAGTTTTATTGTTCAATATCTTGTTGTCGTAAAAGAACTGTCGTCGACAAACAAGGATATTAGAGCAATATTCTTTCGTTATATAATTTCTAAATATGTCATCCATGTTATATCTGTGTACGACTTGAGATAAATCGTTTATTTGTAATGGAGTTTGTCAGAAGTGAAAAATCGAAGTTTAACAACGCGCAATACAGACAATAAAAACCTTTCTTAAAACTCTATTAATTAAGACATTTACTGAAGAAAAAAATGCAAATCCTCAGACTTGTATTCTGGACCTAATAAATTGGAGGAGTACTGTATTTGTAAATACTTAACGAGGATAAAAAAGAAGTTAACTGTTAGTGTTTTTAAATTTCTCCCTCGTGTTTAATCCGTTTAATTATAGCCGATAGGATTACGCCATAGCGGAGGTGGATACGAATCCAATTGATACCATAAATATTCAAATTTACTCCAGTTTACTTCTCAAAGATCATCCCCACCAGAAGGAGGGTACGCCACAACATTAAAATCTTTAATAGCTGCCGAGATTGTGGGGTAGACTTCGTTGCCGAATTAGTCATGGTGTGGTGAGCTAGTAATCAAAGGACGTATTTCTCCCTTCCGCGTGGCCTAATTATATCAACTAATTAATCCGTTTGTATGTACGTATGTCACCCACGCTTTATAAATATTGAGTCTGCATTTGGTTGTGCAGGCTGGAACGCCCATGTATGTATGTGTTCTTAAAATTGAGTGAAAGGTTCACCTCCACTGTTTTAGACAGGTGTTTCTGAATAATTTCCCCTTTAAGCATTTCTTAATTAATTTAAAGTAATTATTAATGAAAATGTGATTTGAACTGCAACCTAATCACATTCACTAACTAGTATTTCTAGACACTTTAGCAGTTTAGTTTTACTTCCGAAGATGGTGATTTTTTATAAATTTGTGCGGTGTGTAGTATGCTTAAGTATTTGCTGTGTGTGAACTACTATTTCCTTTATCAAAATTAATTGTATTTTCAGTATATATTGGTATATCTAGTATTTCTGGCCATTTTTGAACTAGTTAGTTTAAATTCTTTTTAATAGCTTTTAGGTAAACTATAATTCAATTTGAAGGGTAGTAAAATAATTAATAAAGTGTGCCTCAAGAGATAACCCAGGCTTATAATTAGCTGACTGCCAGTATGAATGCATCTATGTCACAATATGGCATTGTTGAAGTTTCAAGTTAATAGATGTATTATATTAAGCACGGATCACATTTAAACGTAAGGTATCTCGTGAAACTGTAGAGCCCTTCTATTATGATTGCATTGCAATGCAAATGCAATTCATATTATGGTTAATGCTCTATGAACCTCTAACAACATAGCGAACCTGGTAAAGGTAAACGTATTCCACTGGTTTTGGGTTGGAAAGCGGCTCAATTTGCTGGTATTTGGTAATGTAAATACTAGAATGTGGCTTATTTTACATTGAACTGAATACTAAAAAGAATTATTATCAATCTGAGTTTTGCTTAGTTTCTCATTTCACGGATCTTTCAAGAGTACTTACTATTACATGTTAAACTGCACTTGTAATTTGTGTATGTAGTATACTACCTCGTATTTTTATATATATTCATAACACTTTTTGGTACTTCATATACACACTGGGTCGACATGAATAAATATTATTAATATCATTATTGGAGAAAATGCGAAATATATGAACATATGATTAGATACTACAAATGTTCTGGATTCAATCATTTTGCGAAGGAACGCACAATTAAACTAACTTGCCCAAGCTGCGCTGGTGAGCATAGATTGAAGGATAAGACGATATTGAAAAGTGAGTTGACAGTTTTAAAAATAGAGAAAGAAATAAAATAACAATTGATTGTACTTATACAGCATCACCACCATAGCAACAGACACTCTCGGCCTACTATTTGATCCGTGTACGACGGAGAGGTGCCAGTTGCCCGTTCGGTACGCCGTATAATCAACTTCATGTTAGAATGTCTCTGTCGTAAAACTCGAGAGACATCTAACGCCCAACAGCGTATTCGTGGCGATAGCTAAACTACCAGTTCGTAGAGATCTGCGTTAGCGTGTGATTCTTATTGGCGTTGATGTGAATAAATCACAAAGCAATTTCTGCCAATATCCGGCACGTAAAGTTGAGTTGAAGTATACATATAAGTATATATTGAAGTATATATTTATAATATTAATATATTTTTTAATATACGTATTTATATTCTTCAATTCAACTTTAGGTGCCGGATATTGGCAGAAATTCTTTGTGATTCAGTCATATCGACGCCAATAAGGATCATACGCTAACACAGATCTCTTCGGGGCTGTATTGATAATACGAGGGGGATATTTTCCGCTTGCTGTTAGTTTTTCCGCAGCTGTATGCGTAATATCTTCGCTGTGCGGTAATACCGATCGAGGTACTGTTTAGGTGCTAATACCTGCACCCCGATAGCAGGTGATTGAACATTTCCTCCTCGTTGCATTACTTACTCTTGCATTGCTATTATTATTATTAAAATATTGCAACATGCACAATACGACGAGGTAATGAGTATTATAGTATATTACCAGTGATATTTTTAACTATGTTACAGCATTTATCCATGTCGTTAAAGTTTTTAAAACGATTTCGATGCAATTTTATGATACAAAAAATTACCCCTTACAAGTATAGAAGATTTTTGCATTGTTTTAACTGTAAAAATGTGATTAATCTTTTTTGTTACTTTTCTACTTTGCCATCATATATTTTTCTGTGTGTTATGTATGCACAATTTAAAATAATAAAGAGTACAAAGTGACGTTCCATTGTAATATGTTTAACTGATGAGCATCCTTTGTTGTCAATTAAAATCCAATTGCGATTATGAATCTACAACCTTAATCCATTGTGTCAATATTTTATGTATGATTAGTATGAACTTCTATATTGTTAATTTGAGTTTTTGTTAAATATTATTAAATACAATTATATTTTGTCATCTAATTAGAATTGTTTGCTAATTGTATTATATTATTGGAAATCTAAATAATTTATTGCCGGTTTATTATTTTATTAATATGCTATCTTTTTAAACTCCGAGTTATTTACAATCTGTTACGTACCATGACGATAAGCAGCTAATATATGTCTATCTCTAAAACATGCAGAGAGTTGGCATCCAATAATAGTAACTGCAATTAACTGCAAGCCAATTATTCACAGATGCGCTCACACACAACACTAAAGCTAATCAGACAGTGTATCTAAGTTCAAAGGTTTGAATCTATTAGTGTGGAACTTGCTTTATCGAAAAGTGTAATACATTCCTGGTTCGGCTGTATATTTCGCACTCACACTTTTTATTACTTCTTTTATAGTACCCACTTTGAGGTGGTTGTATATTGTGTCATGCCAAGGAGCGCCTGCGGTGATCCGTAGAACTTTGGATTGAAAACGCTCTTATATTTCTATGTTAGAATGGCTAATTGTATCCCAAAGCTCCACGCCGTAGGTCCAGCTTAAAGCTTAAAACAGCTTTGTAAATAAGCAGCTTATTTTTCAGTGTTAATTTGGATTTTATTCGTGACAACCAGTATAAATTGCTGAATTTTAGACCCAGTTGTTTGTGCTCGGACTATACGCGCTTCCCCGACGTGAGCCTGCGGTCAAGGTACAATCCCAGATATGTGACTTCGTTGACTTGCGGAAGCCTTTTATTTTTGAGGATTACTGATGGCCACGTTTCTTTATGCAAAGTAAAGGTGACATGTATAGATTTTATTTCGTTTGCCCTTATCCGCCATTTCTATAGTCAATATGCGATTTCGAGACTGTCTGCTTTATTTTCTATGTTGTATTTGGAGACTTAAAACCCTACAAGGAATAGTGCCTTTCAAACTAATTTTAGAAGATTAAGAACATTATTAGAAAATACATATTTTCTTTTCTTCCATGTTTCCGCTTTTCAAATCTGAAGTCTTCCTTTTAAACATTTAAATTAAGGAAATTCCTAACGAGTTTGCGTAAAGTGAAGAATAGTTGAAAGGGGAAATTACATTATTACCAGTCATATAGTGAACACAATATATCGCATGACCTAATGGTACGGTCATACGGTTGCCAATGGTAATCCAGGTATTCCCGAAACCCGTGTCCCGAATTAATAAATTTATTGTGAGGTGAGGAGTGATCCAATATATAGTGTTCACTACAGTGCTCCACAGTCCTTGTAGTCGTTATTGGGAAATTAAATAAAGCAAATTATTTTCTAAATACATCTGTATAGGTATTCGCCTTCCTTTTTGAGACATATAGAGATTGCATAACCGATTTTACGATACCTCACAGTAATCTTTCAGGTTCGGCTTTCAGCGGGAAACGCTCCCATAAATTGGGAATTTCATAGCTTCTTTTATTGCAAAATTATCGCGCAATTCGTCCATATAACTGATCCCAGAAAATATCTAGATATAATTTTACGATAGCGTTACCGTTGATTAAATAAACTGATTGCTGATAAATAATTTAAAGTTGCCGCGTAAAAGACCGATTACCATAACGACATAAATCGTTAGGTGCACTTTACGATTACGCTGGAATTATAACGGAGAGGCAAGGCGAGCTGTAGCAGTAAAATCTCTAACGGTCTTAAAGATCGGGGAAGTCATTTCATGACCGTAGTTAGTCGCGGTGCTGGCCCAGTGAGGAGATGACATAATAAACTCCAACAATTCCATAAATATCAGGGCCGCGGTCATTTATCAACGGGGATTACTGGGGTCGGATGTGTCAGTCGTGCTGAGTTTACGGTGAAGTTAATGTCATCTCCAGCTTCGTGGTCACTAATAAAAATGTTATTATAAGAGCGTGCGCTGTTTATCGTGCGAGTTCAATTCTTACTTTAGGTGTTCCCTGCGTGAAATGGTTTACCATATGAGGTCGTGTTTTGAAGCTAAACAATGTTACTTGCTACTTACTGAAACTATTGATAATTTAAAAACTGAAGAAGAAACTCCATTTTTAAAGGTTGTCCTATTGCTTGCTGTAATACCTGCCTATAGTAGTAATATATTTGCTAAATAAAGTTCAAGACTCAAAGCGAAGTGGTTCTATTTTATTTAAATAGGTGGATACATTTGAAGAAAGCGTTTAAGGTATATGTATGTAGGTACCACAACACTGAGACAAATCATATGATTAGTTCAATAGTTTTTGAAGTATTGAGGTAGGTATCAATCATTAATGTACGTATTAAATGGTTACGTGGATAGTAACGTTATTTTGAAGCAATATTAGATTTCTCATTCCAATTAAGTAAGTAAGTTCTGGTTATGTTGTTCCTTTTCTTTTGTCTCTTCGCCTGGCCTTATCACGCAGGATGAAAACTTTGGCCCCATTTCTTGGACAGTCGTCCTTATGGCTGTTTACCATTGGGTCGCTCATGCTTGGAGCTGAATGATATCCGATTGGTTTCTATTCAATCGATATGTATGTTACACCTTAAATGGAACATACATATGGATTGGATAGAAACCAATCGGATATCATTCAGCTCCAATCATGAGCGACCCAAGGGACATTTACTTCACTGATTATACACAAACTGTGTCCATTCTTTTTTGCATCTCGCCCTGTTCTTCCTTTCAACCCAAGTTCAACTCCGATTCCTCAAAAGTTTTCCCAACACATCGCACCACGTTGTTCTCCATCTGCCTCTTGTTCTCTTTCTTCTTGGTTGTCTCGTCTCTAGCACTCGTACTAGATGTCTAAACCATTTCAGTGGTTGTATCTCGATAGCCTTCAAGAAGGGTTTCACCTGAAGACCCTTCTCACTTGCTCATTCCTTATTTTATTGCCTGTAGTGATGAAGTATTTTCATTTACCTGTCTGCTGCGTTTGAAGATGGTGTTTACAGTTATTCTTGTTTTCTGGAAATTAATTTTTCTTTTCTAATTAATTTATAACATCTTGGTTGTATTGTCCAGTCCTTCTGATATAAATTTCATTCCCAGGTCCTTAAATATGTTAACCAGTTCCAAGTGCTTTGCCTCTATTTCTAGGGATACCTCCTTGCCGCTTTTTCCTATTTCCATTAATTTTGTTTTCTTTGTATTGATTTTTAAGTTTGTGTGTTGCAATGCTTTACTCCATATATTTGATTTCGATTGTCATTTTTATATTACCGTACTACTTCATATTATCTCGCAAATACCTCGACATCTTATTAAAATATTGTTCCATTGGTAAAAATATTATATTAATTCTTAAGAATATGTAAGTAATGACCCAGATATGTTGGATATGATTAAAAATATCATAATTTGTTACTGATATCTTTACCTTGAGAAGGTGATGGCCAAGAAAATTGACCCGCAAATTCAATTTATGAGGGAGATTTTCACACCAATAACTGCGTTCGTTTTTGAAATACAGGTGCATAAAGTAGAGTGAGCTACCTCTTTGCTTTTCTTAACAGGATTTTTGGGGAAAAAACTTACGTTTATTTCTGAAGCAAGGCCTAAATATCACTTCTCACATCTGCAGCATTTTCAATTGATATTCAAATTTCAATTGATAAATGAAACACGCTTAAGCTTTGTGATTAAAAAAAAAATTCCTTGGTGTAAGTGTCTATATCATAAAAGCAATATACAGCAATATGCAGTAGCAATATACAATTTAAAGATTTTGAGGTTGACACCGACACCAATAGAGGGTCGAAGCTATGATTTGTTCTCATTATTTGTTCTGTAGAAGTTGGCCCCCTTCGATCAAAAGTTGACGTGTCTCGAGGATTTTGCAAATAATGTCCTGATCCTTAAATATTCAGGGTGTTTCGTTTTCCCAGGTACAACCACTATATATTATTCAAATTTCATATACCCAATTTTAGTATTCCGGTCATTAATGAGTTGGTTAGTTGGTCAGTCAGGATATTAACTTTTAGTTCTTATATGATTACAATTTTCCTATGTATTACAATCCCACAATTATCTATATTTTAATTCTGTGTTTGCAGTTACGCTATATTAAATAGCCTTTTCATTTAACTTTTTGAATAAAAAATAGCGTCATGTTAAAGCCTTTTGTGAATAACATCGGAAGCTCGTGCTTGGTTCATAAATATTTACGGACACATTGTCATAAATCACAGTTAACAAACAGTGAGTTTTAACGAGAGGTACTTTCAGTTTACCACAAATAATAGGTTAGCGGCGTTTCTCTAGCAATTATGCAAAAAAGCAATATACGTCTTTAGTTTTAAATAGTTTATCGACTACGCTTTTAGTTTTAAATAGTTTATCGATCACAAAATATATGTAGTATAGCATTCAATCGGTTTTCGAACTAGTATGTGTAGTGATCGATAAAAGAAATGGTAGACTTCGGTAATAGAAAAGTTGAAAAAGTTTAAATTGGGCACGGAAACCGGCGAACACTATCATTTGCTGTGGAAATATCGATAACGGCAAAACTTTTCTTAACTTCAGCAATCAAACAATCATACTATACACATACATTGCACATTGTGAATAGTCGTCAACATATTTTGAATTACAATTGTATTTTGCTAGTATAAATCTAGCGTAATAGTGCTGATAATGTATATTTGAACTCTGAAGATCACGCAGTGATATGCATACCTTCAAAGCAAATACAATAACAATTAATATATAAATGTAAAGTGCACTTACAGTAAATCATAGATATGATACAAATTTAGTAAACCTGCTACTCCTTACTTAAAAGGTCTTTAATAAATAGAAGGTGTTGTCAACTAAGAAGGATCTCAATCAATTCAATTCTTGAACTCAGACATAGTTCTACACTCCCTAATATATTCTGACATTGTTGTAAAAATAATGTATTGATAATATATTCCTTTACTGTCCAACTGATTTACGATTAGCAGGACAAGCAATAATTATACTAATATACGCGCACTTCGCAAACTACAATGTAAAAACCTAAAAAATCATTACAGTAAGTCAATACGTGACAATTCAAAGAGGTTAATAAATCATTAATGAAAAGTATAAAAAGGAGCGGTCCTAAGTGAGACCCTTAAGGGACTCCTGACGACGCACGGAATTCAACTGATTTTTAGCTACTATAGAAAACATAGATCTGTAACTCAAATATTACCTTAAAAGTTGAAAAGGCGAAGAACTTACTCCATATGACAACAGTTCTATTAGTAATATGTCATGATCAATTACGTCAAACGCTTTACTGAAGTTGGTGTAAATTAACCTGAGCCTTATAATTTTTTTAAACACTGGAATTTCTCTTGGGCGTTTCAAGTAGAAGGGAAAACACTTCTTGTTATTGCCATATTAATTAGTGTGGTAGTGTGGTAACTAGTGTTGTAAACTACATGGCACATATATCGTGGCGACGTCTCAAATGCACTGGTTCCGTGCTTGGAAGTTCTGAAGTTGTTACATCCTCTAGTATAATTGTGGAACACACCGCTTCCAATGAAAAAGATGCTGGTGTTGCCGCCCAAAGATCGAGTTTTGTTATATATAAATGCAATGAGCAAATGAGTAGTTTAGCGATTGTTTTTAAAAGCTAATATATACGTTTCCGATTGTTTTAATCTAAATATAGTTTGTATCAAGCGTTTTCGTGCTATAAAGACACAGTTAACACACACTCTGATCGCAAAGCCTCACAGAATGATATAGTTCGATAGATACGACTAAGCAAGTCCATAATGTATGTCCAACACTTGAGCAGTATGTAAACTTTGCCTAGCTGTCATAATAGAATGAAATACACTGTTTAGTTTATTAACAATGTGGTCAATCTGGGGCTTCCAACTCAATTTATCATCCATATGTACTCCGAGGAATCTCGTGGAGATGATATAGTGCGTATTAGTCCTTAGGAAGGTAAAATTCAATATATTACCATTTTGCCATCCTCAAACATATCATGCAATTCCTCCGCAAAGCTAGTATCGCAGTTTCACAAGGGTAACTTTGGCTAAAACTCTGTAGGCTATTATGCAGTATATTGAATTTCTCCAGGAAACTATACAGGCCTTTTCTCGTGTCGTTACACATAGGTATTTCATACAGATAACGTTAAGCGACATGGTAGGCAACCACTTATAAGTTAAGGCGTCCTCAGTGCGAACAAAAAACAATTCTTTGTGTCAAATGTTTCTTTATTAATTTAATAATTTATGTTTTATATTTATTCATGCATCAATCACAAATTAAATACATTTTATTGAAAAGTAGAAAATTTATTTAAATTATGAACAGGAATGAATACAAAGACGAAAAGGTGGTAATGATTACATGATACCAGAGGTATGTATAATAATTTAAGACGGGTTAGGAACATGGTTTCAGTCAATTATACTGAAGGCCTATAGTATGTGCAAAAACTATGCTCAATATTTTTAACAAATTCAATGCAGATGGTTGTGTTCTCACAGAAAAATAAATAAAACCAATCACGTTTCAACAGAACACATCAATGTGAATGTCCTAAATTATGTAGAAAAACGGTATGTAGGATCGATTTTAGGAAATATTTTGCAACAGTTCCAGACCACGAAAACCCAACAAACCCCATATTAGATATTCTAAGCAGGGAAGGGAAACGCCGAAGACCTCACTACATTTTATCCGCGGAATCGGGAAACTAAATTCATTATCCAGAAAGCAGTCATTAAGCCACTAGTATTCGATAAGAAATAGAGCCAATTCAATATGGGAAGATGAGTACGGAACTAGGTTCCACTCTGTTTGCCACGTAATCAAGAAGAAGAAGAAGATCCGTGACGATGACAAAATACTCGGCAAAGATGTTCCTCATCAGCCATGTGGCTCTTATCTCTTAATTTGTATGGACACTAGTTCTCTTGTTCTCCAGATGTTCTCGAATAGTAACTCTATTTTGTGTTAATGACTAAATTTTTTTGCGCCTGTGAAAAACTTAGATATTGCCTTGTTCTGTCTGAAAGATGCGGTACATGCCCAATAAAATTTACTGCAAATTGGTAAGGTACAAGTTTCACACATTTTACTTTTGACACATAAATTTCTATAGCTGCTACCGGACAATCTAACGTACAAAAGAGGTAACGCAGCTATTTTCGAATCTTACTTAAGCATATACACATTTGTAATATTTCCGTTGGGGAACGTGCTCTATTATAATGTTTGATATTCAGAAAATCGTGTCAGCAATTTCAAACCGAACATTTAGGAAGCAGTACGGAATATAGATTCGTGCACACCGGAGAAATACATAACAGCTTCTGTATGAAAACGTTTACCGGATGTACACACACGTATGCATAAACATACGTAGCGTACAATATTTGAACAAAGTAGAAGACTCGTTAACGAGTGACATCGCCAGGGGGATATTATGAGCCTGGACTGAGGTAATTTGCAAGATAGCTTAATTTTTCCTTGAATGGTAAAAGTGGCGTGTGATCAATAAATTGAGTAATTCGAGTAAGATATGAATATTACAACTAAGTTGCTAACACATATTCTTATAACTGTCAGTAAAGTGCCACATCAAATTATAGTAACTGTCACATTTGTAAGAGTCCAAAATGTTCAACACAAAACATTCCTTACTGATAGTTATTTTAAATATTGGAACTTTGGAACTGGCTAAATTTGGTATAATTGTACTATAGAAATTTATGAGTTGTTTATCAAAGGTTTGGGCATCTACGATTTTAGAAAATTGAATGCAGAGGTAATAAGTAGTCTATTTCCTGCACAAACAGTATAAATATACTATCAATTGTACAAATGATACAATCGTGTCGAATGTTGCTTGCAACACAGAGAAAAATACGTTTTGTACATAGAATAACATTTTGCAGTAAACATATTGTGGTAACATTTACTAGAATTGTAGATAAATCCACTAATGTCACACCTAAATACTACTAAGAAAAAAGTAGCGACTACGGATTATTTGTAAACTAATATTGTGGTAGATTATTTGAATGTTACTAGTTTATGTAACAGCAGTCAATTGTAAAATAAACTATATACTTGCAGTTAGTATATTGTAGTAATGCACAATACAATTAATAGTTTAAAATACAAATGCCATACTATATTGTACTATAGAAACGATAGAAACTACAGATTTATTTCCCCGATATCAGAGATAATGTTCAAAGCGTTTCTTATCTGAAAATATATTTCGTTTCAAAAAAGAGGAAATTATAGCTTTTATTCAAGAATACCTAGTTAGTTTAAATAATATAGGTATATCCTTGTATGGTGTTCAAATTATATATTTGTTTGCATGAAGACCCAAATAAGGTATAAAGGTTGGCGGAAATACTTTGGGCATAACAAATTTTATAATTAGGTTTTCAAGTAACTTGAGACAACTGCACTGTCACTATAGTTACTATCGTTTATAGTGTCGCATACCACAATTATGGTAACTTTTACTACACCTTTTTCTCAGTGAACGTTCGCAGCACCCTTAGACTTGGGTCAAAAATACCACCAAGGAGCCGATCATGGGCCGAACGTGTCAAGCGTCGAAAGTTGGACACAGGCAATTCCTCGCTACACGACCATACGATGTGCTGAACGAGTCGCCAACGTTGCAGGCATTTAACGCATGATGTAGCAGCGGTTCGAGGGATTTCAATCGAACGTTTGGCCCAAGTGGTTGGTCGAACGTTCGACACATAGTGTGGCAGCGCCTTTAGCGTACGCGCCCACGAACGAGCGCTTGGGTGCTATGATTTGTATCGATTGGATTTATCAGTTCAGTAAATTTTTAATAGCAAAATAAAAAAAATAAGATATTAATATCAAGATTCACGTTTTTGTTTGGTTTTGATCTTATCAGTAAATATTTAAATTATCATTCTCTCATATAATCCTTTAAGGCAAACATCTGTAAAAGGAAAACTTGAAAACATGGTTTTGCATTTTTATAAATATATTGCAGCTATGTATATGTGAATTTTGCGGAAGACATTGTTTTTACTTCGGATTGTACCCTCCTTTGTTTATTGATATCTACCTATTGATCCCGTAAAGTTATAAGTACAAAGACTTAATCTGTATAATCAATTAACCGGGAGCGAAACAAGATTACTGTAACCAAACAATTTGAAAATTTCAGAGGATGATGCCGGGAAATGCGGTGTCAGAGGGCTTATGGAAAATTTCTGCGATATTGGAACTTCATCAAATTCACGGTTCGCCGTTGTAGTGGAACGTTGTTCAGCTGGCGTTGCTGATTTATTAGCATTTAGCTTGATTGAATAGCTCGAGAAATATTATTTACAAGCAGATCCTTTGCAAATTAATTAATAGATAAATCATCGGAAATTACATCGGATCCTGTATTATAAGGTAACGTTGAAGAGGGTACGGTGAAAAACAAAAAGAAGGAAAAATTTGTGAGAACGGTAAAGGTTGCATTGTCAGTGGGAAAATTATGAGTTGCGATATATCGCGATAGTTTCCGCACTTGAGATTATATTTAATACATGTGCGAAGATACATCTGCAGTAAAGTGAAGCGGTAATTATTCACGGACGATCATAAATCTCGAATGCGAATTAAAAGGGAATCCAAGTTTAAAAGTTATTTAATTTTCCTCTTAGTTCCTCATGTTCACTAAGAGATTTAATTAACAGATTCGCACAGAATGAAGAGGCAGTCGGATTAAGGATTGACAAACGATGTCTTAACAGCCGGAAAAAAGCTAATGATCCACCAAAAAGAAACGAATCTTATTGCAAATGTAGGAGTATTTCCGTTCAGAAGAAAATGCATATCTACCGTTCGCATCCTATTGGGTTAAAATGTCACGTAAACGTAGGGGTTTTTGTGTATACCCTCGCATTGTACCTAGGGAGTCACGTATAATATTTGATCGGGTATGTATTTCATTTTTTTATTCTCAACGTGTTTTTATTATACAAAGATCTTGTATCTCGCTAAAACAGTGGAGCTTCGTAGGATGGATTGCTATTGGAAGCGAGAAAGTTTTATTTTCGCGTCAGACAAGCAATACATATAATATCACTGTGTGCGTGAATGTACACATATGGACGCTGTTGCAGGGTTGTGTAGCGTTCTTTTTTAAGAATTCCAAGTTTACTTTTAAAGGACTGTCGCTAGTGTTTTAAGTAGGGCGCTATGTACAATTTTTAATTTAATTTTGAAAACTTGTACCTTACCGTCGGTATGGAAACTTACGAGGATCTGCCAAGTTCACAAAGATGGTGATGTTTCAGTTATTAGTAACTACAGACCAATATCTATTCTGTCTAATGTTAGTAAAACCTTTGAGTTGGCAATCTATAATTATACCTATCAGTCTGTGGCTAACCAAATCTCCGGTTCACAGCATGGCTTTGTGGACAAGAGGCTTAGGAAATTCAAATCCTATATGACCGACCGTGAGTTTTTTTTTGTGTCTTATAATGGTTTCCGCTCCTATAGGCGAGGAATATGGTCTGGGGTTCTGCAAGGTTCAATTTTGGGACCCTTTCTATTTTTACTCTGTAGGAATAATATGTTGTATGTTATTGATTGTGATATGCATATGTTTGCCGATGATGTCAATATTTTAATTAGTATCTCCTCCTTAGCTGACTGCTTGAAACTGCAGAGAAACCTGGTATTGATGCGCAATTGGCGTATACTAAATCGACTTAATTTAAATATTGCCAAATGTATAGTTTCAACATTTGCTAGTAAAAAGAGTCCACTTTTGTACAATTATTAGATTGGCTCAGATATACTCGTGCGTTGCGATAAAGCTGAAGATCTTGGTGTTACTTTCCAACCATATTGCGGATAAGGTTTCTTCTGCAATGAGGATGATGGGCTTTATTATAAGAAATACCAGATCATTTGGAAATATTTATTCCTTAAAGACGCTATTTCTCTCTGGTGCGGAATACGCTGCAATAATATTGTGTCCCTACTATGATGGACACAGTAAAACGATTGAAAATGTGCAACAGCGTTTTTTAAAGAACTTATGGCTGAAGGAGTTTGGTGTTATGCTCTGCCAGAGGGTTTTCTCAGGGTTTGTTGTTGGATGCCTTCAACGTTACTTTACTCGAATTGAGGCGTACCAACTTGTGCCTTGCCTTTTTGCACAAATTACTGCATAATAAATATACAGCTGCCTTTCTTAAAGGTACGTGTTATATTAGCTGGCACCCCAATTTGGTTAAAAAGCTCTCGAAGAGGTTGTATCATTCGAGAATGTAATTATTGTGTTGATGGCCGAGATGTCGACGGTACATGAAACATACAGAAGAGATCCAATAACACTACCATGAGGAAGTCCTGATTCTATGTTATTACGGTTGGAAGTTTCAGCGTTGTTTTTGGTTTCGACTGGTAATTTACAGTAATTTATTAATTAAAGTTGTATGGTATTTTGATTTACTTATATAATTTAAATTGTTATGTAGGATTCAAAGTTATATAAACTCACGAATAGTGTTCCTTCATAGTTCTTTGTGTTTTTCTATTGGTGCTATGATAGTATATTTTTGGGTCACATAAGATACAAATGCACGAACAAAAAGTGGAGCAATTAATAGCCTTTGAGAGAAAATAATTGTTAATAAGTTATACTCGGTCAAGGCAGTGAATAATGTACATACATAGTAGGCTGGTAAGTAATTATTTAGTTTTGAATGATCTGTCTTCTTCTAAATCCTACATAAATATGTAGAATTTCTATTTCATTAACTGAAAATTTAAAATGGTATTGTGTGTTTCGCTTCATACGAACTAAATTTTTTTATCCCAAAGCCTATAAGCTTAGAGCACATATCATTCGTTGTACAGTCGTTCATTGTAAGCATTCAGCTGGAATTGGTACCATTTCTTGGTGATTTTTATTATTTTATCAAACAGAGGTAAACTAGACGAGGCAAAAGTGATTTGTTTCAGATATCCACTCAACTCTCTTCTCTATAAGGACAAAATCCTCCACATCTTGAGTCAGTGCCTTTTCTGTTACCAGCACATGTGTACACATATGTACGTGTACCAATATGCCTTGTTTTTCCTGCAGATATTTCTACCTCCTTGATCATTTGTTAGTGGATAAAGGCCTTATACAGGCGAAGTCGCAGTCAGATGTCGTTTTGCGGATGGTATACACATGATATTGATTTCGTGTTTCGCCCGGTGATTGTTTTCTGCCGTTACATCGACGACGGTGGATATGCGGTGTGGTAGTGGGCGAAGCGAGCGCGTTGATTGTGGCCGTTTGAGGTCGATGAGCTTAAAAATAAACTCGTTATACGTGCGGGCGAGATAAGAGGTGATAAGCCTCTCTATTTGATCAATGCTGTCCGCGCGGCCATACATCAAAGTAATACGCGGATAGACAGCACTAAATCCAAACAGTCATCGGCGCTCGCTGTTGCGACCGTAGCGTCGCGACGTGGCGAGGCGTTTTCCCACGCGTGTGCGTACGCCCGCTCGAGTTTCCGTGATAAATAACTGGCGGCGGGTTGCGCGTCGAGAATTGTTGTTGTAACGTGGAGAGATGTTCATGAATATCTAATGCCACCACCTACTTAGGATATTTAAGGGACGGAGCGCCGTATATAAAGTTCGTAAAGCGGCATGGGCTATAATCTAAAACTTTAACATAAGTGTTAACATAAATAATGGAATATTTACGAACGAGCTTAGAATCGTCGCTTTTCATCTTTGAGAACGAAATTACCAGTTTAACTTAATATGCATCGAAAATCTTGTATTCACAATAATTTTGACCAAATGATGCACTTGCACAATAGTATATAGTGCCAAATATCATTGACTAGAGTTAATAGTATTTAAAGTTTACCATATTTCAATTTAATTTTGAATGTGTTTAGCATTTGAACGGATTCTATTGTTATAACAAGTGTAATAATTGCAGCTGAGCTGCTTATGAACTGTCATAAAAAATAATTATTATATCCAATTATTCCACCTCTCCTATTTTCTCAACTACATATATTTCGTTACAGCATTTGGTGCATTTTTGCTTCTTCCACATTTTTTTTCCATTCCTTAGTGCCTACAATCTTCTCCAACTAGCAACTAGTTATGCACGTTCATATGCCGCACCTCTCTTTCAACTTGGTTCCCCCATCTTGTTTTCGTTTAGCCCCTGTTCCCTCTTGTGTTGATAGTCAATAGTCATTCTGTTGTAGTTTTTATAGACTCTTCTTTTCCACGCCTAAGTATATATCCACGTTTAGGCCTACATATATTTTAAGTATGTGGTCCATCTTATTTTGAGAGATTTTATTGTTCTTACAATATTATCGTTGCAAAATATTTCAAGGGCTTGGTAATTCATTTTATTTCCGTATTCTTTTTCTCCCACTTTATTAGTTGCGCTTATAGATCTGATCTTATCTAGATCGTATTCACCGAAAATTAGATATATTAATTTCAAACTGGGTGGGGCTTATCTGAAGAGAGGTACGTCGTAGGCATGGCTCTTGGACCGTAATGACATCCTATGTGAGAAATTTATATTCATCTTACTGACGCTTAAACCATATTAGGTTTGTTCGATTTAACCCCGGCATTATGCAGTCAAACACGTGCATAACGCTATGGCTAAATCGACCAAACCTACTAATTTGATGCGACTTGGAAAAGGTGAAAAGACATGCCACAGTACATTGTTAATGACTTAGGATATACTATAATAAATACTGCTTGCCTTTAATTGTAGTCTAAACGCTAAGTGATGACGTTACAGGATGTCTAAAAATACCTTGACTTTTAGTATTACCTTAACGTTACTGCTGAAGATGGCAATTTCGTTGCCGAAATACGTATACAGTTTGTACAAATTTATGCGGTCTGGAGTGTTTTTTAGTTTTGCTCTTCTTGTAGTATCAAACATAATTAGGGTTGTGTATCTTCTAGACAGTATCCTTTCTTTAATTTTTTTTCTGTTAACCACTGCGCTTACGTAGTTCAATGATTCTACCTCATCAAACTTTGTGTACAGAAAAGAAAAGTATAGACCCTGTGAAGTCAAACAGCTATAAAAAAATTTAAACCTATTATTTACTACGTTTACATTTGGAATTAATAATTTATTAAACAAATTTCTTCGTAACTTACTGGGAAGAAGTTGAATGAACACTGGGCATGGATCAGCGTTCATCAAAATATTATCGTGACATGAATATAAGGCCCTACAAACACTTCCATGTATAAATACATTTATCCATCAATTTTATCAAATCGAGATATAGTTTTCCATATATGGAAATCTGACAGTTAAAATCCATCTTCTTTTGTTTTATTATAAATAACTTGTTTTTGTTTCTAAACGTAGATAAGGTTTTCTCTTTAACACTTATTTTATTGACATTCACCGTAAACCATACGACATTTAACTCATAACAAGAGATTTTTTGACGATGGATTGATATTTGAATTGTTGTTATTTGAACGATGGAAATGGTCCAAATAATAACAATTCAAACACACGACTTTGCTGTAACTAATGTTTTATACATCGGCAACTAGGTAAATTTTCCAAATTTGATGAATTTTTAATATTTCAAATATAACATATTGATAATTTTATACCGTTGGAAACGGGATAAAAAGTACTACTAAAATCCATAATAAAAAATATAGGTTGTCATTAAAAAAAACAGTCGATGAAGCCATAACATGAAATACAAATGCGTTAAGAAACTGAAAATAGGCTGAAAATATCGAGGGAATTACTGAATTTATGCATTACCTAATTTCCACACTGTATGTACATCGTTAGTTACTTGGAGTTTATACGTTTACTTTTTTTTAAGGAAAATACTAGTAACTCTCAAATTTATAGTTTCTCTCACACTAATACGAATTATGATGGAAGTAGTAGTTTCAAGTCAGAAAGCTCTTTGCTCTTCTTGTAAATACTTTTTGAAATTATTCTGAATCGCCATTGATACGTATGTTCTTATTTCTGTTTAGAATGTCTGAATTATACTTTCATGACGAGCTATCAATGAAATATTAATCAAGTCTCAATATTTAACGTAACTGAGGACGTTCTAGAAATCATTATTTTTATTGATCGGTTGTTCTGTACGTTTATAATGCATAAAACGTTGTGACGATGAGTTCTGCGTTGAATAAGTTATTAGTTGAAGTTTCAGAAATTGGCTTCAAGTATTTTGAATGCACTTAATGCAAGATCTAAAGCTGTTGTAGTTTCACAAGCGTTGGATCAATACTGCACAAAATATATTTGTTTATTTATTTACTTGTTGTTAATCATTTGACAGGTACAAGGTGCTTCTGTGAGTTATAATAATACATTATGGAAGAAAAGGTAGCAATAATAATCTATTTGACATCTTTCATTCACAGTAACTTTCAAACTGTGGTTAAAAATATCTTTCTCATTGTTTGAGAAATATATTTCAAAGTTGTGTAACTTCTTTGTCATCCTATTAACATTTTCTCATTAGTACGCAATATAGTTGCGACGGCGTTTCAGTGGTTATGACTCTGTTGCAAAGTTGGTCTGCATGTGATGATTATAATTTAGTTCAATACCCTAAGAGATATGCATGCTAAGTTATATTGTACGTCTGCGTTTTCATATTATTGCAATCTCCAGTTAATTAGCGTTGATTCCCAAAAGGAATGGATTGCATATGCATAGTGGCTGCGTGTTTCAGTCATTAAGGGAATGCTTCTCCGTAGTATCTTTAAATTTAGTCGTGGTATATGTTAATTAATATGCAAACTTCTGAAACTATACGTTAGTGGGTATAAAATTTATAAGGTGTGTTCAGATGGAGTTCTCGGTCTTACATAATAAATGTACGATAATAATTTGCAAGTACACACCTTCATACGTATGCAACAGTGATCGTGCGCAGACTGAAGATAGTTTGGATGTAGTTGCATACAGCAAATCTAAACATTTTCGGAAGGCTCTCTCCAGGGCTTAGGTATTTATATGTGAGTAAAAGTAGGCTCTGTAATATCGACGAGTATAATTATTTATGGCGTTATACTAACGATATAAATTTGTCTTGTCGCTGTTTCTTGTTAAATAAAATTAAATTATGATTTGTGTAACGCGTAACGGAAATTTTTGTAATACAAATAATAAATGACCGGGAAATTAATTTATATTTTGAGTTGGAGCAATTTCGCTGGCTTTGCCTGTAAGTGGATTATTTAAAATGTGTTTGCGCGAGTAAACTAGGGCGAGACGTAAAATCTCGGATCGTTCGTTCGTGTTATAAATTTCGTTATTAATTAGAGCAATCTGAATAAACAATGCCGCGTAATTGCTGTTTTGAAGGGCCTTCCATGCGCAACAAAAACCGTTACGGTTGGCATTGGCGCTTACAAACGTACTTTTGAGAGAGAATAATAATAATAATATTGAATTTATTGTCCAACGGATAAATAAAGTTGAAATCCAAATAATCGCAAATAAACAGGGCCGTTTTAAGCCAAGTGGGGGCCCTGGGCACTGGAATGCATGGGGCCCTTTCAAGAGAACATCAGCGGTAAACTGTTGAATTTTTCTGAAGAATTGTACTTCTCAATTCACTTTTGATCCTTTCCAATTTTGAGAAGGACCGTTCTCCACTATAGTTAGTGTCCATCTTGCATAAAAAGATTATAATTGCTCATTTAATATCCGGAAAAGCATCTTCAATATTATTTTCTTTTAAAAGATGATATAATTCTAAAATACTCAGCCTCTTCACTCTCACTACTTTGGACATCTCTCAAATATTCTGTTAGGTGCATGCGATCTCTAACTCTTTTGCGCTAATGTCACTGTAACATGTTTCAGCAAATTCGCCACAGCCACAAACAATGGATCCCTAATTAACGGTCTAGTTGACAGTTGACTAAGCAAAGAATTTATCATATCCTAACGGTAAACAATTTAGTTGGGCCAACCGAATAATATGTAAAGTACACAAAACAATTTTTTCCAAATTAACTAAGACTAAATCAGCAACCAGCTTGTAAACCTTGTAATAGTAATCGAATCTTGTATAGTGGTTGAAAAATTCATCATCGATTCTGCTGCTGTCGCTAAGGTTTGGGGGTCCAATTCTCTAGTCCAGCGAATCCATGCGTAAAGATGGGACTGCAAAAAAACAAACAAATACATATGCAGTGTATTTATATACAGTCACAATTATGTATTACAATAATTAATGATAAACATTCAAAGAAATAATTTAAATATAATTCAAAACATCGTTTGCGACACCCCAAAAAGATGTCGTGGCACATGTCTTCCGCCTTCTCAGCCATATGAGAAACATGTGCTAAGAGAAGGTTAGTCGTGATGTTTCATAGTGGAATATTGGAATAATCCTTGTGCAAATAGAAAGTGTTTGAAGGGAACGCATTAAGTGGTCCATCTAAATGGGGAATTAGCCTCAGATACGGACTTAATGATGGTTTACCGTAAGAGTCGGTGTTGGCTCCTTTGGTTTTCAACATCTGCTTCCGGACTACAAACCTCTTCAAGAAAATTCATATATGCTTTAGTTAATCAGAACACATACTTCAAGACATCCGAGGATGACCTTACAAGTGATCTGGAATGGACGAATTCTTTAGAATATGGCGACTATAGCCCAATATACCGTAAATAGAATCTGTTTCTTTTCACCTCTATAACAGACAAGCAAACTATACAGCAAGAGCAGGATTTAGAGAGTAACTTGTTTCTTATAATCCCACCCCAAAATATTTGGGCATAATAATTAATAGATCACTAATTCAAAGATTATCTTCATAAAATTGCAGGTAAACTCAAGATCAGAAACAACGTTCTGTACGCAAATACCTGAAAGTGGTTGAGGTGCAGATGCCACAGTCCTGCGAATATCTGGTTTACTCTGTGGCGGAATACCGTTGTCCCCAGTGGCTAAACAGCACCCACATCAGCGTCATCGATAATCAACTTAATGAAACTATGGGAATTATATCTGGCACCATAAAATCCACCACTCTACAGAGGATACTGGTAATACGCAATATTCTAATATTAAATTGGCGTTCAAGAAGGAATGCCAAAAATGCTGTGGTAATAACCACCTTCCTATTCATCAGGACTGTTCACGTCATATTGTCAGATTAAAGTCGCGAAGCCTCCATGGAGGCTTGATCAGCAACTCATTAATGAACACTTCAATAATATTGATACATGGGGAAAGAAATGGTTAGCGACAAACCCAAATAACCTGCACATAATACTAAGTCAAGCAGAGCGTCCTGCAGGATTTAGCGCCCTAGAAAGGAATGGATAGTACTGAATCGAATAAGTGCTAACGTTACCGTTCCTACTTACATTCAATCTACATATTCTAAAACAATTAAGTTAATAATTATTCTGCACCAATAGTCTAATATCAAGGCATGCAATCAATAATATTATAAATCGCCTCAAATAGTAAACACGGTTACTGTCTGTGTTAATCAAATCATAATTGGAAGCGCGATTCCAATGACCTGTGATAATTCCAGGAGGTGAACAAATAATAATCCCCTTGAATACGCACCTAGTTATTTGTCACTGAATAAATTTTGTAGCACGTGTTGTCCCTGCAACGTCTAAATTATTACTCACGTTCAAACTTCCCTAGTGTCCTTTTTAAATTGCCGCTTTACGATTGGCTGTTTCCCACTTAGTGACTTGCAATAAACATAACTGATTAATTTCACTAATATTATAAATTTACTTTTTAATTTCTTTTCAAATACTACAATGACTATTATATTCTGTTTTCCCTTTTTCTGTTTTTCCCATTCTAATTCCGTTTTTCTAATTCTAATTTAGCTGTTTTCTCAACTAGATACAATCTTATATGTTTAGATACACATTACATGGCATCTACAATTTATGATTTGTGTTAATTTTCCCTTCAACACTGATCAATCTGCAATATCGTTATGCCTACTTTATAATCATTGACACTTTCCACCCGGAATCAACTTTGCTTAAGAATTATTTTGAATAAAATAGGACCCTTGTTGTCCAGATTCAGTATTCATTCTAGTTGTTAATTATGGTTACCTTTTTATCATTCTAATTTACATAATTTTAATAAAAATTAATATTCCAAAGCTTTATTCAACTATGGCTCATGTATTTTCAGTGTGCTATTTTTAAACGAAATCGTTTATTAATATAGTATGAGCATTAAGAGTGAGACTGAAAATTGCGAACACTTCCTTTAGATTTCAAAGAGACACATGAATAAGTACAAATGCAGATATGTATGTATAGTGAGCTTCACGATAAATTAAAATAATTTAAATTACTACTAATCGCATTACAAGGGTTTGCTATTGTGAGTTTACCTGTGAAGGATTAAATGTTTGCCGAATGTATTTGTCTATTAGGGGGGTATTAGGAAAAATTGAAAATGGGCTACAGGTGCTGTTTTGAATTACAATTAGTAAGGAAAATATTGAAGTGTTGTGGTACATATGAACATTTTATTCGAAGAGTGATGATACAAATATATCCTGTATCGAACTTTTTTTTAAATAAAACAATGTAGTGGTATTAATAAAATAGTGTATTTGTCAATATATTTGTGTACAGCTGGTACAATATAATAGAAAAAAATGCAATAGAAATAAAAAGAAATACTGTAAATAAAAGTAGAGAAAACACTGCACACAATGTATTTAACAAATAATAAATTTTAATGTAAACGACATTATTATAAAATCGGGCTTAAGAATATTTGACCTTAATGCGATTCTGCAGTGTTTACTTCGGTACTTAAAGATTCCCATTCCGACAATTTTTATAACCTCATTATCTTTATACAAGTTATTTTAATTTATCGTGAAGCTCACTATATGTATGTGTGTATGGGAGCAACATACGCGGAGTTGCTAATTCTTCTTCTGCGGTATCGATTTCCTATAACAATTATGCACGCGGTTACCATTATCGGCAGGTTAGATGTTTATAGGATCGCATCTGCTCAACTGTTAGGCGCCAGAATAGCAAATGGAGACGTTAGAAAGGTCACGGGAACACCATAAAAGAACCCCAGAGAAGAGAGTTACAATAAGTAAAAGATCTAAAAAGGATTCGCTCTACTCTCCCACTACGTTTTATTTATTCTCTTCACTGCTGTCGCTTTATTTTGCGCGAGACAGTAATACAAATAAATATAAACGAGCACAAGCATAATAGGAGCGATGGACTTATTTTGGTTTTAGAAAGTTAAGAATGTAAGATAATATTAGTACAAAATATGTGATCAAGTATTTGGTAAACAAGGAATTTTATTGTATTAATAAATAGAATTCGAAAAAATACTATTTTATAAAGGCTGAATATATGAAAGGAAAATAAAGAAAATACTTTTGTTGTAGAAGGAATAAGTAAGATATGTTTATAGCAGAATTATACTTCAAAATAAAGTGATAGGTACTCTCACTAAGAAAATAACTATATACAATATTCTTTTGGCGAAAATAAATAATGGTAGTGTTGGAAATAAAAGAATAATTTAGTTTATTAATAAAAAAATATACCAAGAAAATAAGCAAGCAAACTTATTAAATAAATATTGATCGGCATACACACCGCTTTGTGATCAACGCGCAACTGATGTACTATGTCAGAATAACAAAATGGACAAAGTTGAAAAATAAGAGATCCTGGACCTGGATCCTTTTGCACAAACTCCAATAGACCATTTTTAAAAGGTATTGTTTACTAACAAATCTTGTTGAGCGGGCTAAAAATCGTGGTTGATTATTTATTATTGATAATTTGGATTATTTTGAGGACGTTTTCATGAATTTTCAGTGTTTTGGTGAATTATATTTAGTTTATTTTATATTGAGGTTAATTTTAAAACAATTTAAGTGTTATAATTATTTTTAGTGCATCTATTTTTAGTTTAGAGACAAATTTTCGAATATTTTTGGTTTTCTGTTTCTATTTCTAAGTATTGTTAGAATTATGAGGTAAGCAAAACATCCTTCGCGTTATTGCTGCGTTCCATCTTGTAAAAATAATATAAACAATGCTAAGATTAGTTTTTCCTCATTTCCTAAAGCTTCACAAAGGTAAGTTGTACAATAAGGCATGCACATATGTGTATTACATAAAAGGATGACTTATTTTGGAGCTTTAGTGTCGAAGGATAGACCTTCTTGAGAGGGATATAACTAAATTGTGGATAAGTAGGTACATACGTATGTGGAAAACATTTTGAAACAAAATGCTTCTAAATGACTTAAAAAATAGAGTACTTGAATGCAGATGATATTATGTCGGATAGCCTTATTTCAGACAGCGGTACTGCTTAAATATTAACAATGTATTATTTACGTTATATGTTTTGTCTATTAATTATAGCATGCCTTTGTTAATAATTTTAAACTACCATTTAGTGATATAAACATACTGTTACGTTATAGTTGATATTCTTATTTTAATAATAGTATGACTTGATCTTGCCGTAGGTCTACCAAAACCAACCACAACTATTGCATAGGGAGATATTAAGGAAGAGGAAAATGTATTTACATTATCCCATGATCAATGTAAAGTAAAATGTAAGTAAAACTGTTTTCACCCACTTTATTCCCATAAAATAATAAAGAATTATATGGAAATATTACATATTAAAAATATAGTTCTTGTTATTATGGTGTCTGCTGTAACACAGTAACAACTTTTGTGTGCTTTTTAGTAATCTCTTAAAAATTGCAATTTTGTTGTAGCAGTTCCACCATCCAAGATAGTGAAAGTATTAGAAGATATAACTTTCTCTTTTAATATAGATGAGCAATCACAAAGCAGTTCTTCACCAGAGTCTGCTATTGAAAGTAACTTCGCAGCAAGCATAATATTATCAAATCCTTCATATTTTTTAAGCAATATAGAAAAGCGGTGTTTCTCCAATGTCTGATTATGAATGTAAGTGGTCTGTTGGAGCAAATATTTATTGCAAACATTGAGGAACTCTGCATGCAATTACACCTTGGAGAATTTATGAAAAAAATAATTGAAAACATAACATATGATACACCATGCGAACAGTTTCCACATAATTATCTGATAAATCTTTTTGTAAGATTAAGAATATTTTATGTTCTAAAATATTTGAATAGAAACATTTCAACTGTAGCAAAAGGCAAAAATGCTAAATTTATGATTATGAAACATGAAAGAATTGGTGAAAGAATTGCAAGGACTGTGGGCTGGTATCACTAATACACAGTATCGGGAAATCCACACCGCACAAATGAAACATATTTAAAAAAGTTACTGGTGTGTCTGTTTACACTAATTCATTATGACCTACTACTATAGTAATATAAGACATCATTAAAACAAGCCATCGTTTATCGTAGTTACAAATTTTTTTGGAAAATTCTTCTATTTTAAATTTCCCTCAAACACACCGTTACAACATGTCGGTCGCGTTGAAGGTCAATGAAACGATACCCTCGGAAAAGATTAGATATGTCAATTGTGACCACTCTGTTATTCTGTGACTATGTGTAGCAAGCCCAGCTTCGCTCTGGCTTTTCCGAATAATTCCGATTACATTAGGTGACTAATCCGGTCTCTCTCGTCCGGTATAATAGAGATTATGTAACATATAGTGTACGCAATGGTAAATAAGTATGGTGATCGTTCGTTACTGGGGCTAATGCGTTCAGAAGGAGGACGCATTATCATACTCGATTCACTACGCAATACTGGTGTATAAATGATTTCTAACCATGTAATGGACTTCTAAGAAACCACTACATAATTCCTTGAAAGTGACATTAAATGTATTCAGATTCCTTGCCGTACACGTAGTTGCACTAAATGTTTCAACTACAAAATTACGAAACTCTTTGTAACACCGTAATGAAGTGCAACTAGTGGCAAGCATGCCAGGTAATAACGCCCTGAAACGTATTCATTATAACCAACGTAAACAATTACCATTAAATGTTGATGGCTGTACTTCAGCCTTACTGTTAACATGGAGTTTTCTTGAAATGATAATTATATTAAGTTACATAGAAACATTTTTTTTTCATATAGCTAAGTAGTACGCGTATAAGCTCAAGGTGACTGCATTTATTTTATATTTTATGTAGCACAAGAATGACACAACGATAGCAAAAAAAATTGGCGTTAACGTCTAAAGTAGACGTTGTTTAGTTGGCAATGGCACGTTGTAAACTTGAGACCTACTTACATTTATGGAGAAAACTGCATTAAAATAGTATGTTTATGAAGTTCTCTGCTGAATTCTAGCGCAAAAGCTTTACCGTCTGCACTGTTCTTTATTTTATGGAAATGTTTGGCATAACTGCATAAAGTAGGTGTTAGCATCGCTCGCAGGAAGACATTCATATTGAGGGCGCTGCTATGTTGGACAATAATATCAGAAGTTATTGCGAGGAAGTTAAGAAATAGTTTTAACAACATTATTATCAAGACTTTTACAAAAATATAAATCTTTGTATTATACTGGGCAGTGTATTTCCATATATATGATGAATTTTCTTATTCGGATATCGATTTTTTCTTAGTTTTAAACTTTAAAAGGTGTTTTTTAAAAGTTTTCTTCATTTAAGGACGACGATTAGTACGCAGACACAAATATTGACTACAGCACTCTTTTTAATTGACTAACCAGACCAGAACGAACCAAGTTCCTCCTTTAAGTAATTCGTAATGAAGTGAATCTCCGCTTTTTAAAGTTAATTTTAATAGAATCGTAAGAAACTTATGTCTAACTAAGATGTTATATTGATCTAGTCTCTTTCTTGATAATATTCTTTGGATGGTAATGAATTTTATCATTGAGTGTTCTGCAGTTGTAACTCGTCGACTCCCTCATAATCACAGAAAGTTCATTTTTAAATGAAATAACTTTTATTGAAGGCAGCTAAGACTTTGTAAGATTGCAAATTTGCTTAATTATTTTTTGACTAATTCTTGTCATTGACTCTTAATTATAATTTTAGATATTTTAGTCTTTATATGTAGTAATAGGAATTTGTATATATAATAGTGCATTCTATTGGATTAAATAGCATACGTTACAGATACATAGATTGCATCTATGCAAATTTGAAAGCTACTTCGCGTTGATGAAATGCCAGCGGCTGATTCAAGACGCAGATTCAATACGAAGTAGTGGTAGATTATAAGACTTAGGACAAAGTTTAAACATTTTAAGAGTTTATTTCACCTCCGTTATTTTTCAAGTGACTTTATAGATTTACGAATCTTTGTATTGGAACATAAAATCTGGAAGAACCCTTCACAGGAATAGATACCCATCTCTGTCTTAACATCTAGAGCATTTTGTAAGTGTGCGTATCGTTCTGACTTTAAATGAGATCGAATATTGTCAAGGATGAAATGCTTATGGGCGGTAGAAGATTAAATGATTATTAACAGGCATTTAAACATCTTAGAATATCGATATTGAAAGTTAGGACATATGTTCATACTTGTTGGCTCCTCAGTGATTCAAAAAAACCAAGGAGATCAGTGGAGAAACAAAATTTTTTTTCTAAATATTGTGGAAATTCTTTCACTAAATGAAACCAAACACATAGCAAATAGCCACAGGAAGGGAACTAAATATAACAGCTGTTGTTATTTGCTCAAAACATCCTTTAATCATAATAATACAATAAACAGTCAATTGCAGTGAAGGCGATTATTTCAGTTCCCAGGGCAATTATTTTGAAGCATGGATGCATATTTGCCCTGGTGATCAACGATAATCAATTGAAAATTACAAGACAACCTAAATAAAAAGGGGATGACTGGATTCTTTGAGAAGTTACTAATATAAATATGTACACATGAAAATAGTTATTTAATTATATGATAACTGAGCATATTTTTACCTCATATTTTACTAAGGGGAATTTCCTTTAATCTCTAATCTTTTCTTAATGAAATTATAATATGCACATCTCCGCACAAAGTGTGGCAGGTAGGTATGGGACCATACTTTCCCTCACTTTAATTTTTTACTCCTTAATCGTTTCTTAATGTACTGTTAGAGTGATCTCGAAATTGTTAGTTATTGTAGAGATACAATATTGAAAGGGTGCATCAAATTTGTGCTCCGTAAATAGTGGTGTTTCGGACTTGACGGAAGTATTCAGCCAAAGAGGTAAACTTTTATTGGGTTACAAGTGTTACAAATCTACAAAGCATAATGGGAAATTGGCTTCCAGGGAAGCTAAGTGGAGGTGCATCTAGAGTTCGTGTAGAGCGCATATACATACGCTAGGTGAGTCAATTAGCCATGTAATAACAAGTTTGAATGACAGCCACAGTCAGGATCCAGAATCACAAAATGTGCTACAAAGATAACTGTTAAGCTGTAGTGCAAACAGGAAAGCCGAAAATGACATAAGAGAAAAACCTTCCAAGATTATCAAGAAGGAATTGTTTAAGGAGCACACCACTTCAACCAATCTGACTATGAATGATTTGCGTAAAAAAACTATATATTACGCCCGGCGAAAACTTTTACCGGCTTTACCAAAATCAGCGTTAGAAGTTCATGATTGTTTAAATAAACATATCTTTTTGCAACTATATGAAATAAAAGCATGATGTGATAAACTAGAAGAATTTTCTGATTACTTTCTAGAGAATTATTTAACTGCCGGTTCCCGATTTCCACCGATTATATAGGCTGATGCCACTGCTGCTCTCAACAAAACAACCAATGCTTCTGTATTTTTCCATTCCCATTTTAATAGTTTCATGTATCAAACTTATCCAAGCCTTTATGTCTTATAGATGCAATCCTAAGTGTTCAAACTGAATCTTACGTTACACTTAAGCTACAATGTAAACATAATATCACATTATTACGATTTTTCCTAATGTGATTTATTTTCACCAAATAAGTAAAAGTATGACCATGACCAACCATTTGAAACATTTATTACACGACTATCTATATTCTTACGTATGTTTACATTAAATTACTTAATCATTTTTATGCTAAATGTAACATGTTTTTATGTTACATTTATGTTGTGACAGATTCTAACTTATGAAAACCTATAAAAATGCCCATAAATCTGACTGACTGTGTTGTTTATTCATTCATTATTCAATCCTTCCAAATCACTTACTAGAAAACCCGTGTGCCCAGTGGGGATATTTTGAAGTAATATACCTCAATCATGTGCCCAGTTGGGTACCGCACTTGCTAACCTATACAACAAATAATATTCAAAAGCAATTATGGAATATCTAGTTTGTTATAGTTAACGATCAATTCCCGTGCGTATTAGAGCCAACAAACAAACAATCAACTTGCTTTATGCAGGATGTGCAGTTCTAGTTTTCCCGGACAGATTGCCGAACATACAACTCGTAACGATTCCATAGGAATTATTAATTTTCGCTTATAGATTTTAACAGCGAAGGTATAAAGCAAGGCAAAATATTTTTCATTGTACTGCGTTTTTCAAACGTCAATGATTTTTATCGCCACAATAATGTTGTTACATTAGAATGCATTATGGCGGTGACGGTATCTGGTTTATACGAGATTCTGCAAGATTTCCATCACACAAGAAACTAGCACACCGAATAAAACAAAAGGAAACAAGGAAACATGGTTCGCGCGTCACCGAGTCCCTTATAAGAACTTGTATGAGAAGTAAACAAAATTCCGCTGCGGATGATAGAAAGTCCGATAGCGGGATAGAGACACAACAAACTAGCTTACAAGTAATCCCCGGGCAGGCTTATACGATGCGGGGGACACTTTTAATTCCGGAAAAGTTCCGCACACGACGGAAATTTATTCTTTCCATAAAATTCTTTAATCTTATCTTCATATTATCCGACCGCAAACTGTATTCGGTTAAGAGAGACCTGATTCCTTAAATAGTGTGCTATACGGGTGTGAGATGCATGGTGTTATAAACATATCGATCTAAGAAGCATAGTAATTTTAGCCTGAAGTAACTTTGGTATAATAAATTAAATAGGTCTAATTCATTAGATATTTTGAAATACGAGAGGACACTTTTATAACTAAATAATAATGGCGCTAAAATAAAATAGCAAAATTGTACTACTTGTTTAAAACAACTAAATATTTTTTTTTAAATAGGGAAGACTAATATTAAAGATATCTATTTCTTTGCAAGTTAGGTTTACCCTGAAGCACATTGATATGTTCTAGCTGGTGGCATATAAAATAAAGGCGTAATTCTACTCTTTGGTCGAGGAATATAGAAATCTAAAGCTTTAAATAATTCGCGATCATCTTGTAAACAAAGATTATTTGCGATCAGAACCTCCTGGATTCAAGGGACTGATAATGTTGCATAAAGTGCTAAAACAGTACCTAATTATGACTTAAATAAGTTTTGTGTGCACGATAATATAAGATCTTTAAAAACTTCTTTCGTAGGCTCCCAATGAGATTAATATATTTCTTGTAAGAAGGACATCACACAACCACGCAATATTCTAGTTTCGAACGTATGAAGCTGTTATAAAATGCAATAGCTGCACCATTATCACGAAAATCGCCAGCTGAAACACCTAATTTTTTCATTGCGTTCTCGACAATATCTTCCCTTTTTCTTGTTTATGCACAGGATTGTTTGGTTGCCCCTAACACATCTAAGATACCTAAGAACTGTTCATTTTCCCAATGCGTTTAACATATTATACCTATTAGCTACAATATTTTTCTCTAGATTATGAACATTAAATTTTTGTGTTTTATCTGTCACTATATTTTTATAAAGTAATGTCCGTAATAAATAACGAAAAAGGAAGTGATTATCGGGTAAGTAGTCTGTCTGACTAATGTGTATAATATTGTTTAAGGGGTAGTAATGCATAGATTAAATACATGATTTAGCATTTTCCCTCTCGGCAAAGTGAATCAGGATTAGTTAAGGGGCACGTATTCAACATCCAGGTCATATTTGGCCACTTAGTTCCTCGATAACCTCTCTCGCAGCAAATCTATATATAGAGAGAGGTGTCAGGGTGACGTTGGGTACTATAGGCACTGCAGCCATCCACCCCTTGCACATCCACAGTTTATGACAATCAAAATCAAGCGTTTCAAGTTTCGAAGACTGCATGGAAACACAGACATACAAACACACACATATCTGCCACCACACTAAGATTGATGTAAGTGCTTCCACTATTTATTTACTGCTTCTTTTATATTTAGTGGGTAGTAATAAAGCGTCAGATAGTAGTGGCAGCCTAGCAACCCGATGAAAGTTTACGCGGTGCGCTTCGATGATAACGTACGTTGGCTTGATTTATGTACGTTCAGTAAAAATTTACTAGTAATGATTTCGCTCGAAATTCAAGCTGCTTTACTTTGTCTTCTTTGAGATGAATGGTGAATTCTAGATACATTGGTCAAATGCGATTTTAATTGTGATAATGAAATGTGTCTATGCATATATAATTGGACGTAAAATCCTTAGCTTCATACTTATTCTTGCTCACTACGTTATACAGATAATAGCAATGTTACTCTCAGGTGCTACTCTCTGGTAAATTTGATATCTGGTGGAAAGAATACTAATGCAATTTACTAAGACTACGATAAAGATTGCTTAGTACACTAAGACAAATCATGTTTGGACAAAAGAATAGTGATGCGTTTCAAAACAATTTCAACAAAGCTAGAAGTGCAAGCGACGAACAGTTAATTAATCCATAAAATCAATACCGCTTGTATGGTGCAACGAAAGTGGTTCCAAGAATAACAAAAAGGATTCTGGAATAATATAATCGGACAAAGTTATGACAAAACCTTTATTAAGGAGACTCACGACTGACGTACAACTAAATTTGGTTCGATAACCCGCATCTTCTACTACGGCCCCTAGGTCCTATTGTGGAACGGATGCAAGCCTAGAGTTCGCCAAATTAGTTCAGGTCCTTAAGGTAGTTCAGATTCTTGTTCAAAATGAGGAATTCTTCAAGTCATTCTTATAGTAGTAGGTCTTCTAACGGGACATGGTGCACTAAAAGGATATCCACATGAAATTGGTGTTTACATTGAGGACCGTAACTGCAGACTGTGTGAAGGGTTAATATAGCATATTAAATTTTATGTGAATGCGAGGCTTTAGACCATAGAAGACAGGCAATCTTTGGCAAACCAAAAATGACCCCAGAGAACTAAACAGACCAACCGGCCAATGACATGTAAAGACTGGTGCAGGGTACAAGGATTGGAAATTGGTGGTATACTGTATAAAATAACTAATAATAAATAAAATAAACAATCTTTTTGCATCACTTGAATGTCCCCAGCATACCAAAACCATAATAATTTGACAAACGGATATCCCTATCAACAATTTTTTTAAACGGTATACTGCGTAGCACAGGGAAGGCACTTTTCACTTCAAGATCCTTCACATGCGTCTCCCAATTTACTACTGTCTCAATGTTTAGACCCAAATAGTTAATAGATTGTCCTTGTTTCATTTATTTGCCATTTAATGTCAAAAGAAAACTATCAATTAGCTTAATTGACCCAGGGGTGAAGTAGGAGAAGGTTGCCACGAATGGACCGATTTTCAAATTAAAAATTTGTTTTAGCTTACCTACGGACTTCTGATCTACATCAAAAGTCGATTTGCGTCAACCCGAACATCATTTCTTTCATTTTTGATATATCCGACTTTATTTCATTTTTTATACATCGAGAAAATGTAGGGATACCACCGTAAAATTTAACCGTAGGGTTAGCTATTTTATTATTTGAATCAAGGTGGCGCTTTAGTGTTGCCTTGGGCATATTATAAATTCTAGCACATTCATTCAAACCATACTCCTTTTTTCTAGTAAGCATTCACTGCTAAGGTCAACTCCTCCCTTTTCCGCATACCTTTCTTCTTGAGCATAGTCATACACTGAATGCCAGAGAAATATTTTTATGAATAATTTTAATTTTTCATTGCAGGTTTCCTGAAATGGTCCGGTTCATTCGAGAAGGTCAAAAGTGGTCCATTTCAGGAAACTGGTACTTTGCCGAATGATTGGAATTAAAAAAATTATAAACTTAACCTCAGAAATGAAGTAAATAGAGCAATCCATTTTCAATTCTACATACGTTTAGCTAAATATATGTTTTTTCAGTATATCTTACGTCCCTTTCTCCGATTTTCGTAAGCACAGAAGCTAAATATTACATACAACCTACGCAATTTGACTTTTTTTACACTTATACATAAACAAAATATTTCACACAGTTGTAACTCCGTTTTCTGCGCCGGCGTATATATCAGCGTCCTCTGTTAGAATTTTAAAGCACTCAGAACAGTTAGTTCACTAAACAGCTGGTAGTCTAAACGAGGAGACGGTCCATTCCCGGCAACCTTCCCCTACATAAAAGTAGTTTTGGCTCTTTTTAGATGTAGCTTATTGTTTGTTTGTAATCCATGCATCAAAACTGCTCGGCCACAGCTGCGCGTCACCCGATAACCCTACCCCATTCAAGTTAGTAGACATGTACTACATATTTATAAAAGGTCATCCAAGCAGGAAGAGAATAAATGTAAGGCGTATGACGAATGGGGTATGAGGTATGAGACCAAGAAATAGTATTTAAATTATATGAGGTAGCCGCATACTTAACTGACTGCAAACCGATAGTTTGATGAATATTCTTTACAACTAAACTGCTAAGAAGGTTTTTCTCAAGGCGACTAATAAATAAATTGGGAATGAACTGTGTACTGAATATAAATTAGTAATTATCACTAGGCTGAAGGTAACCGAGTTGGATTAGAAGTACACAATGGACATCACATTTTTCTTTTTAATATTTGACATAAATGGCACATTCATAATAGCTTAAGGTGTGCGCTTTTCCTTTCAGTTATGATCCTACAACAGATTGTAATCAGATTGTAATCATTTCCAAGTAATTTAAAGCGCGACATAAAAAGTACACGACGGTTATCAAATTAGTGCTAAAGGTCGCAGAGGAAGCCGATCGCTCAGCGACTTAAACAAACGATGAACGATACTGTAGATTAGAGGGACGTAAAACGACCCGATAAGATGGTGATGAACGACTTAAAACCGCCCCGTCAAGATATGCAAAGCCGATTACGCGGCGTAGCCTTTTATATATTAATTTCTCGCCGGAGGCAACTGCTAAAAGATGCTAATACTTATGTAAAACTACGCTTTTTTCCCCATTGCATTGGAAGGCAATTAGATTTAATAGACTTTGGGTGGCCCCGCTCAGTACTCTTTAAAATTCCCTGGGAACTCCTTAGACTTAACGGGTACGTCCTATTCGGATCGGAGTTTTATATACGCTTAGTGAGTGAAACATTAAATTTTATTCCAAGTATTAAAAGTTCCAACTGCAATAGATGTTAAGAGCAGACGTTTTCCACGTATACTCTGTAGAGCGGGTTTTAAATGGAAAATAGTGCGATAAGGAAAATCTATTGTTGACACGATGTTCATGTTTAAAGTCAATAACGTTTTGATGGCTACTTGTACATGGTTTCAAGGTTCATATTATTTACCAGCCTATTACGATTAGCTTTTGAAATAACTTACATATGTTGGTGTTCTATATAAAATCATGATGGAAATTAGATCTGTGTTGCAATAACTATTTGATAAATGATGTATTGACTTCAGGGTATAAATAAAACCTAAATTAAGGTTTTACTCCAACACTCAAAATTATTAATTAATAAAAAGAGATACGTTCTGGGAAACTGGGTTTGCTTAGTGTTAACATTAGCTGAATATTCAGAGTCCCAAGGGCATTGCTAATAAACAACGTACATCCTCATGTAAATTGGATTTGGGACTAAGAAGACTGTTCTATATTTCACATATAATCATAAATTTGGTTTTGTTATCGGCACCTAACCTAGGTGAAGGATAATGGGAGCTGATACATAAATTCTCATAACTTACTTATCTGCGTCTCGTTCCGTCCGTTCGCCCTGGCTACGAACTGATTCGATTATGAAGATTAATAAAGGAACTTCTATCGCGTAAGGCCTATAAATACATTACAAGTATTAGCATCGCAAATGTCGTCTGTATTCTAAGGGTACGTCGATCGAAATAGATACGTTTTTATATTAGATGTACCCGTAGATTTCCCGGAGTAAGAATAATTCTTTTACTGATATGGAAATCGCACGTAAATGGATCAGAAAAAATATCTTTTACATTGCGTTAGGATTGTGTAGAAATCCGCGGAAGAAATAGATGTAGCGGTATACTAAATGGGGTCAATTTTTAGTCAGGTGCATATATGACTGACACGATCAAATTGGGTGAGAGGAATATATAAATCTATGCCAGTAAAGTAATGGAGAAAAAGGGCGGAAATAAGAATGATTTATGTATGTCTTACTTTTTTTACAAGGCAGGGTTCCTTCATCAAGCAATGAATTTTTGTTTACTATTGCAAACTAAAGACGGAAACAAAAAAAATTGTTCTAATGTGTGTCTATATTTTCATTATACTTAAGAATGATAATAAGTTGAAGCATTTTAAAGAAACAGTGAATAACAAATCGGAAATTTTAATGTAACCACAGTAACTAATATTGCGTCAAAACGGTTAATACCGTATATTGTTAAAATAGTTTTAACTGAAATACATATGCGTCTATACCAGACACAGGTAGGTAGATTTTACAGCAGATAGAAAATAGGTTATTCTCAGGAATTTAATAAAGTCATCCAATTTACGGAAGTTTCAGCTGTGTTAATACAAGCAAAGCTTTTGAAGATTGCTCGCTCAGGGAAATAAAACAAACAAAACGTATAACTTTGCCGGAAGTGCAGCATTTGGACGTATACTTCCTTATTGAAACGTAAATTATGATATTGCAAGAAATACATGTTACCGCTCGTTCGAAAGTACAAGGTACAGACAATTTACCGCAAAAGCTATAAACTCAGGATACAGTGAAGTTGTATTATTTTCCTATAAATGTTATTTACGTTTCAAACAGTAATTTACATGTAATTTGATAAAATAACGATTTTATCTAGATGCATAGCGCACTCTAGAGAAAAAGCAGGAAAAAATGATTCTACAGTTTTTGCTTGAATGGTAATATGGACAAAGCTTTGCGAGAAATAGTTATGATTCACAATAATTATTCATTATTTAGCGGTGTTATTAAACCCTTATTTCTTCAATTAATATTCCGCCCGCCTGTTGGAAGAATCATTTTTTTAATGAAAATAAGGGGATTCTTTCCTTCAGATTCAAATAAGCATATAAGTTTGTTTACATCATTGGTATCAATTACTGGCCCTAATAGGACTATAACCTATCCGAATACGGTTAATGTTTAAACAGTTTCCACTACAAACGCCAGGCAGTGTTTCCACATTATCTTTAAAATTGGTATAGAACCTGATTTCATCTATCACTAACACTGGTTAACAAGATTTTTTCCCAAGCACAAAAATGCCTGATTCCCATACACTTTTGCATGCTGAAATCAATTATGTTTTCAGAATTTCTCCATCACCCTTAGCTTTTATGTTCCAGGATATTCGCTTATCCATCTAAGATGTGCATGCATAAATCTGTAGTATAAGAGAACATGTCTTGACGTTTTTCAGTTGTCGGCTAGTGCTCGCTGAATGAAGATATACACTAACGTTGTTAATGTTTTAAAAGTTATTGTAGTGAAACCGCGTATATTTGGTTACCTGTAAAAGCGCCAAGGAAATGTATAAACCACCCGAATTCTTTTTGTTATATTTGCGGCGAATTGACATTTAAATATCAACAACGGTCTTTCACACCTCTCCTTAAAAAGTGCTATGACCAGTATTTCAAGCGTAAAGTAGGTGATGAAGACAAAAGCTGGACTCCCCATATTTGCCGTGTTACGTGTGTCAGACTTCTTATAGCGTGGGCAAAAGGTAAACGACATATGCCTTTTGCTATTTTGGAGGGAACCATCAGATCATATTACCGATTGGTATTTTTGTCTAACACATGTAAGTGGTATGACTTCTAATTCCAAACATACTGTAAAATATCCTAATATTCCATCTGCACTGAGACCAGTACCGCACAGTCCGGAATTACCTGTACCTAAACCTCCACAAAACATGACACTAAGCGACGATGAAACTGCTGATGATACCAGGGCAAATGGAGCTCTGCTATGTTGGCAGACTATTGCTGGGCGCTGAAGAGAGATGTTTCTGATGCAAAGTAAAACCGAAAGTCATATATCAGCACATTGTCAAAGTACATATATCACTTTGTACGTTATTTTTTCATGATTTATACACATATTATAATATATACTTTCACAAAATTTCTTGCTTTGTCACTGTGAAATCCTGCCCGGTAGAATAATTCTGGAAACAGATATGAAATAAGTGTAAAAAGTACTACCAAGTTCACCCATTTTACCTCGTGGGATAAAATAAATTTGAAATTTTGTTGACCAGTGTAATCAATGAGGTACTATATCTGGTGGTAGGTGGGTAAATAATTAAATAATGCTAAGATTCGTGCTAGAACTTAGTTACTTACTTTTACGCTTAAAACAAGCTGCCAATATATTAACAGGGAGTAGGTTTAATTGAACCACAACTGTGAGAACATGAGCCCTTCAACACACATAATTAAACTGGCACTTTACTATAGCGAAAGTTGGCCATAAAACAGACCCTAATAAAAGAGGTGTTACATAGTTGGCCCCATGTTCTAAGTAAATATTTTGTACCGGGTTTTCAGGTTCTTAATTGATACAAAGGAGGAAATATTGTTAGAAATGTAGGGCTATTTGTTTTTATTGACATATTGTGTTAAGAATATATTTCATTGTAAAATCCACAGGTGGCTTTGTTTTGATAAAATAACATATCTTTGCGTGTACTAAATTGACCATAAAAGATAATTTTGACACTTTTAGGAAGAAACGAAGTTAAATATTTTATATTTTTACGTTGCATTAACATTAGAAATTATATGGAAATGGACATGGAAATTGATAGCGCTCTCAAGAATTTGAGCGTAGAAGAAAATATAACTCGTGGGGCATATTGGGAAATACAACATTCGAGAATTTTGTTGCCATAGTCCGGAGCCGGGTATCAACGGGGAATTTAGTCGGTTCAGTTGGTGCAAGTCAACAAGAAACATACCCCACGCAGTCCGGTAACGATCAGATTACGTTTTGATACAAAGTGAAATTGGTTCTGTTACGAATCAGACCTACAATCTGAAAGCAATTGGTGTGTCGGCTTAAAACTCCGACATCTAATTCGCATCGATATAATACAGATAAGACGCTAGAGTGCCTTCGAGACTACAAATTGGAGAATCTCAAATCAAATATTACCTCACTTTCGTTCTTCCCAATTAATATCAAGAGACCCCTAAATTAAGGTGACGTATATTTATTTTATAGGATTTTGTATAAGGCGTCTTTTACAGAATTCTTTGTTTATAAATCCCTTTTCACGCAAGGGAAAATAAAATACGTGATATATTCATCCCTCGGAGTAATGTAATGTTGGGAGGTGTAATTTTAAAATTAAAAACTTATTGATGCTGCGAGTCATAGTGTTATGCAAAATAACGGAGTGTTATGCTAAGAAACTCCATTTTATACGCCGCTACTGTTTTGCAGCAATTTTATCCGATTAAATTGGCAAAAAAGCTTTCACTCAACGAACATGTAAGTTTTCCATCGAATCTCAGTCACCTCCGACAAAATAATGAAGAGATTTCGTATATATAAAAGGCTTTTGCCTTGACAATTTTAGCCCATTATTCATATTACGTTTTTTTTTATTTATTATTTTTGCTCTCATTGTGGTACGTTGACGTCACCGGGGATATTCAAAGACATATTTCTAGGGCATAGATTAAATGAGTTGCTGGTTCTGATTTTAAAAGTTTACTACCGCTAGGTCCTATTGTAGAGTGGATGTCATCCTAGAGTTCATCAAACAACTTCAGCCCCTTGAGGTAGCTCAGAATCTTGTTCAATAAGGAATTCTTCAAGTCAGCTAGGGAAGTAATTTCCTTCCCAAAGATGGAGTACCTGATTTGGGTGGCCGCAGGACAGTGGCACATAACGTGCTCTAATGTTTCCTCGTCCTCCATACACAATCGGCATTCGGTTTCTTCCGATAACCCGATTTTGTGTAGGTGTTTTCTGAGTGTGCGGTGACCCGTAAACACGGAAGTAATTATTAATTTTAGTAATTCTCCAGTTCTTACATGATTGGGTGAAATGCCCTCTTTCGCATGTACCAAATCAGGAGAATTACTCCAAAATTGGGGTACTTTCTGTTTTAACCAGAAACAAATTTGTTGTTTGGCTGTCGAAGTTGATATGCCAATTGCCGGTTCTGCATCCTGGATGCACCCCGCGGCACCCTTTTTTGCAAGGGTGTCAGCTGTCTCATTGCCACGAATGAGGGAGGGTTAGTTTGTTGGACGCCCCTTTAGTATTTAGAATGGTTTTGCAGCTCCAGATCAGTTTGGAGTGGTATTTGTGCGCCTCCAATGCTTTCAATACCGCCTGACAGTTATTGATAATTTTTATTCATTGAGAGTTCACTAAGTTTGAAGATACTATACACGCATGGTTGCGTTAGAAGATAGAATACTTTTTATTTCGCTTTTGATCAGTGTGCCTTTGAAAACAGCTTTTATTTTTTTACAAAACTTTCTCTTTATTACTGCTAATTTGGTTGTTCAAAGTTATATTTAAGGAAAGCGGACCTAAATACATTTAAGATATTTCCGCACTTGCAATAAGATATACCGAGTTTAAGAAAAGACACATTATCATAAATTTTTCTAACTGTATCGATCGTTACGTGCAGTTGAACTTGACCACATAAATTTGCACTGAATATTAAAAATCAAAGAGGCTGGCGTCGCAAAACGTTAAACATAAAATTTTTATATTTTCGCTTGAAGCGTTTTCCCCTTTTCAAATATACTTTGCAAAAGCACAACCTAATTTCGGCTTCAAACCCCAGGTTTTCTAACAGGCAAACTCGTTCAACTCGCCGCCCAAATCCAATCCCGAAGTTGTTTATCCTACAGCATTTGTTTTAGTCGAAAGCGTTTATCGTTTATCAAGGCATCGCTAATACAAAGCCCGACAAAGAAAAGTGAACAGGTCGCAGGTGTTATACGGAAAGATTAAAGCAATTTCACCTCGATATTTGTCCGGATAGAAATGTCCCCGCCGGCAATAATGATTACTCTGTGAAGAACTTCTAAACTTACGCCGAATAAAGAAAGAATCTCGCGTTAGCAGCGTTTTGTCTAGAAATATACCTCCATCGGTGCACGTAAAGCGCCATTAGTGTTTATAAGTGAGTGTAGGCGACAGAATGAAAATTGCGGCGTCAAAGAGGTTTTTACTTTTTTCGACAGTAGAAAGCGTTTTTTTTTCCCTTTTGGATATTATATAAAAGTGAGAAAAACGATGTTGCGGTGTAGTGCAAGTTGCTCTTGCTGCTTCTATCGTCGCTCTAGTAGTTAAAAAGTCTCTTTCTGGGGATCAATTATTAAACTTGAGGAAGTGTATTGTAGAAAATAACCTATTTTAAAGAAGGAATTATTACGGGATACAGATGGTTACCTTTTTGGGTGTGCTGTCGCAATGATATTTTGAAAAGTGCAAGTGATACAGAATCGGTTAGATGTGAAAAATCTCCTTGATTTAGGGAGGGATATAATGCTCCCAAAAAGTTTCTTAAGAGCTCAAAAGATAAAAAAATTAAAATTGTCCTAGAAATTTATGAATTTATTGATATGAGGGAAGGATTCAATGAATTTAATGCGACTTGGGTAGAGAATCCTTTTAATATCAGCAAGAAGCAAGTACATTTGTCAAAATAATTGAAAAGTATTTATAACTTTATGATTACTTATTTTCTTTGTCCAGGTCTTGACAAATGTTGTCAAAAATACATTGATAATGATGTGAGTTATATCTTACGTCAACGTAAGGTATTGGTAACAGAGCCTAATAAAAGCAATACTGATGTCGTCAGCACCCACAGCATTTGAACAAATATTGCTAATGGTACGGAAAGCAAACTTGTCTATGGAAGTCTTCACTCTGTGTTTCATAAAGGTGACCAAAGCAGGATCGGATCTAACTGACGGTATAATCGTACCTATTCCTAATTCAACACTTCCTTTCAATTGCCTCGTATTATTTCTATCCGCTCTTTGGAAATTTTATTTTCTTTTACTAAATATCCAAGTTTATTTCGCAGATACGAGGGGCGTTCAAATTTAAACGAGAATTGTTTTTTAGATTTATTGATGATCAAAAAATTTACAAAAATACTCTATTCTTCTTCATAGTCTCCCACTTCGTTTACACATTCTTCCCACCGAGTTGGTAGTTCCTAATTGCATTGTCGTATAGCAAAATGACGTCTCTGACGGGTTGTCCTCATCTTGTGCTCCCATTAGCGACGTGGTCTATGAGAGATCAGTAATAAGCAGCATAAACTGTTCTATGGTAATGTAGGAAATCAAGCAAGAGAACGTCTTTTGAATCTCAGAATACCGTCGCAAGAACTTTCCTTGCTGACAATTAAAACTTAAGCTCGTCTTGGATCGGCGAACGTGCGTTTCATTTTCGACTCTCTCTCGTCCTTCAGAAAATGTTTTATGCCAATAAAACACTCGTACGTTTGAAAGGGTGTTTTCACTGTTCTCTTGCAAAATTTCAGACGGGCGCACCCCTTCCCGCACCAAAAACTTATTGATTATCCGTTGCTCAACAGATGCGTGTACTTTACTCTCGATCATCTTTGCTACTATCACACTAACGTTGTTAAAATCGCGTCGTTGACAGTTCCCGCATCCCATGACTCTGTCACCCAATCCTCACCAGTATCCAATCCAATCGTATCTCTTACAAAACCGTTCGCCTTAAATCCTCGCTTAAATTTGAACGCCCCTCGTAGTCGTCGTCTTTTAGATGTCTCACTTTTTAACACTTTTCCAAAATATCTATATTCTGATTCCAGGCATTCAAAATTGGCTTGGCAATGAAATAGTTTGTATAATTCTCAGAAACAATTGAAACGAAATGGAAGATAGTTCTATCCATATACACGGTATAAATTTGAGAGCATTTAAAGTGCTAGCAATCCAACGCAAAAGTTTTGGGAAATATGAGCCGCCGAAGCTATTCCAACTTAAGACGAAGATTTTCAATTATAAATTTTATTGCCAAAATTTTATAGACCGTAAAAAAGGGGCTGGAAGTTTATATCGCCGAAATACGCTCCCAAAACGTAACAGTCGTCGATCGTGCGTTGTAAATAACCTTGTTCAAATTACTTATTTCGTAACACATTAAGTCCGTTTGCTCGCGTTTATATTGCATATCAACTTGTGAATAACGGTGCATGAACAACTGTTTAATTTTGCTGGCAATATCTGGAACAAAGGTGGTTGGAAACTAAAATTCGACGTTAAAGTTACGCCCAGAAACGTGAATACTTTTACTGCTATTTACTTTAAGACCTTCTACACTAAAATCTTAGGTTAGGTGGTATTCAGGGTATAATTAATGTTAAATTATCCATAAGTATGCTTCAGTATGAGATAAAGAATAACATTTATTACTGTGGGGAAAATCGTCATTGATAACTTTAACGAAAATTCGGAGTTGGTATTTCATAAAGCGATTGCAGCCCCTTCTGTAAACAGGCACCAATGATAAATGCGACTTCTCCAGTATCGGAAAGTGTTTGCCTGTTGACCTGAAACGCATTCGTATCAAATGAAAGGATATTTCCAGTGGCCGGAGGGGGTTACGTGAACTTAGAGCGGCCGAGATTCTGCCTACCCGAGATTGATTACGAATCTGAAGGCAACCGGCTAATGTCCGCACTGTTCCGCTTCTGGAACGCTTTTCTCGAGCATCTGTCACTGACACTGCAGACAAAGGATTAATTAACAACTCATGTGTTAATTAAAAACTTAGTGCCAACCTTTCAAACAATGAACTTTGATATTTTAACGTGGGTCATTTTTGAAGAGGCTCTTTGTAAAGCTACGCAGACGGCCGCGTTCGTTGCAAACATTTTGATAATTGAAACTGCTTGATAATTCAAAATATTGATCGTAGGGATTGATAATTTCTAAAATGTAATCATTGTTGGGTATCATGATACAAAAACTGAAAAAATGCGAAGTAATAATCACACTAATAGAAAATATAGAACAAAAGCAACTGGTCCCCAGAAAGAAGAAAAAAATCTAAATTTTATCGAATAAATCTTATTTACCCAGGCCATTATAGTAGCAGGTGTGTTTCTATTGCACTGGTTACCAAGATTTTTGTCCCAAGCACAAAAATGCCTGATTCCCATATACTTTCTCATGCTGAAATCAATTATGTTTTTAGAATTTCTCCATCACGCTTAGTTTTTATGTTCCAGGATATTCGCTTATCCATCTAAAACATGCATGTCTTGACGTTATTTCATTTGTCGGCTAGAACTCGGAACTGATCAAGCAGCATGCAATAGTTAATGTTTGAATATGTCTTGACGTGTTAAGATCTGCATTTCCCATTCCTAGACAGCATCTCTTGTTATTTCAGTTGTCGGCTCTCAGTTCAATATACGCTGACGTTGTTAACGTTATAAAGAGTGTTGCGTTGTGGTGCATTCAAGCTATTGTAGTGAAACATTGGAGCACCTGTAAAAATGCCAAGGAAGTGTGTGAATCACCCCAACTCTTTTTGCTACATTTGCGGCGAATTGGCATTTAAATATCAAAAACGGTCTTTCATACCCCTCCTGAAAAACGCTATGAGCAGTATTTCAAGTGTAAAGGATGAAGACAAAAGCTGGACTCCCCATGTTTGGTGTGTTACGTGTGTCAGACTCGCTACAGCGTGGGCAAAAGGTAAGCGACATATGTGTTTTACTATTCCTATGATTTGGAGGGATCATATTACCGATTGCTATTTTTGTATAACAAATCTAAGTGGTATGACTTCTAAATCCAAACATACTGTAAAATATCCTAATCTTCCATCTGCACTGAGACCTGTACCTCACAGTCCAGGATTACCTGTGCCTAAACCTCCACAAAACATGACATTAAGCGACGATGAAAGTGCTGATGATACAAAGGCAAATGGAGCCTTGCTATGTTGGCAGACTATTGCTGGACGCTGAGTACAGCCGAAAGTCATATATCAGCACATTTTCCAAGTTAATATATCACATTTTACGACATTTTTTCATGATTTATACCCATATTATAATATATACTTTCACAAAACTTCATTGTTTTGTCATTCTGAGACCATGCATGATAGAAAAATTCTGAAAACAGATATGAAGTAAGTGTAAAAAGTACTACCAAGTTGACCCACCTTACCTCGTGGGACAAAGTGTTGACCAGTGTTATTTGACAATATGTCTTTGGGAAACTAAACTGGTCAGCGATTAGAACGTATTTAAAAAGCATTTTTTGTCCTAAATGCTACAAATAATCTTTCTATTTATTAAGATTTCCGTGTTATATTAGAGCTACAACATATTATTTTTTCAGACTCAACCTGAATGCATTGTGCGTATTTGTGTTATTAATTTATATCATCAAGTATCTCTATTTGCATCGCTCTGTAATTAAGAGAAAGTATTAAAGCTGTTAAATTAGTATAATATTCATACGGAAAATGTTTTGACCTTTGTTATTTGCCTCTTTCACGTTCGCAGTTTCGCAGCATTATGAGGACAAATTATACAATTTTATAAATTCGTCTAACTCTAATTTTGAGTGACAATGTGATCCTCCTACATGTGCCATCTTTTGGTAAACATCGTATTAATATTTATTAGGTTGATCCACATAATATACATAAAAGTACAACCGTCCGCATGAAACTTATACAGAATAAGTCAGTATGTTTGTATTTTGAACGGGCGTATGCAAATATTCAGAAAACTGGGGCGAATTTAATGAATTCAGCTCGTCAGCTTAATGAGATATTTGCAGAAAATATTTTCTAATGACGGAATGTTAACAAGTTAAATAGGATTAAGCGCGTGGGACTGACTTTCTAAAAGTCGGCACGTGGATTGTATCTGTCGACATATGATGGCTAGATATGCCGGATACGTCTGAACAAATTTGGCCAATCAAGGGTAACGGCTATACTGGAAATTCGGTAATGAATCCAGATATCCACGGAGGATGTAACAAGTTTCAACTTTTCTCTGGGAGTGATTATTAGCGACTCCCTTCCCTCCAATTAGGGACTTGTTTACAATTCTCACTCTTGGGAATCTTCACGTATTAATTAAAGCGTTCATTAATTCCCTCTGTGCATGACGTGTCACAGGAATTAATGACGATGGAGACATGATTGGGTATGTATTTTAATTGTCGGCATACTATGCTAATTTTCTACGACTTGCCTTTACTTCTCTCACTTTATAATTTTTAATTTCCTTTTATAATGATAATAATAATAATAACCCCATTTATTTCATAATACCAATAGAACAATATGAAACACGTCAAAAAAATGCAGTAATAATTGACAATCCCAGTAACAAAAAGAGTTGTTATACCTACATCATTGCGCAAAAAAATCCTGAACATCATATAAACATTTTGTAATTAGTGGCTGTTTTAGTTTGTATTTAAAAACTTTTATATTATCGTCTCTAAATTCTCGAGGAACTTTATTGTAAATTTTGAGAACTTGCGTCACTACACCTTTATGTATTTGTGCATAAGTCGTTTGCGGGACACGTAATGTGGTCTTTTTGCACTCTCAGTCTCATGTTGCCCTATCAATTCACTGAAATGTTTTTTCACGAAACACACGCATTCGTTGATGTATATTCCTGGTAAAGTAAGTATGTTGCATACTTTAAATGATTCTCTACATGTTTCCCTACGTTTTATTTTGAAGACACTTCTTATACACCCTTTTTGCAACTTGAGAGATTCTTTCTACTTCAGATGAATTACCCCAGAAAATAATCCCGTAACTTAATCTGGCTCCTACATAGACTGCTAGAGCTGCTTCTGTATGCACTTCTGTTGATATCGTTCTCAGTGCGTAAACCATCCCTGACAATTTTTTGGTAAGTAGATTAACATGTTCTTTCCAATTTAGGTTGTTGTCAAGCTGCACTCCCAAGGACTGTACGTTATTTACTGATGTCAGCTGTTGTTGATAGTAGGTAATTGTTGTATTGTAATTCTTGCTTAAAGAGCATTTTATGATATTTGTTTTGTTTACGTTTAGTGATAGGTTGTTTGTTTTGAACCATTTATCCATTGTAGCAACAGTGTTTATAATTTCTTCTTCGAGTTTGTTAGTGTGTTCCGTTATTATCACTGAAGTATCGTCGGCGTACATATTTACAAAATGTGTTGTTGTATCAGGTAAGTCATTCGTGTATAATATAAACAAAAATGCTCCTAATATTTAGATATTTATATGTTACGCTTTGTAAGAAGAATAAATACGTGCTTGTGACATTGATACACACTTGTGAACATCGATCATACAAATACAAAAGATGTCTCCCTATAAAACCCCATGGTTCTTTCTTTGTGTGCTTTTTTGAGGACATAAAAGAATATATCATGCATGGCTTAACTAGCCATTAACTACTGGGCGTATAATGAATGTTTGTTATCTCTTGTTCCCGCAATAGAATCTATATTATAGCAGAAATGCCCTTGTTAAGTTATTCTGGACGTGTGAATATATGTGTGTGGGTTATGCCACTATAACTATTACAATACAAGCAGGTTAACAACGCCCGGGGTCAAATAGAAATATTGGCTTTCTTTGTGGGAAAGGGTTTGCTAGCGTATACAAAATTAAAGTTTATTTTGTATATTAAACAAAGCACGGGATGGAAAGTAGTTTTAGCCTATAAAGGCTAGTAATGCTGAGATAACGTCATAATACATGTAGAGACTAGCGCTGATATCTCTTCACAACAAGGGATTTAATATTGGGCTAAAAATTCCAAAAAGGAGATATGTGCTCTAAAATTCTTTTATTTCTATTTGAAATTTGTGGGTTACTGTCGAATTCTAGTCAATCCTAAACATAATCATTCTTTCTTTCAATATCCGTTAAAATAATGCGTTTTTCACTTTCATTTCTTACTAAACATTTTTCGTCTTAAGATTATTCTTTATTGAGTAATCTATTAACATGAAAAAATAATTGTTTAGAAAACAGTTATATCCTAATATATCCATTTATTTGTTGTTTATACACAATTATCGTTTTTTATTGAACAATCCCTAAATATCAGTATTGCGTTCCCTTAATCTAAATGTTAGACATATATTAAAAAAATATCTGTTTTCTATTCTCGAGCTCAGATACGAAAGGTTTTGCCAAACCTATGCAAAAAGTACCACGGTACTCAAGTTTTTTGGGTAAATGTATATTTGGTTTTAACTCGCCCTTAGTGCTCATTAGATTCAATTATGAATTGCTCAAATAAGCAATAATATATCTCCCTGCAACAAAAGTGTAATAATAATTTGCCCTACAGGCCGTGAAGGCCTAGGGCTAATAAGATGCTAATATTAGCAACACTCTAGAAGTGTTCTACAGACTACATTTCTTCATTCCCGTCTGTTCCCTACTATTTCCTTACAATTTCCTATTTTCATTTTTTTAGGTCTTCATCCACTTTATTCATTCATATCTCCCTTGGTCTCCTCTTTTTCCTGTTCCCTATTGGCTTTCTGGTAAGGGCTAATTTTGGCAACCTATCTCTGCTTAGTCTTCCTACATGCCCCAGCCATCTTATTCTTTGGGCTTTGGCAAACGCTACTATATTGAGGTTATCATATGCATCGTCTACTTCTAGATTTGTGCGTCTTCTCCATCCTTCCTCGGTTCTTACTTCTCCATATATAGCACGCAGCAGTTTTCTCTCCCATCTTTTTATCTGCTCCTCTTCCACCATATTCAGTATCCACGTCTCACAGGCATATGTGGCGGCAGGTCTTATCACTGTTTTATAGATTCGCTCTTTTGTTTTCTTTGATACATATTTCGATTTCATGAGACCATTCAGGCTTCCGTATTTCCGGTTTCCTTTTGCAATTCTTGGCTGGATTTCTTTTTCTTCACGCCCATTTTCTTCAACATTAACTCCCAAGTAGACAAATTTACTTACTCTCTCGAAAACATATTGTTTGCGCTCACCACCAGGTTATCTTCAACAAAAGTGTGCCATTTAGAAATGATATTTCAAAATATTTTAAAGGTGTAATATTTTTGGGAAGTTAGGCAAAATATAAACTGGTGTTTAGTTAACGGCACCAGTTTGGTATCCTTTACTGAATACTGACGTAATCTAGCTTATGTTAAATAATTGCGGGGAAACGATAGTTTTTAATGGTAAAGGAAAAGTTCTGGCTCTTAGACTTCACCCACTTACCGATTTTCAAAATATCCATTTCCATGAATGTTGCAGAAATTGTTCGAAATAGTAAACACTAATGTATTTCCTAATAATTGTTCCTCAAAATTTAAAAAGTCTTCACAAAGTTTCCATAATAGCTTTAGGATTTTCCAACATTTGATTTTCATATAGCAACGATTCCTTTGTTGATATGTTTGCTGTTGAAATACTTCTAAAAAGAAGGTTTCTGCCGATAGTTCAAAAGGTGAAGTATATAAAAAATATATTTAAAAAATATATATGTAAATTTACCTCTGAGATCACACAACACGTCTGATTGTATAGTTTCAGGCATTCCTCACGTACAGACAGCTGTTTCGGACTCACTTATCTGAAACAGCTGTCTGTACGTGAGGAATGCCTGGAACTATACAATCAGGCGGGTTGTGTGGTCTCAGAGGTATATTTACATATTTTTTAAATATATTTTTTATGTACTTCACCTGTTGAAGTACTGTTAGGCATTCTTAGCGTAACTTACAATATTGATGTTTTTCGTTTTTACTAAACGTCTGGGATAAGGTTTCTATTTCGCCTTTAAATACTCTTCTAAGGTGTAACTTTATTATAAAAGTAGAAATATTTAATTTTTTCAGCAACGATTAGCTGAACGTTGAACATCAGTGAACCAGGTAGGTGGTACATGCAATATTTGTTAAAAACTAAGTCAATGGTTTTTTTAAATTTTTACTGCAAACATTGTTATGCTCATCATAAGTTCTTAAGTTAAACACCTCTTGAGAGTTACATGTTATGAGCTTTTAACTGGGCGAGAAATACGACTTTCAAATTTTTATAATGCATCCTTCACCGTTTTGTAAATATAGGTGATTTACTAATTGTGCAATAATTACGTGTATCCTACGTCTACATTCTTACATTAAAGAAACAAAAGCTCTCTAAAGCCCGTCTGACACGTTCAATTTTATTGTATATTTTTCTGTAATTTTTAATGTTATCAAAAATTGAAATTAGTTACGACTGTTGGTATATAAGTGGATATAAGGTGGCTTCATTGTCGTTTCCTTCTCTTGTCCTTTATTTTTTGATTGATGTTAACCTCAGAGCACATAAATGACAGTTCGCAAAACAGCCCTGCGCTTGCGCCCAAAGAAAAATGACGAAAATTTGAAGAGCCCATGCATACAGAAAAGTTTTAGCTTCAATGTTTCCGTACATGTTCCTTTCAATTTTTTATTACTGGAAAAAATTACAGAAAAATGTACAATAAAATTGAACGTGTCAGACGGGCTTAACGGTATCTCATTTTGCAGCTAATTAGCGGAATAATAATAGTTGTATGTACCTAATTTATTATCGCGTAACGCATCTTATTTTATTTATTGGTGACTCATGGATATTGTGATTTATTAGTTTGTGTATCCATTTCATTCATACCAATCTAGTTGTCGGTTTAAATCTATGTACAAATTCAAATTAAACCGTTACAGTTAAATAAACCAAATATTTATGTTGCAGTAAACCTATTTACCCCAGCACCTGCTCCTATTTGGGAACCACTAAACAATAAATTGCCCAAACTGCCATCCATACGTAAGTATATAGTGCGGTTTGTACTGTATTTAAGCTAAACAATGTTTGAAAATGGGGAATTAATTGTGCAATCAGTATCACTTTGAAATGGCCAGTTAAACCGCAAACTTGTATTTCCGTTGGAGGCACTGACGTGGCTGGATATTTACACGCCCGAAAGAGGCGGAGAAACAACAAAGGTCTCCCGGAACAAAACGGGCTTTCGTTGCCGTTGTGGAGTTACGTCTGTCGTCGGGATGGACTGACGTTACTCGGAACGCCGAAAAAGGAAAAACGCAGAAATAAATTGATGCGATATGCGATGTCGCCAGACTGCGGTAGCTCCTCAAACGGAATTGAAAAATTAATATCAGCGCGAGGGAAAAGTTCCTCCGAGTCGGGCTAATTAGCGCCTGCGTTCCTGAGATTATATTTAATTGAAGCCCGGGTGATTAATCGTTTTAATTAAAGTTATTGAAATTAGGTGCGTTCGGGGAGTTCATTAGTTCGATTTATAAATTAGTGGACTGACCGAGGTGTGAATGATCACAGAAGCACTGCTCTGTAGTCTGTGATGCGTGACTTCGTGGTAATTAAAACAGTTTCCCATCTACCCCCAAACGGCAGTATCGATCGAACGTAACTATTGTTCGTCTTAACAGTTCATCAGAACTGTGGTGATCGACAGAGGTGTTTGGAATTAGTTAATGTCGTATGCCTAATACAGGGTGTGTCTGAAATATGGGTCGATGAAATAATGTGTAGTATATCTAATGAGTATACCGAATTTTTGAAATAACGTTGTTCTATTCGGTTTTCGTTACAAATTGTGTTAAGAATATATACAAGTATAGAATCATCGCGCCTATTAAATTGCACATAAAAGCCAACATTATTGTAAGATACACATAAGCATCCACGAGCGAATCTCAATAGCAATCGTTGTTTCAGAATTTTTTATTTATATTTAAAAAGACGGTGTCAAATAAATCTTATGAAAGAGAAATAAATCTCATGAGAGGATTAAAAACATGTGTGCTGTTAAAAGACAATGCTACTAAGAACTTCAAAAAGAACAAAGTTAGCAGAGAAATAAGCACGACTTTGTGAAGATTTAAGATCAGAGAGCGAAGAGTCGCGGAGGAGTTCATATTCTGCCTACATAGCTAATTCTATAAACAAATATAATGCGGCTTGAGATGTAGCTAAACGGACGCAAAGATCTCTCAAGATGCCATATACCTTTCCATATAAAGGACCTAGGTGCCAACCGTAACAGAAAATTTGTACTAAATGGTCTCAACAATCATTTCATAAACTTATATACACAAGGTAATGATAATGGAAGAACTAGGGAAATAATTGATTATGTATCTAGGACCCTTGGCTTGTAATTGATTGTTCAATACCATTTTTAGGAGTGAATTTTGCAAGTTCTAAACGAACATTATTACAATTGGTTGATTCGCAGCTCTTGAAGATTTCTGACTTCTTTTATGTCAACTCGCCACCTAATAAAATTAGTAAACTAGAATGAAGGAAATGTATGCGGTGTTATAGAGTATGGTAGATCAAAGTGAAATACGATCAAAAACTGAACAATGCTAATGAAACTTCAACATGTTTTAAGAGTAATCCCATTTCCCAATTTGAAAAACCAAAAAATAAGAAATAGAAATCAACAAACAAAGAAGCACTATAAGCCACAATACAACAACTAGTGACAACAATGGAACAACGTTTTTTTTTTGTTAACGCATGTTTAGTATTGCCAAATTTAGTTCAAATTTGAGAGATAACTGCAGCCTTATTGTTTTTCCCATGTGAGTACTGATAGGATCATTTTTATGTCGCCTAGTGACACAGATACCACTTTAAAACAACAGGAAGGAAAAAAACCCAATTTCTCAGGCAATTAATTTCTCATCCAATAACTTTCACGTTAACAACTTGTCTTGTATAAAATACTGCTGCTCTTGAAATGCACTAATTCAAATCACCAAGTAAGGGTCCTCTATCCAGATCCTCAAATTCCGAAGGGTGCAGACGGATGCCTCTTATACATCCCCCTGTAAGGCATGAAGCTGCAACTTCATCTTCTGCAGAAGAGCATAGATCAGATGCGACATGTATCATTGGGGCCCATAAATTCTGTTTCAAGTTGGCCCGTAACACATGTATAACAGATTTTATAGGTTACACCGAAACTAATTAAAATAAAACAAATCCTAGCAAACGAATAGCATAGTGCAGTTTAACGTTTATATTAATTTACAGATAAAATGTACTTCACCGTTCCGAAATTCCAAATTTGCAGACGAATGTATGGTCGTACCAATTACTTTTGTTAGCAAAGGAATGACATATCACTAAAGCATCCAAATGAATAACTGAAGTGAACTGTTGCCGTTATGGCACTGATGGGATTGCATTGAAAAATAGAAAACTGGAATGTTCATTGTGACTCATAATCCTCTGAGGCCCGCCCTTCCCCACCCGTTTAGAATACTGCCAAACAATAGGTAGGTATGTATCTTCTACTATAAAGCCCGGAGATTTGTTCGTGATAATAAATTTTTTCTGTTTTTTTTTAATGGACAATCGCTTTTGCCGGTTTTATATTTTCTATAAGTGAGGCTACTATTTGGTAATTTTTCATCTACCATATCAGACACACCCTGTATATTTACGTTACTGATGGATTCGCTTAAAAAAAACATCGGTAACATAAAAAATAGCATAAAGTCTTTATATTCCTATTTCTAATAGAAACAGTTTTGGCAAAACTAGTAGGTAGACAGAATTTTATTAAGCAATAATTTTCCATTGGATAGAGCAGACGTGCTTGCGCATAATTGGAACATAATGTAATTCAGTATTATAGAAGCAGACTTCAATAAACCGCGAGATAAAGAACATTGTAGAACGTGTACGTAAGTCGACTGAAACGAATTCAAACAGATTTAAATTTAACAAGTCAACATTTACCGTAATTAATAGCTTTGCCTTATTAATTATTTCGATACTAATATAATTCAGTCCACGATTTACTATTCGGCGAACAGGAGAAAGTTCTGGCGATATTTAACTTTAGCAGAGCGTTAAGATTCGGTTTGCCTTTATCAATTTTTCTTCTATTCTGAGAGGCAAGAAGGCGTGATACGGATAAGCGACTGTCCCGGAATAAGTTTAATCTATAAAATATCGCGCTCCCAGATAGAACGCTACACGTTTTGACAGTGTTTACGCCAATAGAACGTAAATACAAAAGAAAAATACAATTGATTTATTTGTATCTAGGTTTACAGATGTTGGTGTTCCCATAGAGGTATTAATATTGCTTTATGCAGTTATAGTCAAATAGAGACAATGGTTAAATTTGCACAACTCCATAAGAGGTGTTTTCTATTCTGCAGTAATTTTATTGGTACCATCAACCATTAGTCATGTTTTCCTTTGTTTGTTTGCTTGGGCAAAATAATCATTATACAGGGTGACGCGTTAGTGTGGGTGATATCGTATAAGATATCAAAAAAAAAGTTATTTACGAAAATTGTCTTAAACGTAACATTTAAAAACTATTTTCATATATACACAATGTTTCATATCACTAGGGTGAACAAAACATTTTCTTAAATGGAACAACCTGTATATTATTTCGGATTTAGGTTAAGTTCACACCCCCAATATACCGTTTGTTTGAATTACACAGCGTGTTTCAGAAGTTATGGTCAATTCTCGTCGTTTGCAAATCGCTGTAGGTTTAAGGTCTTGGATACCGCAAACAACACAGACTGAAATTTTTCTTTTACAAACATAGATTTTTGATATTGGTCCGCTTTTATAGCAAGGTAACATTTTTTCAAAATTGTCAAAACTGAATACAAAGTCAAAACTCAAATACATTCATTTCTCAATGATTTTAAATGAATCACTCTGTATTTTATATCTTCAAAAGAAAGAATATTTTAGTTGCTTTCATTTCTATTAAGCACTCTCTAATGTCTATCTATCTATCTAATGTCATTAGGTTCTAAGATATTTTAAAGTTTTTTTTTTATATAAAAGTGACATTTTTAGAAATTATATTAATATCAGGATTTAATCGTGGAAAAATGACAGTAAGACAGTCTTAAGTCTTCTTTACTAGCTAGAAGTTTATGTAATTTGAACACATTTTTTGGAAGGACTAATCAAGTTTATTTAGACTTTTTAGAAAATCATTTACCGTTGTTATTGGAAATTGTTATTCCCTAAACGTTCGTCAAAGGTTGTGGTATCTGCACGATGGAGTTTCGTTCCTTCACACTAGGTTAATACAAGACCATTTCGCTGAAAGATGGCCAAGGAGAGAGGAACCAATTGAGTCACTAGCTCGATCACCGGATTCAACTAAAATTGACTTTTTATGTGGTGATATGTAATAAAAAACTTTGTATAGCAAACACCGCCAATTACACCAGGTGATATTAAAATCAGAATAAGAGAAGCATTCTCCAGTATTAATTCAGAAATATTTTAAATAAATGTAAGACAATCGCTTGAAAAGCGGCTGCAATGTTGTAGTGGTGGATATTTTGAACATTTATTACAGAACTACATTGTAAACAGATGGGTTAATTAATTAAATGTTAGTCATTAGTGTAAGTTATAAATGTTTGTATTTTGTAGTTGCATTAAACACACAGGGTGGTGATTTAAAATAATTTAAATTAAAATATTTGATTTTTGACTCGCCCTGTATTCAGTTTTGGCAATTTTGATAAAATATCACTTTGTTATAAAAATGGGCTAGTATAAAAAATCTATGTTTGTAAAAGAATAATGTCAAACTGTGTCGTTTGCAGTATACAAAACCCCGAACTCACAGTGATTTGCAGATAAAATGCACCATAACTAATGAAACATGCTGTATAATGCAATAAAATTGTATATTGCGGGTGTGAGGCATGAGCTTAAGTTTAAGACTGTCTACAATTTTTGTAAATAACTTCTTTTTTGATATTTTGTATGATAACGGATGTATCGAGCTTTGCCACACTAATGCGTCACCCTATATAATAATTGCCCGGACAAACAGAAAAATCGATAAAGCATTCAAAATATTAAGTGTAATACATCTGAAACATAACACACACTGGGACGGATTGATGTGGATTTATTCTTTGATCGTTGGGCAAAAAATATTATATTATCTTTTTATTACATGCACATATGTAGGTAAGTGTTTAGCTATTATTACTGCTTATTATAGCTGGAAATCGTGCACCCTATACATTCAAAGGCACACTAGATTTATCGCTCAGGTTACTGCTTAGGACCTATGACCTATGTTATTATGTATTATACATATACATTTTCTACTTATGAACTGATATGAAGAGGTTAACCAATGCCTATTTACTACTTGACAATAAAATAAAACGTGGTTTCACAACTAGACAATTAACTCAAACGTTGCAATCCGTGATATATAAGCATAATTATGTACTATATCTAGCGAAACATTTAGACTGAGACTTGCCGTGGTTGCTTTGTTAGACCACAGTGTATACTTGCCCAAATGATTGTGATTGTCTACACTTTTCAAAGGGACCAGTGGTATACGGAGTAGACCAGTATTAACAAATAGCACTGCGATGCTTAGATTATTAGTGCCTTTTTAGGCGGTATCAGGGTCAGATAAGCAGGCATTACGGATACGAACGACGGATTCACACAGTAGTGTTAAAAATCAGTTAGTGGCGTGTTTGATTTCTTAGATGATACTACAAATTGCAAAGTTAAAATGAGTAAAAGAGGCTTCTTGTTGCATTTATTATGTCTACGAAGAAAGCAGCAGCAAAGAGGTGGAGAGAGGCGGCAAAACTGGATGTAGTCTTATCCGAAAGATACATAGATAGTACTTTTGAAAAATTGCCTAGCCAGGACATAACAAGTAAGTTATAGCCTTGTATAGCACCTTAATGTTAGTTATAACAGACAGGCAGGTACATTATTTTCATAATAATTATTATTATAGTAATTTATTTTCTAAAGGTAAACCCAAATACAGGAAATGTATAAATTAAGTATACATTATGCCAATACATTTGTACAACTATAATAAGGCAAATAAACCTCAAATGGGCTAGGTAAGAACAACAAAAGAAAAAGCAATTAAACAGTCTAAAAGTTGTTGACAGCTGCAGCTATTGCTTTAAATGAGCTAAAATGCACGTCACACATATCAGCAATTTTGTTATAATTGTTACACACCATAAACACAGGTGACTTAACTAAAACGTTTTTTTCTACTACTTGAGCAATTAAACATAATGCATAGCGTGCTTCTAATCCGGGGACATTAAAATTAATTTCGCTCAACAGCCGCGGACAGTCAATATTGTTATTTAACAATCCAAAACAAAAATTTCACACTTAACATATTACGCCTTTTACATAATGAAACAAAGTCTAGCCCAGCTAACATAATATTATAACCCCGAGAGGGAACTTTCAGGATAAAATCCATCAATTTTAAACAGTATGTACTTTAAAAACCGCCTTTGCACCGATTCAATGTTATTCGTATGAACTTGGGAAACTGAAGACCACACCAAAGATGCGTACTCCAGTTTTGACCTAATATGACTGTAATAATGCAATGTTAGGCTTCTGTTGTTGTTAAAATGACGGCAGTTTCTACAGATGAAACCATAATTCCGGTAAACGCTCACAATTATTGTGTTAATATGCTCGATAGAAGAAAGTTTACTGTCGCAGGTTACTCCCAAGTCTTTAATAGTTTGAACTCGTTGGAGATCTTCGCCATTCAACTTGTACGTAAAATCTGCATAGTTGTTGCTCCTCGTATATGACACAGTTTTATACTTCTTAATGTTGGGTTGCAAGTGATTGTATGTACACCAATCAATTAACTACTGATATATCTGTTTGCAGTTTTACACAGTCTTCAATCGATCTTATTTCTCGAAATATTTTCAGATCATCGGCAAATATTAAGTGTTCGCTGTTGGTGATCTCATTTATAAACAGCAAGAACAAAATTGGACCAAGATTAGATCCTTGCTGCAATCCAGAAATCGAACCAAATGTTTCAGGTCCAACATGGCAGTATTCAACAATTTGTTCTCACCCAATTAAAAACGATTTAACCAGCGCTAACAAAGAAGGTGAAAACCCAATAGCTTGCAAGTTCCAAAGAAGTACACAGTGATCAACTTGGTCAAACGCCTTCTGAAAATTAGTGTAAACTGCGTCTACTTGGCTTAGTCTGTCAAGGGTTTCCGATACAAACTGAGTAAAGCAACCTAAATTCGTAACTGTAGAACGTTTGGCAATAAATCCAAATAATGTTGACTGGGTGAAATAAAGATTTAAACTGCATTATAAATATGGTCGCATAGTATAGACTGAAAGATTTTTGCAAAGTTGTACATAATATGTAGTTGCATGTATCATCCGAGCTTCCAGATTTTAGGACGGGACAGATTCTAGCGGTTTTCCAGGTTTTGGTATATCTAATGATTTTAATATCAAATTAATTTGATTTACTTTATTTATAATAATAATAATATATTAATATAATGGACATAGGTGTGTATTTCAAATATTTACAACTAGTGAAGGGTGGTTGCAAATATTCTGGTGATGGTTCTATAGAATTGAATGAGTGTACTGGTCCTAGATGGAGAAATGCAGCTATAAAACAATCAGATTAATAGAAAAACTAGGATACTGTGTGTAGTTAATAGGTTCGCTATATAATAATAATAATAATAATAATAGTATTTATTGACAATAAATTGATTCAGTACACAGCAACATCCTCGAAACATACAAAATAAT
>JARFOC010000716.1:1383941-1410078 GCA_031763485.1 Osmoderma eremita | reverse complement strand
AAATTAATTTGTGCGATGTGGATTTCCCGATACTGCGTATTAGTGATACCAGCCCACAGTCCTTGCAATTCTTTCACGGATTACTAGTAGGATTCAAGCTCTGTCGTGGCCAGCAGTGTATGTGCGCACACTTTGAGTACAGTAATTTACGCATCATTCGATATCCAACGTTTCATGCATAGACAGCCGTTTGAAGATATTGACGCGCTCATAATCACAACGGCACTCCTCCCAGTCTGAGATTCCTTTTGTGTTGCGCATTATAGAAAACATCGCCTTATATTAAGCCGATATCGGCCATGCCTCTTTCGAGAATACAAGTCTGTAGGTTTGATTTTATTTCCCGTTCATAAAGGGACACGTATTAGCAACGTATAGATATATATGTATGACCGTACAAGTAAACTGACAATGGAGCCACTAAGCCATATTACGGTATATGCAACACTCTTTATGTTTTGCTTTCGTGTATATAACGGAATTTCTTTCCGAAACGTAATTAACACGCCCAATAAATTATTTATGTATAGGAATGTCGCCCAATCGATACTTTTATCCCAAACTGCGCATTTGAGAAGTCGTTAATTTATGTAGGCGCTGACAAAAAAATTAAGAAAAAAAAACGTGCAGTACCGTTAATGTGTAGTCCATGCTTTCGATGAATAATGATTTATTTTTTATGGTAGAATTACCTAGTTAATACGTCACTTTATTGATATGAGTACGGTTTCGTTTCTAACGTTGCATTAATATTTCTGTTAGGTAAAATATCAAGGTGACACTTTTTTGTAGTCTTTCCTTACTTTAAGAATTGTTATGATTTATCACACGCGTGGAATACGTTAGGATATAGAGCATAGTATTGTTAGTAAAGAGTATTTCAATAATAAACATAAATAATAACATGTAAACGTATACACAGTAGTATATACCTCGTAAATATCTGCAAGGTTAATATACATATTAAAATAAAATTTTACTCCAGAAAAGCAGCGATAAGGAGACAACCTCGGAAGTTAGTTTGACGTATTCCAAATAGCTAAGATGTATAAAACTATATGTTTTTAAATGGCACATCCTGTATATTTTTGCATTTTGAGATTGTTCTCGTTAACGGGATTCCAACAAACTACAAACACCCTGGGATCTAAATCTATCTGTTAAGAAATTTGTTACTAAATCAAAGAATACTTTACTTTTTTCATAACTTTTAAATTAACATAAAAACATTACATTCTATTATTTCTGAAGCCTCGAAATCTTTGGGATTTATGATGCGTGTTTCTCAGTATTAGATATTAATCTAACTAAAACTCTATATAATGCATTTGTCTTATCAAAATTTGAATACGCTTCCCAAATATGGTATCCAATCTATGCCTGTGATTGTCTGAAACTCGATAGAATACATCGTAAGTTTCTAAAGTTTCCATCTTATAAACTGGATGGTGTTTATCCCTCTAGAGGTCTTCCGTCAATTGATCTTTTGTCTCGTCATGGCATGCCTTCCTTGGGTGCGAGGCGGGATGGGATCTGTCTTAGGTTTTTGGAAGGTATTTTGAACAACACCATAGACTGTCCTTTCCTTCTTGAGCACATACCCTTCCATGTGCCGCGACTTCCGTCCAGAATGCAATGCGCATATCGGCTGCCGGTGTCAAGGTCTAACTATCTGAGAAGGACACCTACATATATTTTGTGTGGCATTGCGAATAGAATATGATACAAGACAGTTTGATATTTAATTAGCTATACATTTCTTCAAGTATTTTGTTTTGTTTTACATTTTTTTTATGTATTGTGTATTTCACGTGTAAATTTTCCACTGTTTTTTTTGTCCTGTTATTTGGATTGTATCCTGTTGGACAATAAAGTTTATTATTATTATTATTATTATTATTACACAACACAACAGAAGGGTTTGGAGGAATTTCATACATTACATCTCGGATAAGCCAGGCGAAGAACGAAGCGTCAGTGTAGTTAACCCAGCCCAAGTTGCCACCGTAGAATCCGGAGTCCGGTAACGAAGGCCGATCGCTGATAATACAGTATGGAAACCGTCGACATAGCAGTTACGTGGCGGTACAGTACATAATAATAGCTGGCTCGTGTGATGCTGACGGGGAATATTTGAGATGGCTGCGAGAGTAACGAATTGAAAAATAAGAAAACAAGTTGGAAGGTTTATTGGAACTGTACCGCTGCATTGTTATTCCTTGGGAATTCTTGCCGTTGAGTCGAGAAGGCGCCGAAGAAATCCTCTCGTAACAATTGTCGAAGCTATCGTCCACGAAATACCACCCGTAGTTCCGAGTTCGGACTGTCCGAGCGCCCACTTCTCGTTCGGGTGCGAGTATATTTTCAAGTGGAGGTCGTCGACTGCGACAGAAGTTCTTCGAGTGATCCATCAACCGTACCGATAAGTACATTGAATATTTTTATTGCCTTCTCGCGTATCGGTTGCTTGACGGTACCATTTTGGCCTTTAGTTGTAGAATTTATTGCGTTTAATATCGTAAGAGTTAAAAATACTCCTGGATACGTGGTAAGGGTATTTTTTATTTCATTTTTACTATTTTAAGCCACCGTGTCCTATTATTTCTATTTTATATCATAGTAGTTAGTAGTCTTAGCGTAAATTTTAAACCTTCACACAAAGTAGACTGGCCGTCAGCCCCTACATTTGTTTCAAATTCTTTAATGTCAAACTGTAGTTCATTTATCGACCTGGATTGTAACAACTCTTGGAATCCGTGTATTGAGTATCATTGATTAATTAATTTTCCCCATTTGACATATCTGAATAGGTAACCCCTATTATGTTACGTATTTATTTCGTTTGTAATTTAATATAATTAAATAGAACTTAATTTAACCAAATTTTGTTGATATTAATGTAGTCCCTCACATCCCCCTTAATACCGCGACCTTCTCCGCTAGGTCGACGTACCGCGCGCTCAAACGGAGTGGCGCCTTAAAAATTTGCCCTCCCCCCTCCCTTAAAGAAAACCCGCGCGGTGCTCACCGGGTGAGTGTTTGTGAGTGGAATTAAAAGGATTGTAAGAAAAGGAGTGCAAAGGAAGGGGTAATTGTAAAAGTGTGGTGAGAAAGATTTAGAAGGAGTTGGAACGTGTGACGGCGGTGGATGAAGCAAGAACAGGGTGGAACATAATTCACACACATACATAGGGTAGTTAAGGCATTTGATGATTTAATTTATTCGTTAGCACTATATTTACATTTAGTGTGATAATAACATTTACAAATTATATTTTTAATACATCTTTTTGTCGATATTATAGGTAAAAGGTTACAATTTCTTGATGAAGTCATATTATAATTAAATTAAAGTGTTACTCAGAAGTTGCCTGGCTTGTGTCAACTTGACATTAAGAGTAATCCAAGTTTATATTATTTAAAATTCATTAATTTATTACCAATTGGAAATATAGCATAATATAGAAGTAAATGTCACTCTATGCAGGTACATATGTATTTCTTTTAAAGAGGTTGCATGCATAATTTTCAAAGGTCTCACTGTGTTTCATTACAAAATTGCAAAAATATGCATAATAGGGTAAAATAAATCGTCAGTTTTGGGTCAGCTTAGTTTACAATAATCATATATGCATATAAAGGTTACCAAATAAAATACATAGTATTTAAAATTAAAATTATCTGAATTATGCATGATGATTTAAATAATTTTACAGAACATCTAAGTTATCGATATGAATTTTGGATTAGATAAATGCTAAAGATAACAATGATTAAGGGTAAAGTTAAAAAAACACACAGTGTATTTCTTGACGAAAACATAAAAATAAAGGCACTAGACACTGGAGAAATGTATATATACTTAGGGTTTGAAGAAAGGATAGGGACAGAACATAAAACAGTCAAAGAAAATCTAACCAAAGAATACATTAGAAGAGTATGAGCAATTTAGTTATGCAACTGACCAGTCCAAATAAATTCATAGTGATATCAGTACTAGCCCAACCTGTTTTGCAGTACAGTTTTGGAGTGATTGATTGGACCATACAGGAGATCAAGAAAATAGAAAGAAAAACAAGGAAAATCTTAACATGCAACGGCCTGCTACATCCACGGGCCGATGTGGATACATTATACTTACCCAGGCGACTAGGAGGAAGAGGACTAACCAGCTTGGAAAATTCATACAAAATAGCTACAGTAGGACTCGAAACGTACATAGAGATAAAGAAAGACAAATACATACAACAAGTAAAAAATGGAAACAAAATGGAGGTGAGTCAACAACCACAAAGTCCACAAAGATCATCAACACCCTGCAAGTCGACAAAAACATAATAATAATTAACGACAATAAAACCGTTAAACGTTAAAACAGAAATAATTAAAAAAAACTGAAAATAAAGTGTAAAAGTGCACTGCAGACAGAACGAGAAGAAAGGTGGCTGGAGAAAAGCCTACACGGACAGTATGGACAAGACGTCAAGAAAGAAAAAGTACATAGGGAACGAACCATTTCGTGGTTAACAACTGGACGCATTAAGGGAGAAACAGAATCGTTAATTACTACAGCACAAGATCAGTCGGTGGTGACAAATTACATAAAAACACATTATTAAAATCGATATTGACCCCAGATGCCGCCTTTGTAAAGAAAAGGACGAGACAATTCACCACCATCCGGCTGCCCAATGTTGGCAAAGAAAGAGTACCTAGAACGTCACAACAACATATGTCTGAATCTGCATTATAACATCTGTAAATATTACAACTTTAAAGTAGCAGCAAAATGGTATTTGCATACCCCGGATAAAGTGGCAGATAAGGAAAACGCGACTATCCTATGGGACACACAAATCCACACAGACCGGCTATATCGGCCAATAAGCCTGATATAGTATTTAAAGACAGGGAAACCAACAACTGTTATCTGATAGATGTAGCAGTACCATTGGACAATAATGTCACAAAAAAAAGAGGCAGAGAGAAGATTGAAATATAAAGATCTTCAGGTGGAAATACAAAGGATGTGGCATATGAAAACGCACGTAATACCAATAATTATAGGGGCCACAGGAACAGTTAACAAAAACTTTGACGCAAATCTCCGTATAATACCAGGGAATGATAAAAAAGAAATATTCTGTGAACTGCAAAAAGCAGCAATACTTGGCACGGCCCACATAATCAGAAAAGTTCTGTGACAGACTGTCATCTGTACTTAGGATCAAGTTTTGATCCCGACAGATGAGTAACACCGGTTGGAAATGAACACGCCGAGACAAAGAAGAAATAATAATAACTTTATTTCCACTAGCAGAAGTGATGTCAAATGGGAAAAAAAGGGAGAATAATGAACATGTTCATTACCTACACCTAAATAAATAAAATATATAAATTCATTTATATGCACTATATGGTTCTATCTGACACAAGTAGGAATATGTTATACTTTTAAATTTGGATAAGTTTTCTTCAAATTTTATGTCTAAAGGTTAATTTATTTAAAAATGCAATTGTATGTAAGCCCTTGGTGAATTTAGTTAGCTACTATGCCTGGGTACATTATAATTTATTTTATTCGTTTTATAAATTCCATACCGGATTATGGAGACACAGTATGAGTGGTAAACCGCGTTCACAGAGATATACTATGTTCCTCGACATTTAAGGCAAGGATTTTATAATTAAATTTTGTAAGTGTTTTTTGTTACTTCCTTTAATTAATTTCAATGATTGATTACTATTGTATTGTACTTTTATTTTAGTCAACCCCTGGTGAAGACACGATTAGTGTCGAGAATATTTGGCTAATAAAGAAATAAATTAATTCAATGTCAGCTTTTTCTACCATTTGCTGAATCCTTGAAAAAATACATTGAAGTTATCAGCGTTACAAGATTAGTTTCTAAAATATCTAATCCTTTAACAAATAATAGTTTCCATAGCTTGAATCATACAAATCCCCATATAATACAATAATATTTAAGAAAGGAATAGCAATTACACACACATATGTCTTGTTTCAACTTTTAGTTAGTCGAAGAACCAGCTTGATCTTCAGATGATGACGAATCTGTTACATGAATAATAAATTCTTCAATGTCATCTTGCAAATTATCTACTATCCACATTTCCTTTTCAATATTTTTTACATGTTTGATGTAATTTTGCCAATTATCAACTGTTAACATACAGATAGATAGGTACTTTGTCCACGCCGACATATCACAGCAATCGGAAGTAAAGAATGACAGCAATTAAGGATAGTAAGAGATAAAAAAGTTGCTGTCATATCCCATACTGTATACGGAGGTTGAAACGATGTATAGTACTTCTCCCTGTAATAAAACCGTGTTGATTTATTAATGAGATTATGCCTGCTGAAAAACAACAAAACCTGCTCAGCAACTACAGCCGCGAAGATTTTTACAAATGTTGTTAATTGTCTGGTATAGGTCTATAATTCTCTATTTTGCTGGGTTCTCCTTTTTTGTATGTTGGTATGGCAACTGCATATTTTAGCAATGTGGGAAAGTGTCCATTTTTAAAGAGGTATTAATTATATGAGTATGACAATACGATTTTCTGTATCAATCACTCATTCTATAATTTCCCAATTCGATATTACTTAAATATAAATAAAACACTTGAACTTGTACACTTGAACACTTGTTTCAAGTGTTTTATTTACATAATATGGATCTTCATCAAGTAAACGCCAAATCAATCCAATATTACTTAAAGTTAGAAAGGTGTTTATACCTTGCTATTATTATAATAGACGCCATGCGAAAAGAATTTACACTTATACTATATTGGGATGAACACAATATGCAACGTACGAAAAACATTACCTAATAGTATATGTAGTATGTTATGTAATAATATTCCCATACTCTTCTTGTTTCAGACGGACGAACATGTCGGCGACATATATCAGGACGAAGCCAATCAAGCTGCAATCTTATTGCGAAACGACGCTACCAATGGTGCTTTGATAGTGGTGAGTATTCAATTATTTTTGATTTTAAAAGTAATAACTCACAACAACCGGGCGAACTAGGACTTACCTTTCACTATGTGCTCATGCACATCCAAAAACCACAATGTTGGTTTTTTCGTGCATTAATAAATTGTTGATATTTTAAAAGCGTTGCGTTCAAATCGTGTCCGCTTATTTATTTGGAGTACCGGCATACACATGCATAAAAGGTCATCCAGCTTTTTTCAATGCTGTGACGTATGATAGCTCTAACAGGCGTATGTTTTTTTTTGTTTCGATAGGTAATATTTTACTGTTATGTCGAAGACCCATAATATAATATGTAATGCATGATCCGCGAAGGTCTCCGGATCAATTGGATGTTATTTATTCAGGGATAGAAATTATTTTACAATAGTAAATAGCTTTAGGAATCTACGTCATTTGCTTCTCTTATACCATCATGGATTTAATTTATTTTCTTTCTAATATTTCGGTATCGGATACAAGGTTGTATTAATAGATAATATAATACACGCTTGTCTTTTTATTCATATTTCTGTGGCGGTCAAGGATGGGTTAATTATTTCTTGTTATTGCTTCCAAACAAAACTTCAATTACTTACTGTACTATCGACAATAACCCAGTTAATTTTATTGTTACGAAATCGATATTTTCAATGAATTGGAAAGTATTAATTGCTAAAGCGCTGCTCAAAGTTGTCATTGTGTTTTATTTTTTGCTCTTGTTACCGTTTTATGAAAGTAAAATTCATGCGGATTAATTTATGTTGCGGTAAAAGAAATACAATTTTGTAAATTGAAACTTGATATAACTTGAAGTACCTATGGAAAAGTTAGTAAATATAATAGATATTTATTTTTAATAATCCCTATTTTATGATCGTCTCAACCTCCGAATGCAGTACAGAGCTTATGAGAATTCGATACACGGTTACCAAATCGTCTAATCAGCTGTACAATATTAATTCCGGTTCCGTTATTTAGGTTTCTGACAGTTAAAATGCATATTTTGAGAAAAACATAAAATATAAAAAAACATATTTTTTTAAAATTTAAGAATCTGTGAAAAAGCCCATAATTTTATTTATCATTACTCAACATTAACGTAATTTACATTTCGAACATTTATTTAGGAATTGAGGTATCATACAATTTTTTTTTGTCAGGGAAAAATGCTTTAAGCACTCCAAGTGCTTAATCGTTGGCAACTTGGTTGTGTGGGACTCTCAATAAAGCCTACCCACTAAAAACCCCTCAAAGCCCTCTCCGGTGTCTGGAACCATTTGTATAAAATATAACGTCAGATACCGTCGGCTGCCTACATTGTCTCGACCGTTTCTGCCCTACATCTGCTGTTTTTGCCTATTCAGTTCGTCATACTCTTTCGTGTGCATGATTTCCCTTATCAGTCCATGTATACCGTTCCAGTTGTCAGCGGATTCTAACATTAACGGAATTATTTCGCCTATAATCTTTACATGAGTTATCCTTCTTGTTTCTTTCCATCTATCGCACTCTAAAATTGTATGTTCCGCTGTATCGACCTTACCGCAATACATACAGCTTTCTTCCACATCTTTTCCTATTCTTTTGGCAAACGCTCGAAAACTTCCATGTGCCGTCAAGGCCTAGGTCAGGTAGTAATCGACATTTCGGTGTTCACATTTTATCCAGGCCCTAAGGTCTCGAATCAGGCGCTTTGTCCATTGAGCTTTCTCTTCCTCCTTTTCACATCTACCCTGCCATTCCTTCAAGGTGCTCTCCTTTGCCGCCCAACTTGCCACGTTTGTATCTTCCCCCGCGTGGTTGTAGGTGTATGTCCTCTCAATAACCATCAGGTCGATGCAACACACATCGCATCGCTAGTCAGATCTAAACCAAGCACACCGTCATAAAGAATGTTCCAGAGAACTGGCCCCAGCACCGATCCCTGCGGTACACCCGTGCTCACATCAACCATTTCGTCTTTTCCAAACATGATTCTTCGACCCATGAGGTAGTTTGATATAAATCTAACCAGATACTCAGAAATCTTTCTGTTCTGCAGCTCTTTAATGATTAAGCTGTGACGGGCAGAGTTAAAGGCATTTTTTGACGTCGATTATGATTAAAACGCACCATTTATATCTGCGCTCTGTGGACATTTCCATCAGGGTCTGGATTGCTTGGGTAGTTGATTTCCCTTTCCGAAATCCGTATTAGTGCTGATGGAGGTCACCTCTTTCATACAATTTTTCAAGTATTCTGTTTTTCAAAAGCGTTTCTAAAAACTTACTTAAGGTGTTTAGTAGACAAAGGGGTCTGTAGGAACTAGCATGCTCAGGAGGTTTTCCACTTTTTAATATTAATATAACCTTGGCCACCTTCCAATAAAATTTATCAAATTTAAAGTAAAATATATAATCCTTTAACAAATAATAGTTTCTACTTTTGTAACAAAAATAGCTGGAATCATACAAATCCCCATATAATACAATAATATTTAAGAAAGGAATAGCAATTACACACAGAAGAGAAAGTGGTGCATGTTTCTTGTTTAAGTTATTTTCGGGGTCATTCGGTTATTCGACTTGATAATGGGAATCCACGTATTCCCGAAACACGTGTCGTCCCGAATTAATTAATAATTTGTGCGGGAGGAGTAATCCGAACAGTGTGTTTATCTAATTTACACATCATATCATTCTCTAGAATAGATGAGGCCTAGGTTTTTTTTGGATTTAGCGAAGTAAATATCTCTAGTGAGCTGAGATTGACTGAGATTTCTTGCAAAAAGGAGCGCTATTATTATCAACACGTCTTTAGGTTTTTTCGATATTATTTGAATAGGTTACAATTTTTGATAATGTTATTATAATTTAAATTAACAAGTGTCAGTTAATTATCATTCAGAAGTTGCCCGGAAGTTGACACAATACTTGACATAAATAAAAGGATTCATTAAATGTATTATTATTAAAATTCATTAGGATGCAAGTTATTTATTTATTTTTACAAGTTTATGGTTAAAAAATAATATCACATTACTGGAAAAATAGGTCTGGTTGCAATACCACAACTATTTGCTTTATTTCTGGCGATGTGTATGTAACCTTTATTACCCCAGTTTGTTCCCCACGAGTTTTTAACTATCCAATAGTCTTCACCGTTATCATCGGTGTCATATCCAACGATTAAAACTGCATGGTTGTATATTTCAGTACTACATTCCGGTTCGTAATAAACGCCTTGATCATAAAAACGGAAAGACTGATGTCTAGCATCTAGTGTAACCGAAATCGGTCCTACAGTGGCTACAGCCCATTGTAAATCACTTTCGTTGCCTTGGCGTATATTTTGGTATCCAGTGATTGTAGTACCGGAATTCCTGGAGTCGTATCGGCATTCGTTTTGACCTGCTTCGTATGGATAGGAGCTTTCAGTATCGATTCCATTATTCTGCTTCACATATTCGAAAGCCATGTTTATGAAGCCACCGTTACAACCGTAGTTACCGAACAAAAATCCAGCACAGTCAATCAAGTTTTGCTCGCTAAAGGTTAGTAACCTTTTCGTTTTGATAAAGTGATGGCTCTCAAGGGATGCGATCTGGAAGAAAAAACAAGATGAATGTAGCAAAACAAACTAGTACCATATCATATCGTTATTACAGCACTGAAAGCCCAACAAGAGCTGCATTTTCTTTGATTTTTCACGCCTGTAACGGCACCGCTCTTTCTCCAATCAACGCCTTTTGGTAATTCGATGTTTACCGGTGGCTCAAATATGGAAGCGTCTTCACTTTCGCCCTGGATTTTCAGGTATCCATTCGTGACTTGGCTAAACTCGTGAGGTAACAAATCAGCAAATACGTTTTCCTTCATGCTGAATGATACTAAACCTTGTTCGTAAAGTCGATTGTGTTTTGTTATAATGCGAGCGTTATCCAGGTAGATTTTCATACGAAATGCTTCCTCATTTTGAGTTCGATATATTTTGTTATATTGAAGCTATAAACAGATATGAGATGTGAAGTATGAAATGTAATTATAGTATATTATTTGATGAGCGTATAATGCCTATCATAATACACGAACATGAAAAGTTATAAACACCAGTGTATTAGAGGCATTATACGCGAATTAAATACGACGTTTTATCTACGACTATCATAAAAATATAAAAACAAAAGGAAGTTACTATTCCGATTATTCTTATTTAGGCAACCAACATTTCACAACTCAGTAAAAATGACATGTCAAATGACAGGTCAATGTTTTATAATTCATAAAATACTAGTGTTTTATAAGCAGGTTTACGTATCTATAGTTACGTATTTAAAGAACATATTATTTAATAGTTGTAGATAAAAGTAGTTTACGAACCATATATAGGCAAATATTTGTAATGTCACTTTAAACGTCAATACAGTTTGGTGCTGGTGTTGAATTTATAAATTTTTGAAAATTATTGTTAAATAAACAGACATTTCTCATTAAGCATTCTTAAGGGTTTCTAAAATTAAACAAGCAATGATGGTCGACTTATGCCTTCACATACAACAAACAATTATTCACGTATGTGGCGCAGAAATGCATTTCCTTGCTTGTCTCCTAGACTATTTTGACATGTGCAGATTCTATGCGTAGCTTTATCGACGCTTTTAATAAAACTATCAGATATACATCAAATTCAAGGTAAAAATTGAAAGGCACATAAAAAATTAAGCTGTATACAAGCATCAAAGTAACAAATTTAAAAAAAATGAAGACAAGATAATTTACCTTAAAAACCTCCCATTGTTTCTTTGCTAAATCTATAGAACTGTTTCTCTCAACTATCGAATGATCATACTTTTTCAGAAGATTATTTCCTCTTTCAATAGTACCGCTGTTAGCAAATGGTATTAAGACAGCTAAAGTATATATAACAAACATTCTGTTTTTCGGAATCATCTGGAATTGTGAGCATTAATGTTAGATTAAATTTATTTAGTGTCTGTATTTATTGTGGATGAAGTAATTGTATTTATGCGCAATTCTTCGAATTTTGTGGAAGTTACATGATAAATTATTCTGCAATAAGTAGGAATGCGATTAAACTACTATCTATTATATAGTGTTAAAAGACAAACGTTACTTATTATTTATACCATTCCTTAATTAATCAATATATGTATCTATAATTTTATTTCTTGAATATCCTTGCTTTTTATGCGTGAACGGAATTATAGAAACATAAATAACTCCATTTTCAAATATAAACGAATAATTGTAGATTTGTAGTTTGTACAAATATTTGTAATCAGACATTCTTGTCGAGATCCCTACACTCATGGCATTGTGTGGCAATGGTTACATCTATTTTATCGATCACCCCATTTGATTCTTCCAAATTAAGCTTGAGAGCGGTACTACTCCACAATGGAAATAAGTTTCCCTCTGTTCCTTTGGCTCGTGCAAGCGATTTGAAAGAATCTTATGACAACATGAAGATTCTTTTGGAAAAAATGAAGTATAACGACTTTAGATGAAATATTTGTGGCGATTTAAAAGTTGTTTCACTCCTGATCGGTTACGCAACGTATTGTTGTTTCCTCTCCGATTGGAACAGCCGGGATAAGAAAAATCATTATGAAAAGAAAGAGTGACCAAAACGAAACTTCACTGACACCAGGAAATAAGAATGGCATTGGTATCCCACTTGTTGATCCTCAAACAAAATTATTTGCCTCCTTTGCACATTAAGCTTGGTTTGATGAAAAACTTTGTCAAGGATATGGATAAAACTAACAGTGGGTTTGCATATGTGAGGAGTAAGTTCCCTAAGATCAGTGATGCTAAGGTAAAGGAAGGTATGTTTGTGGGACCCCAGATTAGACAGCTACTTCGAGATGAAAAATTTGTTGAAGCGCTAAATGGAATTGAAAAAGCAGCATGGTTGTCTTTTAAGGAGATTTGCGACGGCTTCTTGGAAAATCGTAAAGCCGAAAACTACATAGAGATTATTAACAATCTACTGGCCTCATATAAAGCCGTGGGTTCCAACATGAGTCTAAAAATACACTTTGTTGACTCCCACTTGGACTTTTTCCCAAACAACCTTGGAGTAGTCAGTGACGAGCAAGCTTTTAACTGATCAGACATTTTTTTCGAGATCCCCTACACTCTTGGCATTGTGTGGAAATGATTACATCTATTTTATCGATCACCCATCGATCCTATCTAAGACATGCTGACTTGATTGATTAGTTGACATGGTCTCATCACACCCAAATTGGTTTGGTCTGGTCTAACAAGGAGTTATATTCGTGATATTACTGATTCCTCATTAATTCTACTCAAAATAAGATAGCACTTGGAGTTGGCTGTCAAGATAAGGCATTAGAAAAAATTAATTCATTTAGTAAGAATTTATCAGCTTTAAAACTTTTGTAAAATCATTTTGACACAGTAACAATGGATCTCTAAGATCAATACAAGTAAGATGTGCAAGGAAATCGCTGGTTTATCTCCTGTCTTCCTTTACTTTTTCATTGAACCTGGTTTTAGTGTTTAATTCAACAACAATAGCTAATCCCGAATTGCTGTGCAAATTGACAAATAGTTAAATAGTTAAATTTCAAACTGTCGAAATATGAAATTGTAGCACTGCGAACGCATAGCAGTTAGTGCGCATGTGTCGTTCAATTTCGGTGTGACTGCATTGCGAACAAAGCTAATGTTGCCGCAATGCATATAGATGTTTTCTTGTTTCTGCTTCAGTTATATTAGTTAAAACTTTCGTTATGTTTTGTTATTTTACGGAACTATGTAATAATGGTATATACCTATGCACTTAACAAATATGCTTGTATGTGATTAGTTTTAGAATAGGAAGTTAAAGCGTTAATTAATGACAAGTGTGTGAAAACGTACTGAGGTATGAATACCCATTTACACCTAGTTGCAATGGGATTGTGTCTACCACTAAGCGATTGTCAATAGAAAAATACCGGCTACTTTTATCTTCTAACCTATTACTAATATCGTGACGAAGGTCACGTTACAAGGGCGTTATTATTTACAGCCTATGACATACATACACGCACATCTACACGCATATACGCGTTACAATAGGCAATGACAGATCTACAGATGATTTTAATAAAAGCTTCGACATTGTGCAAATACCGGTCGTATAAGAAATATTTCCATTTATAAGTATAAGTACGTTTCAATTGGGGTCAAAGTTAAGAGTGCGCTTTTTTCTATATTTCCGAAACTGTCTGAAGCTTCTGTGTCAAACTCTGACGTGCAGACGGATGATTATAAATCATTAAAACTTAACCTTCAAAATTCTGGACCTATCAGTTGCTTTTCTTGTCGTTGTATTTGTGTTTGTTTAAATACAGGCGTATTTATTTGCGCTAACCTTGAAATACGGGTTAAAAGTCTGGTCGAACGATGCGTATGTAAACATTGTTATTTTTTCTGTGTGAAAGTGAAATGTTAATTTTCATGTTGAGATGAGATTGCGGTAATTATTTTTTTTCTTCTATAATGATTCGAAATGAAACAGCATAAGGTTACTTACAGGTTTGGATCACGATATCGTGATAATTACTATTAGAAAGTTTATAATTTTGTAATGAATTTACGAGTTTTTTTATTAATAAAGTTTTGCATCACATCCTTGCTTGTGTTGTTGTGTAATTGTTGGCGAATTAATATTCATTAGGATGTATTTTGTATGACTGCTGGGTAAATGAATTTTCGTGAGTTGAAGGGACCCCGTTTTATTACGAAGTTATACTCATTCGCAGAAGATCTCTGCGTAATGCATCTCTTAAAAATAATACAATTATGAGTTTAGATTAAAATAAATGAAAAAACTTTAGTATGTCCATTATAAATATACGAGGTGTGTAAGTTAAGTAATGAGACTGACAACGTAGCGTTTGATATGGCAACACGGGAAGCACGGGACTTTGAGCGGCGACAAGTGATAATACGAGTTCACTGCAAGTTTGAACTCGATCAAGTCATTTTGTTGTCCGTTGACGTTTTTTTTTTTCATGAACCCGGTTTTCGTAATCCGTTCTACAAATGAAAGACATTAATTACGAGCAACGGTGTGCTATCAGGTTTTACTTCAGACTTGGGGAAAGTGCAACAGAAACTTTTGCAGAGCTTCAGCAGGCCTACGAAGACAGTGTTTTGTCAAAAGCCTATGTTTATCGGTGGTTTAAGGCATTTCCTGAAGGAAGAGAGTCGATGGGAGATGAGCGAGGCAGCGGAAGGCCTTCAACTACAAGAACCGAACAGTTGAATTTGTCTCTCACCACCGTTCATCCAGTTTTGACCAATGAATTGGGAATGAGAAAAGATCTGCTCGAAAATGGTTACAAAAAACTCCTTCGCAGGAACCAAAGGACATCAGGAGAGAAAGTTGCCTTGGCATTTTGGAATCGATTCAAATTATTTTGGAACGTGTCATTACGGGTGATGAGAGTTGGGTGTTCGCGTATGACCCAGAAACAAAACGCCAGAGCATGGAATGGCACACGTCAGGCTCTCCAAAGCCCAAGAAATCAAGAATGAGCAAATCAAAGATCAAGAGCATGCTGATTTGTTTCTTTGGTAGCCAGGGAATCGTTCACAAAGAGTTCGTGCCTCAAGGTCAGACAGTTAATCAACATTTTTACCGAGAGGTTCTCGAAAGACTCCGAAAAAGGGTCATGCGTGTGAGACCAAACATCAAGAACGATTGGATCCTGCATTATGACAATGCGCCTTGTCACACATCAATTTCCATAAACAGTTTTTTGGCCAGTAAAATATTTCTGTGGATCCTCAGCCCCCTTATTCACCTGACTTGAGTCGTTGTGGCTTTTTCCTCTTCCCAAGATTGAAAATTCATCTGAAGGGACATCATTTTGGGACTCTCGAAAATATTCAAACGGCTGTAACCGACCAGCTAAAGGCGATTCCAATATCCGAGTGCCAGCACTGCTATGAGGAATGCAAGAACCGTCTCCAACACTGTGTGGCTTTCAAAGGGAGTTAGGGAGACAACGTTCAATTGTAATTATATTCAAATAAAAATACCTAAAAACATCAGTCGCATTACTTAATTTACACACCTCGTATCTTGATTGTGGGCTCCTCGTCTTTACCAGTGACAGACAAGCGGTGTCTTTTAACCACTGTTGATTTACATTAAGACGGGTAACTTAGATTCCGCCAAGAGTTGAAACGAAGCTTTTGCGCGGTTAAGCCGGTGTGGTTTACATTAGCGTTTGTTTCTCTATTGGATTAAATTATTGACCTAATTTATTTCTCATGTTTTCTTCCCTATTTTTTTTTTTCTTCTCTCCTGGTAAAAATTAGGTAATAATCCCCTAGATACGGTTAACCCATTAATGGCCCAGGATGAACATAAATATAAATGACATGAAATTTTAATATATATTTATTAGTAAACTATATTTAGGTAATCTTTTGTATAAAATGAATAAATACAATATTTCTGAAATACTAAAAGATAATCTTCGGAAAACGAAACTTTGGCATAATGCGTCAATTTTTTATATGTTATATAAAACTGCAAAGCCACCAACTTTTAAAGCCGAACCGAACGGGCTTTGCTTGTAAACATTGTCTGCCAAAATATGGAACCATTTGACAAATTATACTAAAATATATCAAACTGTGGATATTTCATATGTTCATTATATCAAAAACCGGGCTCACTTTGGCAAATTTATCCCTTTTGTCTAATGCATTATTAACGCATTTAATTTTAATTGTCTAATGCCAAGTGCAAGTTTCATTTGATAGCTCTGCGATAGGAATATGTCTCCTCATACATATTCTAACCATGTCAACACCTTTATCAAAATCTTTAGAGCAGTACATGTCAGTAGCAGGAAGAGTATAATAACCCGTAAGTATTAAAATTCCTATGGATTGCTTTAGTTGAGCTGCTGACAATGTAAAATCATGTCGGTTATTTTGTTTCGCATATTTTGTACTGAACTCAACTATTAGAATCAAAATATCTTCGTCGAAAAATAAATAAAATATCTCTAAAGGTGTCTTCCCTCTTATCAGTCGACTTATTTCTTCTTTCTTTGTAGTTTCAGTGGACGATGGCGACGAAGAGTATTGCGGTTCGATCTTTGATCAATAGGGAACATACTGTTTTGTCTTCAGCTTAGCTTCTCTCTTTCTACTGGTACCTGGCTCAGTTACTGTAACGGCCGGCTGCTTATCACCTTCAGTTTCTTTAGTTGAATGTATTTCGAACATACCGGCAATATCTCCTATATTTTGCTGCTCTATAAGAAGAGTATCATTCATCTGTAGGGGTATCAACAGGCGGTAGAATATACACTGCGTCTGTTTCACCATCTTCCACATCAGACATATCTTCTAAAATAGCTTCGAATTCTGCGAATTCTGCTCTGTTCATTTCATAACTTTCCGCGAAAGACATTGCTGTAATTTTTTTTAAATAATAAACTGATTTGTGCATACCTCACTTCTTGAATATATATCAAACTACAATATAACAATGTTGGGGAACACCACAGGAACAACAACGTACAAACTGATTTTGATTTTTACAGAAACGCAAATTATTATGTGCCTACGATATTCGATCAGTACTGCAACTAAAATCTGTCACAAAATCTACCAGAAAAAGAAGGAATAATATTCTATGACACAGTTTTTGTTCATGCATTACGCCAAAGTATCGATAAGGAAACTTTAAGTTCACACGGTTGTAACTGTAATCCAAAGAAAGATAAATAACTGCTTCTCAGTCTAAACACTTCCCCATTTAGTAATAAATGTGTCATGCTTAGGCCAACCACTTATTAGCTACTTTACGATATCTTATGTTTATTTCCGTAAAACACGACGCCCTTGCCTGAAAAGGTGAGTGATATTTTAAAAAATTATTTGCAGAACACCTCATTTTAAAAATATGATTTCTATCACAGAATTTGTTGTTTTAACACTTTATTGGTCTTCCTTTCGGTAGTAAGGTGAGGATTATTTTGAGACCAATAAATATTGTTGTTATATGATTATTATGTGTTTTTTCCTCAAGAACCATCTAGCAAATAATAATCTTCTTTCATGGTCTTGAGCATTCAACGCCTGACTAATGCTGCATTTAAATGGCTTGTATTTATTTTGTTTAAGAATTAGGCCAGCTTTTTCTGTGGAAACTGCGCATTCACATCCACACGCGAGATTTCAATCTCGCGTGTGGATGTTTTTGGTTTGTAATTTACATACGCTAAAACCCTTTCCTCGTCTTCTGGTTTCAATTTCTTTTCTGCAGTACATGGTTTACTAAAGGCTCCGTATTTGATTAAATTATTATCCAGCTTAGAAAATAACCTCTTATCAGGCTCTCTCCGTTCCATGTGGCGTTGGTGATACATTTTACTAGCTTCAATGCTATGTCGATTGCTAGCATAATAACAAATAAGCATATCATTTTTTTCTTGATAGCTATACATTTTCTAAATTTGTTGAATAAAACTACCAAAAGGACACATTTGATACTCATCTGAATTACCCAGCCTTTAATTTTTGATAACTACATGTGTTTGTTTGTCGTGTTTGTTAATATAAACCTACTTATGAATTAATAGAAATAGTAATTGTTTATTTCACTGCAAATCAAAATCGGATAGGGATAGCTATACCAAATGTTATATCAATGAAATCAGAAAAAAATAAGCATTTTAATGACACCATGGCCAACTAGGATTTCCATTTAAAAAAATATAAGCTTCCATTATATCTCCAAAATAAAGATTGCCGTGGATTGTTAAATCACATCGTTAGATTTTACATAAAAAAGAAATAGTTTTCACCTCGTTATTATACCTTAAGGGGTTGTGAACATATTTGACGTTGAAGTTTTTGGAAGTTTTCAATTTTTATTGAATATCTTACAAACCTTGCATTGTATAACAAATGTGACACTAGCATCAACTATTTTCCTCAATTTATTCCATTTAATCGAATCTGTATCTTCAATATTAGGAAAGTTACCCATATACGGAGATAGAAAATGGGCAACCTGTATAGAAAGTATTTTTCGTTGATTAGTTCCTTTGTAAAGTTTAATCAGTGCTGCATCTCGGCAACTATTATCTATCACTCGCCACTTATTTTTAGTTATAATACCTTCCCATTTTTTATTTTTATGTTTAAATTTCACGTCAATGAAAGCTCACTCTCACCCAGAAGCAAAGAAAATCTCACACAACTATTTAATTGCAACTAAATGAGGAATATTTTTGATCAATATACTCGAATAAAGAAGATATGCATGCAACTTACCTCTATTTGTTCCCTTAGATCATTCAGTAGGCAACCATTCGGCTAAATAAATGACTAAATATATCTGCCTTAAATTTCTTTCATCAATTCTAACTGTGAAGGTTTGGATCTTGCGTTTGCCTTTCTAAGAGGGAATAACTTATTTGGAGTGCATTACAGTAACTTGTTAGCTGGATTAACAACGATACAATAACAATTTCCTACAAGTAACGTTCAATAAGTATTTATAATGGCAACTAATCATTATCCAAATAGTATTGGTTAGTGACAACGACATTATACCTTTGTAATTATACTATTTATCTTGTTTTTAATATGACCTTTTTTACGTTTGTGTACATGACTATACACTATCCAATCAAATCAAATGGAATAGTTGAGATTCTTCGATTAATCGAATTAGATAACACTTGTTTGAATTGAAATAAATTTAACTTATATTTTCATTATTTCATAAATATTCTAGGGTAATAACATGCAGTGTTTAATATATTCATGAGCACCTACGTTGCCGGTATTACATCCTATATTTCTGTATTATTCATATGTACATATATTTTCCCAATACCTATTGCAAAACGCTTATATCAATACTCCACTATTGCACGTACTCAAGCTTATTATTTGGAATATAATAAAACAAACGGTCAGCATTGCGATCACGCCGAAGATATTATATATACGACGCTACAATACAAAGTAATATTGTGACAATATTCTATGTACGGTCATTAGCGACGTCTGAATGCTAATTCAAAATTGATACTGGTTTAAAATTCCATATGCGTTGAAATGACAAAACATATAAGTATGCTGTCACCGGTAATGAAATCTCTGTCTGTCTATTTATATGAATAATTGACAAGCATTGGAAGATATTTATTTTTGTCCCAAGCGCAAAAATGCCTGATTTCCATATACTTTTGCATGCTGAAATCAATTATGTTTGTTAGTTTTTATGTTGCAGGATATTCTACTAGAAAATAAACGTTTATTTATTTATTTTTTACTTACAAGTAAAAATGTTACTGTTTCGTAAACCATCTGAAAAAGATTGCAGGTGACAACAGCGTTGCATTTAATAAAACAGAAATTTGATTGCATGGTTATAACTAAAGACCGGATTATATGCAAAGAAAAACTGAAATATAGCGCATATATATGCATGGATTTTTCAGGAAATATGCATAAATTTGGGCCATATATGCAAAAAAAAAATTGGAAAATATGCAAAAATTCTACCTAAAATAAATAAAAACAGAAATTTAAACATGAACTTTATTTAAAAATTATAAAACAATTTCTAATTAAATGTTTTTCAAAATTGTGTAAAAGAAACTTTTGTCTTCTATCAAAACACGTATGTTTAGAAAATGAAAAGCTTCGTTCCACATCAACAGACGTAATTGGTGCATTTTTAAACTTTGCGATGCATCTAAACTAAATTGGAGGGCAAATCATTTACTGTTTCACCTTTAAAAATCTTGTTAATTTTGTTCAATTTTAAATACCCCTCATTTTTACCTATTACTTTTGAAAATTTTTCGTATATAGAATTACATATTGTACCATTAACCTTCTTACATACCATATCAAAGTCTTCTACTATTTCGATTAATTTTAAGAATGACATGCCTTGCGTTTCTAGTTTACGAATGGAACTTAAAACAAAGCTATAATTTGTCTTAATATACAAAAGGTTTTGTCGCAATTCTGTGGATGTTATTATCTTTTTTACAATTTTCTAGAGACCTGCAGCAGCCAGTGACTTCAAGAATTACATTTTTTGTTCCTTCAAAATATTTTGTCGCCATGCATTACTAGTTCAGGATATGGTTTAATCCAGGGCTTCCCAAAGTTTTTCTTAGGCGGGCCAATTTAATATTACTGAATTTTTTGGCGGGCCAAAAAAAAAACGGAATAAAATCAAAACAATAACCACGATTTTTTAAATATAAACTAAACAATATTTTATTAATACAAACGCTTATGATTAAAGTTAATATTAAAATATTTTATTGTATCTTATTTGTAATATTTATTATTTATTTTACTATTATTTATTTTATTTTTTAATGAAAATATAATATATCGTATCGATATCACTGGCCGAATTCACAGGCTTTGCGGGCCGCATTTGGCCCGCGGGTCGCACTTTGGGAACCCCTGGTTTAATCCATGAAGAAATTTTGTCCACTATACTCACTGTATGTATGGATAATATTCAAAAGAGTAACACGATTAGATGTTGTTCCGCTCATACTCTGTGAATGAGAATATTTTATTTTGAAATTAATAAAATGTATTTTACGTCGTTTCTCAGGCCGGGAGTAAAAAATGCACGTGCAATTTTTCTTCTGGGAATTGTCGGCTGTCGATCTGTATTAGGAATTTTTAGTGAGAGAAAGGATATGCAAAATATGCAACTTTTGTAAAAATATGCACAGAAATGCCTAAATATGCAATTTATGCAATCACTAATTAACTTTAATCAGTGTAATACGTGGACATAAAGACTATACTTAAATATACGCAAAAAATTAAATATATACACTTTGCATATAATCCGGTCTCTAGTTATAATAATAACCGAACGGTAGGTATACAGTGGTAATCTTTCTTTATACGGAATCGCCTGCAGCCGCACGAATTAAGTTACTCAATAATAACTTGCGTGCCCGTAAGCTTATGCAATTTGTATGTCTAAATAATAACAATAATAATCTGCCACACATATTACACCAAATGTAATTCCTGTATATGTAATTCCCCATACCTTGACCGACATATTACGCATATGTGCCCAGAACGTATCGCTTAATATGTAAGAAGAGTATTTTCACAAAGCACCACAGTCTGCGCACAACTATTGCACAGTTTTCGACCTTACACACGTTACAACTCAATTGTGTTACGAACTTTGCGTAGCAGCGCCGGTTTGTTTGTTTTGTTTACTTAATTGCTACGGGGAATAGTGTGAAACGAAACACTTAGGCACGTCTATAGTTGAGAAATAAGTGCAAATGTATGATTTAAAACATTATTGATGTAACGCACGTCCACCGTCTATAATTACAGAAGCATGTCCACGATTTTCCAGTCTGATTACGTTCCTAATTGGGAAACTGATTGGAAGAATGCTGTAGATTGAAATGTAATGTGCAACCGATAAGTTGTAATAAGGCCCTCGCGGATACACTGGTGGTAATAGTGATTGGTTGGTGATATATTTAATTATTAAGGTTGCAAAATTCAAAAGCCATTAATTTGCAAGTGTTTAGGATTTCATTGCCACTATAGAATCGACATGGATAATGAAAGGTAGATTTTCTATAGCTGTGATAATTTATTAAATAAATTTTGTCGTTGTAGTGTATGGATCGAAATAACAAGATTAAAATGCTTTACTAAAGTAGTCAATACATTGTACAATATAATATACAGGGTGACGCATTAGTGTGGCAAAGCTCGATATATTCGTTATCATATAAGGTATCAAAAAAAGCTATTTACGAAAATTGTAGACAGTCTTAAACTTAACATTTTAAAATTATTTTCATATACAGGGTGTTCCATACCCCCCGGGTGAACCAAACATACGTTTTCTTAAATGGAACAGCCTGTATATTATTTCGGATTCAGGCTAAGCTTATGCCTCACACCCCAAATATACAATGTCACTGAATTATACAGCGTCTTCCAGAAGTTATGGTCAATTTTATATGCAAATCACTGTAGGTTCAAGGTCTTGTATACTGCAAACAACACAGTCTGAAGTTTTTCTTTTACAAACATAGATTTTTGATATTGGTCCACTTTTATAGCAAAGTGAAATTTTTTCAAAATTGTCTAAACAGAATACAGAGCGAGTCAAAATTCAAATACATTAAGTTCTCAATTATTTTAAACGAATCACTGTATATTATATCATAAAAAGAAAGAATAGTTTAGTTACTTTCATTTTTATTAAGCACTGTCTATTCCTAAAGTCATTCATTTCTAAGATATTTTAAAGTTTTTTTTTATAAATGTGAGATTTTCAAAAATTACTTTAATATAAGTTATTCGTTATCAAATTTCGCACTCAAAAATGGATTGTCATTTTTTGAAGAAAATTAAAAAAAAACTATCAGAAAATGGTAATTAATATTCATCTAAATATGTAGTTTTTAGTAAAGATTGCAAGGACTGTGGGGCAGCACAATAAATACACTGTTCGGATTACTCCTCCCGCGCATTAATTAATTACCGATTCCTGAAACTATAGCGTTCTTAAGAAAATACCTGAAATTAAACGAAGTCAAGGATATGAAAATTGCGGAATACATCAGATTAACGAAGTTATACATGTCACAAAACCGTTTTCAAATCGGAGGCAAATCCTACGAACAGTTAGAGGGTACGGCCATGGGAAATCCGCTATCGCCGTTTATTGCCAATCTGTTTATGAGTGAGTTTGAAACCGAATTGAAAAAGGACGGAGATTATTTTCCGAGGCTGAGATACGTAGATGATATATTTGCGGTATTTGATACCACAAAAGATACCGTGGAAAATTTCCTAACAAAATTAAACTCGCGATTTGATTCGATTAAATTCACAGCGGAAAAAGAGGTGAACAATCGTGTACCTTTCTTAGATAGTTTAGTAATTAAGAATAACAATAAATTAGAAATAGACATATACAGAAAAGGAACCAACACAGATAGACTCATAATGGCAGATTCAAACCACTGTCAACAACATAAGATGTCCGCGAATAATTACTTGGTAAACCGATTAATTAAATTCGCGTTAAGTCAAAACAGATTGGAAAAGGAATTAAAATACATTAAAAACATCGCAAAACACAATGGTTACTTCTCTGTAGATGTTGATCGCGCCCTGAAGAAGGTTCAATATAGACAACACCTCAGAAACTCTACAACACTTAGTCCGATAGAACCCCGCGACAAAAATAAGTTCTTAATATTGCCTTTTCATAAAATAACTAAAGGAATTAACCGAGTCGTAAAAGACAAAAATATGAAAATCGGTTATAAATCGTCCAACACACCTCGTAACCTTTTAGGAAACCCGAAAAAGACAAACCGGAAACGAAACATAAATCAGGTATTTATAAAATTGCATGTGGAGATTGTGAGAAAGTCTACATTGGACAGACAAGGAGGTCTATAGAAACTAGATACAAAGAACATATTTCACACTACCGACATGGGAGGGCTGGTATGTCTGGCGTCGCAGTACATATGGCAAAAACGGCACATAATATAAATATAGATAACTTAAAACTAATGAAATCGGTAACATCGACCCGCGAGCTAGATGCTTACGAATCCATTTATATTAAAAAGAACAAAAACCTTCTGAATCGAGAAGAAGCGCCTCTGTCTTTTTCTGCGTTGATGGATTTATTATGAGCAATAAAAACGTACTCTTGAGATCCGGCGTGTGGTCCTTCTAAGAATTCTCCCATTCGGGGCGGAGTAGAAAAATTGTACATATGTTTTTGGGGTAGGTAGAGCGAGTGAAGTGAGAAGAGAAAGTGGTGCATGTTTCTAGTTTAAGTTATTTTCGCGGTGATTCGGTTATTCGGCTTAATAATGGAAATCCACGTATTCCCGATTATTAATTAATACTTTGTGCGGGGGGAGTAATCCGAGCAGTGTGTTTATGTAGTTCTTATTGAAGTTATTTACTATTTTATGAAGGTTCTGTGTAATTTTATACTTGCTAATGCTGCTTAAAAGATTTTGCAAATTTTATTTATTTTATTTCTTTGGAAATATTTTGGATGGTTTATGAATATTGTTTGATAACATAATAGGAATACATTCTTTTCTATATTTCATCCTGTATAACGTGCCGTATTCCTTCCTTCTTGAACACTTATTTGCCTTGAAAAATTGCAAAAAAAAACTTAAGTTTAAAAAATGAGAACGTACACCTTCTATTATTGTCTATAGTTGTGCAATATGACTGAGACAATTAAATACCTGTTACATAAATAAGATAGCGATCGTATTCTACGTCCATTAATATATTAATGTGCTAGAAAAAAATATCGATTATGTTAAACAAATTAATTATTCACAGCTATTTTAACCAATAAATTACTTTGACAGTAATATCTATTTATATGTTTACAATATTTCTAAGTAGTTTAACGCGGCTATTTATTAAGTGATTTGAAACAGATAAGGTTTGTTTTTATAATACGAGTTTCACATTGATATAGCAGTATGTTATCGTATTGTTAGTACTTTGTTTTTGTAAGTAGCAATATCTGATGATATTAACGATATCAGACACCCAGTTACCAAGTTTTTATGTTTGCTGTTACGCTGTTACAAATCTCTTTGCCATTCAAAAGTATCCTTAATTTATTTAAACGCCATTAAACGAATTCCAATTGTTGTAACTTAATACTTATGGTGGAAATACTGTTGATCAATCGAAATACATAGTCAAACAAGTGGGGCTTGTTGTTAAATGGCAATGTTTGAACTGATTCATTGCATTGGAATGGAGGAAAACAAATTAATCAGGGAATGGAGTGTATAAGATGTTTGACCAGACACTTCAAAGCGTAGGAGTGTGTGACTTCAACAAGTTTTGAGTGACAGAAGTGAATGTTCGATATCTTAGAACTTTTTGTGTAATATAATTTAAAGGAATACGGCGGGTATTATATTGTTTGTCATCAATACCTATACAAAAATAGGTGTCACGTGAATTGGGCGCGGCATATACGACGTGCGAAAACTGGTCGTCGTCTATGCAACGCGTGACAATTCGA
>JARFOC010000716.1:1365190-1383841 GCA_031763485.1 Osmoderma eremita | reverse complement strand
AATGGCGATAAACTATTACCCATGGCTGTGCCATGTTGTTGTTCGTAGAACTTGTTCTCTATCTGAAAATAGTTCTGCAACATGCACAGCCTGCTCAATTTGATGTATTCATCAATTTTTCTAATGCCTAAAGTATTTCTTATTAATAGCTCTTCCAAATACTAACTAACTATACTAAAAGAAGTACCAACGTTCGGATATTTGATGTACAAATTTTCAGATTTTTACTCTCATTAGTAATTTCATTGCTTTTTCAAATTGTGGCCATTGGCAATTATAGAGTGTATATGGAGTGTAAATTCCGTAAAAATACCCCTATTTTGTACAGTATAAACATTGGAATAACTATTCCATGGAATAATTTATACCAAGTTATACAGTTAATCTGACCTTATTCTACGAATAAAGTTGTACTAGGTTTATTCTGTTTGTAAAGCCAGCCCTTAATGAAGTACTTATAATTCCTTGTCGAGATACATATATCCTTCGCGTTGAAGCTTACAAGAACTAAACCTATTTGAAATTGTAGTAATTATAAATAATTACATTACTTTGCGGATTGAAGAGATTCTGGTACTTAAATGTTTAGTATTCATAAATAGGAACCTAATTCTGTACCGGTCATCTTGTGTCTAGTTACCGTCGAACCACTGCAAATCAGGTTCAAGCAGATGAGTAAATAGTTGTAATGTGTACTTAGCGACAAGTTGTACATACATTTGGTATGTATACATACGGGGCTTCTGGTTCATTGTTCCATCGTATTTGCCTTATGTTATGCATATTGATTTTACAAACCAGTGATAATTGTTGATCTATTATTCAACGTTCTGCTAAAGCCTAGCGTAAGAAGCCGTTCAAACAACCCGATATTTACGAGTGAGTAATTCTTCTTTAACTGTATGTTTATTTCTATAATTATAAAAAGTATTAGTAGTGTACAATTTTCTCCGTAAATTTCTGTTTAGTTCGAGTAAGAAGAAAGTATTTATTATATTGTTGTAATATAAGTATGTAATTAATATAAGTTTGCAAATTACGTGAAAGTTTTGAAAATAATAGTTTATGTATTTTTATTCCCGACTTTAATCTGTTGACAAAAGTTTCAACAAGATTTTGTGTGAGGGAAATAAGACCAAGTAGCTGTTTAACACATTAGGTGTAACTTTTTCATTATACGCTATTTTTTATGGAATCCTGGCAAGTCATATTTGAAACTATTTCCTTTTTTGAAGCCAAACCATAATCAAACACAGAGAGGAAAGCACTTGATGTGTGAAATTATGTAGAGGACTGTTATTACCGGTAATAAAGACTGGTATGTAAAGGTATATCAAGACCACATCATCTATTGAATGAGAACATTGTTAGAATAGCTAACAATAAGAAATAGAAACTGAGTATCATTCGATTTGCTAATAACAAGTATTAATGCTTGTTGGTTTTTCGGCTTTATAACTATGTTGCAAATATATTTCCACTTACGGGGATTACTGTAGTTTGGTGTAAATATATTTATTGCCTTATGGCCAAGAGAAGCAAATATTACTAAATTTTATTTAAACTTAAACGTATAAAGCATTATATGGATTTTCTGTTATTGATAATACATGAGGGTGTGCAAATCATTGGAAAAAGGAAAATAAAGAAACACAGAGATAGCTTTAATCACAATAAAAAGGAATAACAAAAAACCCGAATAGGATTTTCTATGTTAAAAATTAAAGTCGATATAATTTCAAAAAAATGTTTAACTTTATTGTCATAAAACTTAGTTTCAACAGCACTTCGACATGGATTAAATCTTTAAAACGGCAGAGTTTTATGTTAATTTATGCAGCAAGTTTGGAGAAATTCGTTATAAGGCTGAAGTAAGCCCTCCAAAAAAGAAATTTAGGAACATAAACACATATATATTCGTTAAGTGAGAATATTTCAAAAATAAAATGGAAATTATTAGAGCTGATCATTGTTCTAAGGTATTTAATATGTTTAAGTTTTAAGTAAGGTGAATAGTTCGAAAAAAGGTGAGTTGATAAATTTCTTCGGCCAGTAGGTTTCAAAGAGAGAACATCAACTTTCGTTGATCATCTAATACGTTTAAGTATCCTTGATCAAAGTGGTTTTCAAACGACGTATTTTTATCTCTCTAAATCAAAATGTACAGTTCTTCTAAGGGACAATTTAATAATTAAATTTATGAATTTACGGATATGTGGTTTAAAATACAAATATATTATTTTGTTTTCCAGATCTGTTGCACGAAATTGAACCTTTATGGACCGATAACCGTGTCCTTATTTATGCTGAAGACGATGGAAAAACTGCTTTAGAAGCATATTAGTCAAACTTCCCATATAGAGCGACCATTACACCCTAACCAGCATGCAAACCAAGCAGGGAAATCAGGCGAAAGTGCATTAAATCATGGTTAAGATAGAAAAATCGATGCAACAACAAGAAATAGCCTTAGCAGCATTTATTGACATAGAAGGTGACGCCTCCTTCAGTTCTATGCCACGGGCTGTCCACAGCCGTGGCGTGGAGGTCGCTTTATGCAAATGACTGGAAACCATGCTACGGGGCAGACTCGTTGAAGCAACATTAGTAGGTGAGGAGATGCATGTGTCGGTGGTCAGAGACTGTCCGCAGGGAGGGGGGGGGGGGGTCTATTGCGGAGTGATTGACCAACACCAGAAATACTGGCGCCATGTAGCAAGACACAGCGATCAGATGATGAAGAAACCATCACAACATTTGTCAGCTGACATACTGTCGCTTTGCAGAACGCAAATTGGGATAATGACATGTCTACTTACTGGACACAGCAACTTAAGGAAACACCTACGCAGAATGGGAGTCTATAGAGAGGAACCTCTGTGTAGATTATGTAATCAAGAGGATGAAATAGCCCTTCACAATATTTTTCAATGCTATGTATTAAGCCGCCGGAGAAATGCCCTATTTGGTGAAATAGACGCTCTACGGGGCACACCGGGAAAGGGATTTAGCGCACATACTACTAAACCTTTTCAGGGAAGTAGATCTGTTCAGATAATCAGGAAATAACCCAATGCAGGATAATGTAATAGGCCTTAAGGCCTCAGTGTTAAGGGATAGAAAAGACCTGTCTCTGCATTAGGGATTAATTAATCAATCAATCAATCCTAGAGCGTAATAAATTTGGGGCACTTGCAGAAGTATATTAAAAGACATCGTGAAAATAAAACTCATATCATGAACATTCCCAATGTCGCGAATATCGGTCGAGTGAGCATTTCCAACCAGGTAGAGAATGAATGAAATATAATGAACTGATAGAGAAACTAGACATAGTTTGTTCAAAATTATTGATTGCATAACATTTTGTTGGGAATTTGATCTTGTACTTCGCGGGCGGACGAGTCATCAAACAATACTAGAATTTGCCATAATTGCTGTTGACGCAACAAATATTTCTGCAACAACCGAAGCTGCTTTAGTGTTAAGATACGAACGCCATGAAATAGTGTATGAAAGATTTTATAGTTTATTAAATCCTGAAGGACAAGGTGCTTTGGCAATTTCATAGTGCATTTTAAAAGAAGGAGCTGCGATTATGAACTGAAAAGTAAAATGTGTGCAAGCCAAAATAAGCGCAACTTATGCTAACTCATCTTATTATGACTTAATGCCCTTCACAAAATAAGGGAGCCGGCGTGTTTTTCTCTAAGTGAAGCGGAACACCTGCATTTTTTTCAGTCTGCGACCTGCTGCATTAGACGAAGTAGTCAGCAATTTTAGAATTCCTAGAGAAAGTATCACCAGATGTAATTTTAAATCTAAGGTAGTAAATATGGTATACGTAGATAAAGCTACATTAATTAAATGTTTTGAAGAACTAGAGATTTAGAAATATGTTCATGAACATATACGCAATTAACTGGAAGACAAAGGGATTGATTTTTGGCTTTAATTTTTTTACAAAAATTTTGCCATACGCTAATATTTAGTTCTATCAAGTACAATCCGGTCTAGTAGATGCTGTCCAGTGAAAACATTCTATGGATATTTTCAAAGAAATTATTCACAAGGTGCGCAATAATGCAGACCAAATTCTACTGAAACATATGCTGCTACTTCAAAACGCGGTAAACATCAAAATTCTCTAACAGTTGATTCCCGATGGAACATGAAGGTTCATGGCGAGAGCCTCCCCTGGAGCACCCAGGTTAAATACCTAGTACTCGATAAATGGTTAACCTTTCGTCACCTCGGTTCCATCAAGGTTTCAGGACGCGAAGATCAAGTTTATGGAATCAATTTTGATATCATATCAAACCTGATTCCGTGTACCGCGTGTTATAGGCCCCTTCTGACACACGGAGCGCTCGTCCTATCCACTATGGCCACGACTCACTTCACCACTCCATCACAAGTATTACGACAAATTGATGGTGAGAAATCAGCAACTTCGGGACGACATTGGAATTCCTTCCATCAGGTAGCATAAGAATCTGGCGTCCCCGACGTGATTTAGGGCGAGCGCTTCGAATAATGACCGTGGTTGAAGCCCAAGACAGACCACCACATAAAGTGACCGCTAACCGCATGCTGGAGATTATTGTCCAATTATGCGGAGGGAAGAGGTAGAATGTAACACCAAACCCACCAATACAATCTTCACTGGCTTAACCGAGCAAAAGCCTCGTTCAAATTCATGACGGGATCGGCGCTATCCGCCCTAATACAAATTAATAATGCTCAAGAGACTGGCACTAGTAAGGACAAGGGGACCGTAGTTAGCAGTTGATACCAAAGAAGTATGCAGTTTCATAACATCGCAAGTTGAAGACAGATATAGTTCTGTGAAACACTTTGACATCGCAAAATTGATCGATAGTGTGGAATTTATTGAAAATTGGAAAATATTTCCCGGAAGTAATTTTAACATTGCGGTAGAAACATATCCTATATTAAACAAACCAGACTAAAAACTCAAAAAGAAACACAAAACCGCAAGAACGGTTAAATGCCTTAGTTATGCTATCAATAGAAAATGATTTTGTTCAAAATGGTATCAAGAACTTTGATTCTCAGCGTATGGACCAAGTTGTCAGTTACAAAAAATCGCCCGTCAACTTTATTTTCGCCAATTAATAAAGTTAAGCTATGAATTTCTCATTAATTTGTAAGTATCTTTTGTGCAGCTCGCACCCCTTGTGGTGTATACGGATGCTAGAGCCATCTGGTGAGTAGTGTTTGTACATAGTATATTTGCTCTGACATGTGGCTGCTGTATTTTCGGTTATTCTGTCCAAATACATAAAACTAGTAACACATGTGTTTTATTTATAATTAGAAGTGAATACATTACAATACTGGTGACGAGGATGGGATAATATCGCTTGCAATGGCAAAAGAATAATTGTAAAAGGAACAGAAAAAGGCTCGCATTAAGGAAAATTAAACAAATTAATTGGATGGATGATAAATAATCAGATTAAAGTGTATTAAAGCCAAAGTGCTGGTGCACGTGTGGAAAATGACTAACCTACATTGGAAATTTAAGAGAATTTTACCTACGGCAGCGCGATTGGGCAATCTTCATGGCGATATTGGAACAATTTCTTCTAATTAACAATATTAATGAAGTTGCTAAAAAGAGAGCACTATTATTAGATTGCTGTAACGAAGAAACAGATAAAATTGTTCATAGTCTATGTGTACCACAAGAATCGAGTGTAAAAACATACGAGGAAATAATCGAAATATTCACCAAAGAAGTCCTATTTTTCTGAGAGATATACATTTTATAACTCTTGTAAAGCACACTGTTCGGATTACTCCTCCAAAGTATTAATTCGGGACGACATGTGTTTCGGGAATACGCGGATTCCCATTATCAAGTCGGATACCGTCAAGTCGGTATCATAAACCAAGTTAGCAGGTCGTGTTAGAAATTTGCCATCAAAATGTAATTAATAACTCACGAACCACCACTGATGAAATCATATTTGAATTATCTGTAAGATCCTATCTTTCGCACGTGGTAATCAAATTTAAGATACATTTTGAAATGGATGTTTTTTATATAGAATTATATATATATTATTAAAAAATAATTGTTTTATTGCTTCTCCGCTCATATAATCCAATATTACTCCATTGTTGCCAAAAAATAAACAATTTACATGATAACCCAGGTAATTAAGGCATTTTATAATTAATGGATTAATGGATGCCTGGTTAAACCATAGATTAGAATAATTTTGTATGGCAAAACAAATCATTTATTTCCAACCATGAGAAATAACTATTGTTTCAACACATTATTTGCATTCTTCATTGCTCAATATTTAAATGAGAACAGTAAATAGATGTTTTTTTCTTCTGCGTCCATAAATATTAATCGCCAATACCTTACCTTGAGTTTATTTTAATATACATGTAATAAACTTTATTTATATTATATAACAAATATGATTCAATTACAAATGGGAAAACCAAATTGTTTATGTAAAGCGTATATGTCTAAGGAAATACAATGTTGTACTTTACAAATTTGGCACTGTTTACACCAAATATTTGGATTCCAGGTTTTCCTGTTTTGTTTAAGGCGTTTAGTATTCATGGTCTTGAAAACGTATTTTACCGCAATAATTGTTAAACTTAATCATCGTAATCCACACACTGCTTATTATGCTTCGTAAAGACGTATTTTATCATGTAATATGAAAACTAATACTAAACGACTATATTAAACTACAGGTCTAGATGAATGTCTAGATGCTCGATCATTTTAACCTATTATTCGGTATACTTAACAAAATTAATCCCGGTTTTGATGAATAAGTATGCTTCCTGGCCAATGTAATGTTATCAAACCTGCGGGCTGCATAACCAGAATAAATATAGCCACTACCTACACAGCTTTTTTGTTCTAGATAGCCTAATTGGTAAATAACATCATACATTTTCAATTCGCTTTGGTTTATCATGGAATTATAATTATAACTCAACGTTTTTTTTGCGAACGTTATATTTCTGAAACCATTCATTTAACAGGTGATTTTTATTGCGTTGCAAAATCCTGGGCGCATGTTATTTATTTGTTTGTCTAAAGCTTGTAGGTACAACTTTTTTTTCATTGCTCTCGATATAATATCCCCGCAGCAAAATGTACCTGAAAATTATTAGTTACGTTGTAGTTGTTTCAACGGTGCGTTATTTATAAGCATTATCCGGCAGTTTTAGGTTAAATCGAAATACGACTGAATCACAAACCGAAATATGAATCATTTTTCAAGAAGAAATCGTTCGAACGATTCTTAAATGAGTGATCGTGACAACGTTCGTCCGAGTGATTTTCGCCCATCACTAGTTTTAATATAAAGTGAGCATGAACCAGATGCTTGCTAAGCACATTTTGAAACAAATGACATAGAAACAAAACATTTACATAATACTAATAATAAATTTATAAAAAATGTTCAAAATGCTGCCTATTTTTAACTAAGTACAGTCAACATCGTTCTGAAACACTTAACGCTACTTTTCGCAAAGTGTTTTAATTAATAGTTTTAAATTTCTCCACCACTGGAAATTGTCTTATTCTAAATAAATTTATCTACATCCATTAACTTTATTTGTCATTCAAATAAAAATCAAGTTGTCTTAAGTACGCTGATGCGGCTGGTCACTAAATAAGTCTATTTGTATTATCTCGTTATTGAAGCGTAAAATTTGATGTATGCACAAAACGATATAATAATAATAAAATAGGTTTATTTGTCCAACAAATACCAATTATAGCACATAAGTTCCGTGAGGGTATTGAAGCCCACCATAACAAAATTCCAGAAGTAAAGATGCAATTAAATCTAAACTCCAAAAATTGAAATATTTGTGGTAACTATTGAACATGGTAGGTTATAAAACATACAAAAAATTACACATAAAATAACTAATTTGCACAAAAACAAAACTTAAATAAGAATTCAACATTGGGCCCTCTTACCCACATTAACAAGGTAACAAGCTCCACCTAATATAAATTGAAATTAGCAGGTTCCACATTTCATTGCACTCCAAGCAAATGACATCTTCTGTGTTATCTTTAGTGAGCCATAAGCAGGATTCATGGATCCATGTTTGAGACATGTGGCACTGTATCATGTCTGCCACTCTGATTTCATCACAAATGACGCAAAACCAACTTTCTTTGTTTGTGGATACCGTAAAACTGCAGCTGGACTGAGGTTCTGGAACGGCGTTTTTATTTGATTTGCATGTTACCGATGGAGCGGAACAGAAAATGTTTCTGCTACTTCTTGTGCCTTGTAGTTCAATGCTCTTTTCGTGTTGATTCTTCTTGCAAGTGCCATATCAGGTGTGGCAAGAATTTTTGAGAAGCTGTTTGCTTGAGTAACCTGCCATTTCAAACGTTTCTGTAATATAGTTAGAGAAACTTCGTCGTCTGGATCAGAATCAGTTGAATTCTCCAATTGAGTTTGCTCATGCTCCTTTCTGGTGGGAAGACTTGGTCCATATGCATGTACAGGGATTACATCCTTGTCAAAAGGATAAATCCCTGTTGTTGTAAATCCATGGGCAATATTATCGATCGTCATACATTTACCCCATACTGGGGCAAAAACTTTGGAGAAAATTTCTTTAATCATTTTTCGATCATGTTATTTGTCAAACTCTTCGTTCCAAAAATGTTCAAAGGAACGAAGTACGCTCTTGTCAAGCAGTTGCAGTTCGTACTCACTATTTGGGGGAAGACATAATAATGGAATGCCCAATTTGTCAGCTGTTTTGGCGATTGTTGTATCGAAATGCGATGCGGCGCAGTCGAATATTGGAAGTACTGGCATTTTGTAAATTCATTAGCGTATTTTGAATCTGAAAATAGAGTTCGCATCAAGTAGTTGCTTAAGTAAGAAGAGTATTGTGTGTTTTGGACTTGCATATTGCTGAAAATATTAATTACCGCCTATTCAAGCATAATCTGTACTGTTACAAAAAGGCATATGAAATGTTTTATACATATGTCGTTACAGTTCCATGAAAGACGAGTAAATGTGGCTTGTATCCATTTTTCGTAGCATTTATATATGCAATTTTACAATTCTACAATAAGTTTTTACAGCATACTTAAATGCAAATTTTAAAGAGGTTTGTTCTACGATGTCCCCAGTACTTTTCAACCTAGAAATGCCATACCTAATACAAAAACGGATGCTACCACAAATTGTTAATGACTGATTTGATAAAATCACCTTTTTATGTTTCATGAAACAAATTTTATTCATGTAAAAAGAAAGACATGATCGGAACAACAACTAGCATTTAATAGATTCAATCTTACATCATTTGCATGACAACCAGCCCAATACGTTCGAAAAAAACCCGCTCGGACATTTACACTTCACAGAGTTCGATCTTTCGGCCGCACTTACTTTGTCACCGGCACAAACAAACCTTTTTCTCCCAAACTTTTGTTCTTTGATCACGCCCCGTCAGATAGGATACATTTTCAGGTGTAACGGTGTTGTATTAAAAATTCAAAGAAAAGCAATCATACCCGATAAAATTTTGAGCGTTATGTATTGAAAATAGAAAAAGTCCCAGTGAATTGATGAATCGAATCTACTGTGGCGGTTTCTTTGCTTGACTGGGTGCATTCTTTCTTCTTTGCAACTAAGAATTTTACGTCGCGAGTTCAGAGAATAATGATACTCTGACACCTTTGCTTATTCCCGCGTATCCTTATACTTCTAATGTTGGAATAAATGATTAAAAATAACTGAAATATATATATAGTTAGGTATAGTTCTTGTTGATACATACACACATATGTATATTCCTTTAATGTGTTTTTCTGTTTCAACTAGAAGGCGACAATATGAAATTATAAAGCTTTACATTAGCATAATAGCGTTTTTCGAATTATATTAACCATATAATTATGGATTGCGGTTGCACGTAGTCTGATATACGTACCTGCATGTTGTTGAAGGTTAAATAAAGCAGTGGAAGAATCCTAAGGTTTGTTGTATGATATGCATTGCTGTATATTCACAATTAAGTTATTAATGGAAATCAAACATCAATTATTGAAAAGTAGGCGGTCATCCCCTTTAATTATAATTGTACAACAAATGTAGTTGCGCAGTATATAACCATACATATATTAAACTTTGTTGTAATTATTTAGGAAATAACCATTACTGGTTATTAATGAGAAACCAAAAAGGCGATAAACGGGTGGTATATAATACAAAGCTACCCGTTCCTTCTGAAGAGAAATATTTTTTTAATGCCAATATTTTTGATCCTGCCAGTTTAGGGAGCCTAACAATCAATGCAATGTCAAAATAATAATATAACATAAAGTACAATGCAGAACATGTCATTATTGCACGTGTTCCTCCATAGTATAGTAAACCTTTGTTGGATAAATAACTCCTTTAGCTTTTACGTCAATGTGCCCAACTTTGTGCCCAAAGTTCTGATGGGAAATATGAACCTGTTGAATCTTAGAAGCGTGATGCTGCTCTTGCGTGCACTTGTTTGGAACTTTGTGCTGCTGCTGGAGGAGTCGAGCTATGAGAATTTGCTATTTCGGCAACGGAAAAATACTCCTTTTGCGATTTGGCGCACTTCTCGTTATTCAATTCGTATACCATACAAGTGTAATGATTCTATAGTTGCGGGTTTTGAATAAGTAAGTTCTTCGTGTGTGACTCTATATTTCAGAACAGGTATTTAATAGTTCATATTTTGTATGATATAATTCAAATCGTTAAGCTATTAGGCTATATAATATTCCGTTAATCCTCTGTCATGCTCCAAATGTTGCTCTTTTAGTTATGTGTTTCACGTACGCTTCATCAGTTCAAATTAGTTCCCATATGACAACCGATTACTTGACCTTGTTCTTTCAAACATTTTTTTTTCTAATATTATAGTATCTTCTGATAGTTTGCCTTTTGTTCCATGCGATTTCTATCATCCACCTTTACTTATTTTGTTATCGTTTCCAGTTCCTAATCGATAACCTGCATTTGCTACAAACAACAACGCTCGTTATAACTGGCGCAAAGCTAATTTTTCCAAAGCTAAGGTTGATCTCCGACAAGCTGATTGGTTATTTGGCGTGAGTTATATTGATGCTAATTACGCTGTGAATGAATTGTATAGATCTTTGTATAAGATATCAGAATACTCAATTTCTAAAATGTCTACTTCTGCGCAGTCTACTAACTCAAAATGGTTCTCCAGGACATAGTTTCTAACCTGAAACTTAAAGAATATTATCGGCGCAAGTGGAACACTACATGAAATTTATATTTTTTCAATCAATTTAAACGACTAATCCAAAAGAAATTTATTCATACCAAGAATGGCACAACACGTTCGGTATACGTGTTGTGCCATTATGATTTCACAATGATGTTTCTGTTGACTCTCCACAGGGAATTGTCGATGCACTTGCCAGGACATTCTCTTCGGTCTATATTAACAGTACTTACCAATGTGTCTGAAACTTTTGACCATTCAGATTGTGTGCCCTTCACTTTACAACTTATTTCTGAAGAGTAAATGATCAGCATTATGTATAAATTTGCACAGGGACATTGCTGGAGATAATTTAATACCAACTTTTCTTGTACACCATGATTTGTACTGGCTAGGCCTTTGACGGTGATCGTTAGCCCAGCAGAAACAACTTCTTTCTTTCACATGCAATGGAAAGGTGCTAGAGTAAGCGCTGTTTTTAAAAAAAAGATAATAAAGCAAATGTTCATAATAACACACTTAACATCAATTCTATACAATCTTGTTAAGATCTTTCAATGTATTATATATTTTTGCTTGATCCATAATACAATGTCCTACGTCTGTACAGCATGGTTCTATTCGCGGACTGCCTACAGCTACAAATATCGTTACCATGAGTCAGTCTATTACAGGATGTACACGGCTAAGTCGACGCAATATGTACCAATTTTAGTAGCGCTTTTGACATCATTCACCATCGGATACTATTAAGTAAATTGTCTGAATTCGGATTCTTCACTGATAAAGCTTTCACAGTCTTATTTAACCACTAGATTGCATTACGTCTTCTACAAGAATATAAATAAAGAATATAAATATTTTTAATCCTGTCTGTCCTATTGATTTATCTGTCTTGCCCTGTACCAGCTTATGCTGATGACATGAAAATTTATCTAGCAATTAACCTTTGGGGTGATGTTCTGCATTTACAATGTAATTTGAATGCTAATGAATAGGGCTATATATTAAAGTTAAGTGTTAACAAATGTTTGTTTGCCACACGAGAAAAGTGAACTGCATTGATTCGATATATTTGATACATGGTAATCTTAAGAAGGTTCATACTGTGATTCTCTGTTAAGTTTTGCTCTACATATGGAAATATGTTGAGCAAAATTTAACCGAACAATTAGGCATTTCCGCTTCAAATACAATAGGTTTCGTTCTGCGTACCTGCAAATTATTCAATGCTATATCTTTGTTTAAAACGATATGTTCTGGTTTCCTTGTGGGCAAACTTGAATACGCGTCAACAGTATGGTCGCCGCACTATGATTGTCTACAATTAACCATCTCGAAGATACAGTGTCGTTTTTTGAAATACATCCCATTGGAAATGGACGGAACCAGGTGAAAATCATTATTCACTTCTAGGGAGGCATGTTTTGGAGTTTCTGAAACACCATCATGATGCGGCTGCAGCGAAATTTGTGTGGAAAGTCGTTCATATTTATTTTAATACTCCCAATTTACTTTCCTCTATTAACTTCCACGTGCCACGTATTTCTTTGTGCTCGTCCTCTACCTTATCATTGCCCTTCCTTCATACCAACCTACTGCAAAGTTCCCTATTAGTATGTATGTGCAGGTGTATTTTATAATATTTTTTCATTCAATATAAAATTTAGCGTAAGAAGATGTATGTGCTGTTGTACAATAGAGTTCTATTATTATAAGTATTTTATAGGTACCTAGACAATTTGATGTGCTTTATACTTCGTATAGTCAGGTGATATTTTTTTTCTAAAGTGGTTCAACTAAAAATTAATAATACCGTAAATACCCGTATTCTTTTCCTTCTATTATAGTATGTGATTAATTAATATTTTTTTTAACCTTGATGCATATTGTATAGAATTAAATACGAAGCCACATTTTTTAAATAAGTAACATAATGCAGTAACATTTATTTACACACACAAAGATCAATATCTACCTCAATAAAAAACGGTTGCTTGAGATTTAAAATTATTTAATTATAATTTCCCAAACACAAAACGACAGCCTTGATTGCGGTGCAAGTAAATACCTATACACTTAATATTTTTTTGCATTCCGTAATATGTGCTTGCAATACAAAAATAGCGGCGAATGAATAACCACTGAGGTGGGTCTCCTGTCTCCCTGCGTAGATTCCTTTTGGTCTCTTCGTGATTCGCGGGTAGAAGATGTCTGCTACACGGACGCATTGCGTGTAGGTTTCCTAAGAGCTATCGAATTTCGACTTTCGTACTTGTGAAAGCGGAAGAACTTTTTTATTTATCGCGAATCGCCGGCTTAAAATTGCCCTTTTTATATCATCTCCTGCCGTTATGCCAAACGAACCAGCGAGGCCAGTACAGATTTTGTGGTATACCCGAAAAAATAGGTTAGGTTTCAATGTAAGCGATATGATACATATTATATTATAACAATTGAGTGACCTACATTTCGGTTTAATTAAATGCGTGAAATATTTTCACATGTCATTTCAAGGACTACGAAAATAAACTCATGTAGTGAATACATTTGTGTGGTTGAAGTCAATATAAACAGGGAGCGAACTCCTCAGACATACACTACCAGTTTATAGGTACAGTGTAAATGCAGATACGTAGATCAAACAGCTTTTTGATATGCCGTAAAGTAGTATTATTAAAAGGCACTGTTTATGAAATGATATCAACACGCGCTTCCTTTTAAATATCCTGAAAGAATAAGCAAAAAACTGCTTTTATTTTGCTTTTGAAAATTGCGATAACCTCATTCAAGCGGATCTGTACATATTTTCATGTAAGTACATAAAAAAAATGGAAACAAATTTTATTATACTTTGTTGACCGAACAGATTGAGTGATCACGTGATGATCATGTGTGAGCACATGCAAATCCGGTTTTAGGAAAACAGGAAAATAGTTATTTTATTCAGCTATGACTATTTGTAACCTATTTTGGAAACCTATGCGTCTTTATAATCAAAAGTAAACTTTCAGTTTATGTTTTTGCTGTCTATGGCAATCTGATTTTTATTTTAAGGTGGACCAAATAAATAATAATGTATACGATGGCGTATGTGGAAAATTAAAGTACTTGTGCCGTAACAAAAAGGAATGACAGATTCTATTTTATTTAGAAGATGCTTTAATTATGGATGTGTTTATGCATATAAGAAGAAATAATTAATAAGAATTCCAGCACTACAAAAAAAAGCAACACCAAAAAGCGTACTCATTGTTCTGGACATTTATTATATAAATACAAAGTATGTTGACCCTGTTTTACCTTGCCTGTTATATTTTATGTGCTCATAGAGACTTAAGAAAGACATAAATATGGAATATTGAGGAAAAATCCCCCATAAAAAATTGAAATGAATAAATACCCGATGCCGCAGAGGAATAAAGAGTCGTTGTTGTAAAGAGATGTTGTCGTTATGTTTGATTATATATAAACATTGCCCATTATTGGTAGGCATTACAGCCATGTATTATACATTTTGTTATACATTTTAAATCAATGAATTTAATTTATTATTATCTTTCTGTCTTATTTTAAGAGTGCAATTATTATATATGTTTTTAGAAAGAAACATCCTTATTTAAATAGTCTATAGCATCACCCGAATAATTGCTTCTTAATACGATTTTTTATTTTACATCGTTTGCAATGGACTTTTTGCGAGTTCTTACCAACCAATAGAAAGCTTAGTTTTCGTATCATACTTTCATCAAGCATATTATGTACTCCATCTGTTCGGTGAATAAAGTATAGAGGATATCAGTAATTATCGCAGATAATCTTTCTTTTCTACCGTGTTATGCACTGGCTGTTTCCAGATTAGTTTCAATGACATTGATTCATTAATATTCTCGCTTATAATTCCTAATATTCAAAAATATTTGCGGTCGAATTAATGAGTAGATACCTTGTAGCAATTTCCTGAGGGACTTCAAGAATGAGCATTCATTTCTCGTAATCATTGCCTGTTCCACTAGTTACGGCAATAATTTAAGTGAATCTTGGCGGAACACTCGTTATTCATCCAAAGAAGATTTTAGCCGAAATTAGCAGTAAATTAGAAATTAAACGGCGCAATTAATTTTAGATAAATGTAGTATTAAGTTAACGGTACCTCCACGTAATATTTGACTTAAATAAAGCCGCGTATCTTAAGTACTTACATCGGTATATGTTCAAGAATGTCTGTGCCGTAATAGAGATAATTATAAAATGGGATATGCATGTATATAAGTGTGTGTGTTCTTTAAAATAGCTGACTATTTTGTAAAAACGATCCCACAAGAGGATGGGAAGATGTAAGGATAGTTAATTTGGTTGCTGCGGTTATTTCCGTAATGAGCGAATAATTTCTGTAATTTTCTTATGTTAAATCATATTTGCAATCGTAAGGAGTAGTAGTTTCTTTAGTACTAGTAAGTATTGATACTTAACATTTAAATAAACACACGAGTACTAAAGGAGTGCGGTAGAAAAGTTGAAACATGCAGAAATTTTAGATTTGATGGTAATTGAATCTAATGTAAGTATAAAGTTCGCACACTGAGAAAAATAATTCTGTAAATTTACATAGCAAAACGTTGACAATTTATCACCTACGTTTCGTTACGTAATTATACAGTATATGATTCTGTAGATATGAAATTTACGTTACATAATATATTGTATAATATTACATACATTTACAGAATGATACAGTAAATTTACATAACCTCACATTGGTAATTTATTTCCAATGTTAGATGATAGGGTGTAATAAATGTGGATCTACTAAGATGAAGATTTTACAAAAATAAATTTATTGTTTCTTAAATCAATAACAAACTTATAAAACCTAAAACAAAAAAATATAAAACTAAGCTAAAGTGATTTTTAAGGGACCTGTCATAATGTAACCTCATGTGTTTGTGACACATGAGGTTACATTATGACAGGTCCCTTCAAAATTACTTTTTTCGTTGGGTCGGTTTTATAGCCGAATCAGACCTATTCTAAGGTTAAACCAGAAAACTACACTATGTGTATCACCTGTCATACATAGGGTTAAGTTCCTGCTCTAAACGCGCACTTGGTTTGAGTTTGACTTAGTTGAAATTCGATGACTGACAATTGATGCGGAAACTTTCTGTGTGTGAAAGAGTTCTATAGGGAATATCTTATCAAAGGTAAGTTTCTACTGAAGTACAATAGTGGACATTATTTTAGTGTTAATATGATATCCTTTTAACAGTTTTGTAATTTTGTTTTATTAATAATCATGCGAATTGGAATTCGCAAACAACGCGGAAAAAGAGTGTTATTCGATATTCCTGAATTGGAGAATATTCTCGTTACTCAAGAAAAGAGGATTTCTGCCAATAGTCGAAGGATATCCCTCGACGTGCACTGACGAGAAGTAAGTGAGTTCGAAACAGCTGTCTGTACGTAAGGACTACCTGAAGCTAATACAATCAGAGGTGTTGTGTGATCTCAAAGGTATATTTATATATTTTTTAAATATATTTTTATATACTTAATTTTTTTAATAGTGTGTGTGTTTATTTTAGTGAAAAATACCAATAGAATCTACATACAATCAACAAGTTATGGGCCCAGGAAGCTATCATTTAATAAAGCTAATGTGATCAAGGTTATACAAGTAATTTAAAAGAAAAAATGGCCGTTGCGAATTCAACAACAAATCTCAAAAGCCTTTCGATGGAAATGGTATTTCGAACTGGAAATTTCGAATAGACTTATATTTGGAACAGAATGGTGTATTAAATGTGTTAACGGAAAATGCACCTACAAAGACAACCGCATTGGAAGCTTTTAGAAAGAATGATATCAAGGCACGTTGCATTATTACACAATGCCTCGTTGACAACGTCTTAGAAATTATAAAATCAAAGAAAACTGCGAAGGAAATAATGGGATCATTAAGAGTGACATTTTCTAAAACAGGCCTAGCTACACAAGTACAACTGCAAAGAAAATTACGGTCAATGGAATATACAGGTACAGGTCCTTTGAGTAATTTCTTAGTGGAATATGAATTTAAAAATGCAGGTGGAAAGATTGAAACGAGTGAGGTTATAACTCAGTTACTATCAGTCATGCCGGAATCGTACAATGCTATCACTACTGCGATTGATGTTTTACTTTGTCAGGAAGAAAATAAAATGACTTATAATAAAGTGCTATGGTTGTGGCAAGAAGGGGCACAAAAGATCAGATTGTCCAACAAAAGGATCTGCAAATTGTACTCAAGGCAACAGAAGTGAAGTGAATTGTACTGAAGACACGACGAAAGGAAAAGAAATTTCTTTTCTAGCAAACAAAAATGAAACTGAAAACGAGGGCTAGAAAACGGATACATGGGAAGTTCTTTCATGGTGAGTAATGAAACAGATATAACATTTATAATGGATTCGAGATCCACAAACCATTTAGTAAACCCTTCTGTTGGAAAGTATCTCACAAATGTCAAAGGAGTAGATTTTCCTATAAATGTGGCAAAAAGAGGGGAAGTAATTAGAGCACAAAGATGTGGCACTTTACATGTCAAGAGCAATATAGGAGTGCCAATAAAAATAAAGAATGTTATAGAATGTGAAGATCTTGCATATAATTTGATATCTGTTCAAAAAATAGAGCAACAAGGACTACAAGTCTTATTCAACAATGGAGCAGTGAAAATCATGAGTAATGAAGATGTACTAGCCTAAGGACAATTAGTTGGAAATTTATATATGCTAATGGTAAGGCTAAATAACTTAAATGTTAATATAAGTGAGGATATGGATTTATGGCATAAACGAATGGGACATTCATCTGTATATCCTTCAAAAACATTGTGTGAAGTGTGTCTCAAAGGAAAACAAACCAGTATCCCATTCAAAACTATATCAGAAGAAAGGAAACCAAAAGGAGTGTTGGAAGTTGTTTCTTCAGATGTTGCTGGTCCTTTTACACCAGAAACTTAGGATGGAATGAAGTATTATGTAACATCTATCGATCATTACACTCACTTTGCTCAAATCTATGTTATAAAACATAAAAACGAAGTTCTTGATAAATTTAAAGAATATGAAGCTCTAGTAACCGCACGATTTCAGAAGAAAATATCCAGATTCCGATGCGATAATGGCGGTGAGTATAATTCACATGAATTTAAACATTTCTGTAAAGTTAAAGGAATACAAATGGAATATACCGTGCCAATAAATCCAGAACAGAAAGGGGTAAGTAAAAGATTGAATAGAATAATTCTAAACATGGCCAGATGCTTATTGTTTGAAGCACACATGTCAAAAAGTTTTTGGGGAGAAGCCGTGCGAACTG
>JARFOC010000716.1:1349117-1365090 GCA_031763485.1 Osmoderma eremita | reverse complement strand
AAACGAGTATTTAATTGTAAAATAACGCAATTAATAATTTCATAAAATAAAAGTTTGTATTTATTAAAAATTTCTTCATCAAGCGTCTTGTTGAAAATTCAGTTAAGTTTTTGCAGATGTTGAAAATCACTGAAAATTTTATTTCATTTCTGAAGTTCTTTATACGCAAGGATGCAATATTTATTTGTTCTGGACAATATTTAATATTTAAACATTTCTTTTGCAAAATTTCGATTAAAAGATCGGTGCAAGCAAAAATTTCACGATATATGAAAGTCAAAATTGCAAATTCGAAATCATTAAATTGCTTGAGAAAACCTTTTGCTGCATTAATGGATTCCGATCTCGAATCGGGGCCCTCCATAATAGTTTGAAAAGCTAAAAGTAAATTATTCCACTCTTCCGTTACTAAATTCAAAATTTTCGATCGCGTGTACCAACGAGTTTCAGCAGCTTGAGGTATCCTTTTGCAGATTATTTGATCTAATACTGCCGTACGCTTGGCGGGACGATGAAAAAAAGTTGGAATGCCAGTCAGGGTGGCAAAAAATATTCTACGTTGATTGATAATATGAGTACCCTGTTGTAAGACGAGGTTTAGCCTATGGACACAACAGTGTGTTTGCTTGTAGTCCATTCAGTTCACCAGCCATGACACTAGCACCATCGTAACACTGAACAATCAATTTTTTTGAAAATTAACACATTAATCAAAACTTCAAACAAAGCATTTGCGGTTCTATCGGTACCAACATCAAGAGATCCTAAAAATCTTTCTTTAATTTCGGCTTGTATATTTAAATACCGTATTGTTATGGTTGTCCAAGTGTTTTTAACGTCACTCAAAAGTAAACATGGCCAACAAAATAAACTTTCTCTATAAGTACTGCCACAAAGCCATTTGCACGTTTCGTACCATGATATTTTAAATGACCTTGAATATTCGCGACCCTGCCGTTTATCATTTGAAATCATATTGGGAGGCGGTTTGATTTTTGTTTGCATATTTAAAATTTGACGTTTCTCTACTTCGCCACGCCGTGAAAACGGCGTTTCGAGCAAAGACATAATAATATCGTGCGTGGGGTTCATGATTTTTCTATTGAACAGAAAATAAGTTACCTTGGGTCTTAGCTGTTGTGTATGTCCACACTAAATACACCTGTACACTGTACACCGATCAAACGTAATATTACAGGTATAACACGTGGTATATAAATATAAACACAAATTACACTTGCTGCAAGGGTAAATTCATCTGACTAGCCGCCACTGCATGGAGTATCCCTATCAATGTATGTTGAAATGTTCCAATATTCTCAATATCAGCGGTGATAATTTTAATAAAAGATCCTTCTACGTTTTATATTCATATAGCATTAATTTAATTTATTATTTTACCGTAACACTAATGCTAATCTTACTAAAGAAAAGTGTCACACAGCACAGGACCTGGATAATAATCTATTTTAATATTCAAACTTGTTTTTTCGTATCTATAAAAAAAAAATCGTAGCGAAGTATACACCAGATTCATATCGAGACCCTGTCAGATAGTTTACAAGACAGCTCCTCTCTACACCGTAGCTTCTGCGGTTTGCTCATTAGCTATTCATACGTTCGTATTCAGGAACGACCGAAGAGTCGAAGACCAGAGGTTGTTGTCGCTTTTTAGATAAGTTCAGAAACATCTTACAAGGACATTTTTCAACGTTACCAGCGATAAAATTACGTAACCATGTCGTTGTGGAAGAAGGCATGCACGTAACATTGGAAGATGCGTCATTGTATTTTTGTTTTGAAAATGGAACAGCTAAGAATTGTACCTACGAATTGAATTGCAAGTTAATAATATGACGGATTCTTTATGGGTCAGCACCTCAAACTGTTTCATAAAAAAGTTATAAGACTTTAAAGATGTTGAATATTACTTTAGTAGTATGGCATTGTGCTTTTCTAGAAATCTTCAAAAATACGTACGGTTGAATATGTACACTCATGCAGAATTAACTGATATCCATTTCATGTATGGAAGAGCAAACGGAAATTCACGTGAAGTTCACTGATTCTACCAGGCAACATTTCCTAATCGCCAATGTCCCACAAAGATTAGATTTGCCGAAATTCATCGTAGGGCAAGAGAAACTGATTGCCTGATCACCTAGAAGGTGAGGGATACTTCAACTGTTAAATTTTAGTAGGAATCACCTTCGTAGAGTAACAGGTCACTGCACACTGAAAGGACACCTACCGAAAATTAGGATTGACATTAAAAAGACCCAAGCTGTAGACTGTGTGAAGGAGCAATGGAGACTGCATACCATATATTATGTGAATACAAGGTCAAGGACGTGTATAGATTGGTACAGAGTTCATGGGTTTGGAATGGATGGTATAGTACATGGGTACAAAAAATGGGAGATACATGAATACAAAAAGCCAAGAGGCTAAAGTGTTTCCGGAGACTTATGTCAGACGGCTACCAAAGGAAGAAAAACAGGAACACTCACTCCAGTAAGAATAGTTGACTTTTGAGGAACAAGTTCTAAATATGGTCGATGCTGACGCTGGTACCAGAAGAAAAATAGCAGCAGAAATAAATCGAAATGTTTCGAAAATTATTGATGGACAACTAGGTCCGTTTTCTGTGCATCCAATTCTCAATTGACAATTCTAGTTGTTTTTTTTTTTTGGCTTTTTTGGAAGAGGCTTTACCTGTACTCTAACCATTGGATAGAGTAACAAAGAGGAACCATTGCTGGCACGCTCCTATTGAAATCCTTTGGATTCTTTTTCTGAGCACATCTTAAATCATTAGGCTACGCAGACCCGATTGATAACTAATAAATAAAAAAATATAGTAAACAGCGCAATAAATGTCAATAAAGAAAAACCTTATAAAATTGTACATAATCATTAACATTCATTGCAAAATTGTTTGATTATTTTTACAATATTGATAAATAAAAACATGGTGATACTGTATTTAATATAGAAGCGATAATAATTTATAGATTTTTCCAGTTGACTCTAACGAAATTTGGAATGTTATTATGGATATTCATATTAAAATGTCTACCGGTGTAGATGAGATTCTCAATATGCAGATATGCATATTAGCATCCATTGATTTACTGGGTCAATTTAAAATTTGCGCAGGCCTCATTTCTGTCCTTTAACTTTTCTAAAATATGTACGACGTGTAAAAAAGGTTATCGGCAGAATATTTGCAAATTATCGTCCCATATCAGTCTTATCTGCTTTTCCTAAAATATTTGCAAGATGTTCACGTGTCCGTATGATTATTTAAATAAAATTTGATTGTTTGCGAAATGTCAATTTGGTTATTTAAAAACAAAATTAATTAACGAAGCCTTATATTATGTCGTACAAAATATTTGTAATCAGTTAGAGGATAAACTCAAAGTTGGCTCCTTAATCACGCAATCTTGGCAAAGAAGCTGCAACAGTATGGAGTTATGAGACCGTGTCTTGGATGGATTGAATCATATTTGGCGGATCGGTCCTCCCCAGAGCGAATATACAACCGTATTTCCAGAAGATAGAATGAGTGATATAGCGGTACCACAAGGATCATTATTGGGCCCGTTACTTTTTCTGATATTTGTAAATCTTCATGTGAATTTTAATATTGGGGAGGCTTGCCAGTTTGCCGCGATGATCCTTCAACTATAGTTTCAGCCGAAGGGTCATTGGGACTGACCGAGAAGGGTACTGAATGTGCACGCAGAATGCATCAATGGAGGCAGAAGAACTCTTCAAGCTTAAATATAGTTAAGACATATTTGATTACTTTCGACTGTTACAAGCGAAACCATACCTCAGCATTTGTTCGTCTCGTCGGTTCATCTGTTCCTGAATGTGCTACGGCTATATGCTATATGGGTTGTACAGGGGATAAGTATTTGTCGTGGCAACATCACATATTTATAACTCGGTTTTGTCGTCCATATTTGCAATTCCAGTGCTTAAACGAAATTTTACCGACTGAATTAATAATAACTTTTTATAAATTATCTTTCGAGGTAATATGGAATAATATAGTTTGGGGCTGATCGATTAAGTTGAAAATGCTGTTTACCATACGGGAAGAGGTTTTGCGTGCAATATTCGATCTGAATACTAGGGACTCATGTATTGAATATTTTATGTTCCCTACATGATGCAGTATATTTTGTATACTTTTTTGTTTATACAGTGGTACAAAGACGTACGAAGACTTTTTTGTACCACTGTATGTTCAAAATTTCTAAAGGTTTATAACATTTTAAGAAATCATTTTGGGTACACTGCAGCTAAGGTTGTTTTACAATTATTATTAGTAGAAGAGGAATATTACACGCGACGGTGAGGTCAGAAAACCTGTATGTAACGTTTCTATGTTTAGATTTCTGAAGGGTGCTTTCTAAATTTATCGTTGCATATCGTCACCATCTATAAGGGATCATTATTTTAAACGTTCGATATCTTTTCCAAGTCACATCTGTTTTCTTTCAAAAACTAGTCCGTCGTATGTCTTATTTCCTCTCAATTCTCTACAATACCCCTTCTATACCCGTCCAGAAGACATATAAATCTGTGTAATCCCTTTCCAAATATTTTACTCCATCGCCTCCGCTCTTACGATACAAATGGATCTAAGGCGTTCATCAACATCATATCTTAGACGTGTGTACTAACAATAAGCTCACGATGATTCTCCGCGTGTATATGTATGCAGGTGTGGTTTTCTGAGCGAAGAAACCGACGAGTACTCAGAACGGTTCACTCTCTCTTTCTAGTTCCAGTACGTACATATACATACATACGTACGTAACGACGACCATGCTGGTGCCCCCCTCTCGTGGCTTGCCCCCGCTTTTTCTTCTCCATCGGGACCGTTCAAGATGTGGTACCGTACATCATAGAGCATTGCCGGCCAGTTGGTGGACCGATCTTGGAAGGTGTGCGAGTCTACGAAAGCGGTCATGTTCGAATAGAATCGGCGCAGAATGAAATGAATGCGCGTTATTCGTTTCGGAACGTATTGGTGCTCATTTATAGTGATATTTATCGGGGCCGTCTTCACTAGAAGCACTCGTGAGTGGATCGTGAGTTAATTGGTGCTATTTAGTGCCGGAACAACTCGACGTTCGATGGATACGATTTTTTTCTGATTGGAGATCGTGCGTCTGGTAATAGTTCTAGCAAGTGCGCGTTGTTTTATCCCTCGTTAAGTCTATTTGTATGATAATAACTGCAGCTTTGCGGTCTTTGCGTACGCAGAAACAAGCGGATCAAAACATCGGGATGGTAATTTTCTCGTGTTGTTTGCATAGCTAATGAAAGGTTCTGGAGTACTGCTGGAGGTGGTGATATTCCTGAGGTACGGTGATAATTCTAGGCGATGATCCTTTTTATTTTTTGAATCGTGTCGTTCTGGTTTGTTGGTTTTTGGTTGAAAAGGAAGAGACCTTGTGTTTACGATCTTGTATACGAAGCAAGAAAATTATTGCAGAATGGTTTTTTTTTAGAAACATATTTACAATTTTAGTTATGAGCTTCCTGAATTACCAGCACTGAATAAGTTGTAATTAATTAAAAGGGAACACAATAAAAATTGTCTGGTCAAGCTCTGTTTACGATTAAAGATTATATGGGAAGGCACATTTGTGAATTACAGACAACTTTATTTCTAGAAAACAAACATACACTAAGTAAAAGCGTGAACTATTAGCTACTTTTCAACGTAATCGCCGCCAATGTTAAGGCACTTATCCCAGAGAGGCACAAGCTTCTGTAAACCCTCTTCGTAAAAGGTGCGATCCAAATTTCTAAAATACTGCCGCACCTCCTCTTGAACTTCGTCGTCGTCTTCAAACGTTTTATCCGACAAATGAGCTTTCAACGGCGCAAACAAATGAAAATCAGAAGGGGCCAGATCTGGATTCTCATCCGTTTTCGTTGTTGATTATTTTTTCGCACACCTTCGGGATCATCGTTCAGAGCTGTGTGTCCACTTGTTCCATGCATTCCACGTGTAGCCCCACGTTACATTCGCCACACCCTTTTCGAACATTTGTCTTGTAAACCGCGCATTTTCTTTGTTGGCCTTCCAAAGTTCTTTGTAGATAATGCCCTATTGGGTCTTTTATAACGTTTTCGGGAATACGTTTTAGAGCTTGTTTTTTAAGGCAAGGCCTCCCAAGATGTTTAGAGTTGAAAAGTGGAGACGAGTTTTATCCTATACTTATTGATGTTCCAATCTGGTTTATCAACCCCTAAAACCCCATAAACTCATCGTAATTGCTTCTGCAGTAGGGTTCATTCACTTGTGTCTGCTTCTTCTCGGATTTGCGCCATCTAGTAACGTCGTTTAGTGGTTCTATTCCTCCATGGTTTGATAATACCTTCACACATTTATTATCCTTCCATACTACACAAAATATTTCATTACTAACATCAAATCGATAATCTAAACTCCCGCGAATCTCCTTCTTGAACTCACTGTCCGATTTTATGGGACATTTATTTAGACTATTTGACCGAGCTGTCCCCGTGGCTGCAATGTTTTTCTCTTTTAATATTTTCATTAGTTCGAAACTAGTGAAGAAATTATCAAAATTAAATACGTGATTTGAAGGATTATTACAAAGCGAAATGTTCTTCATTATAACAGATGCCCCTAAGTCTTGTAATTCACAATCATCAGTTCTTTTCCCTGTATTTAATTCAGCGTGGTAACATATCCCGTTTCCGCACAACGCATTGTCCTTTGTTTGAACCCAAATCGAATCGGCTTTCCTCTGTTTGAAATAATGATGTCCGTAGTACCAAACCATTTGCTCGCAGATGCTTGTATTTCTAGCAAAAACTCCAAATTTAAGATATGGTTGGTTCATCATCTCTATTAGGGGACTTATTTTGAAACCTGGATAAGTGAGAAGTTCAGAATTATCATTGAAGTGAAAGGAGACAAATACTTGCTATTGCCCATAATCCCCAAATGGGTATCGTAATAAAATGTTTTAATAAAATCATTTTTCCAAAAAAAAAAACAAAGAATTGAGGAAGTAACGTATAAGTTACCATAACCTCTAAATTATATATTTATGCACGATATTTAATTATAATATAAAAACCAAACCAAAAAAATCATGTCTCAAATAAGATAATTTTGTTTTGATCAACTTACCGATAAATTCCAAATTTGTTTGCTTTAAAAAAAAACCAGAGACAGAACACAAACTGTCTGCTTCAAAAAATATTGATTGATAAGTCTAAAATGCCATTGGGCTGTCAGACGGTGATTATATGTGATTTAGGGGAAAAACCAAAATATCCAAGTGAGGACTATGGTCGTTAATAGGTTAATTATAATATAGGTAATGTTGTCATACTTAAATTGGCGCGCCTTAAAAAAAATTAAGAATGAAGAGTATTTATACATATATATTATTAAAACCACATCCTGATGTGAGATACATAATGGAATTATTTCTTTTTTAACAACGAATATGAATGATTTCTAGGAAAATAGTTAAAATGTACAGTGTTACGTAGCTTCTTTCTTGTTTATTTAGGATTACTTTGGTGATTCGACAAAAAGAAATTGCTTATTTATAACTAATTGTTAGTCTGGAAATATAGATAAAGTTTATGGTGTATAGGAATTTTTGAGAATTATAATTTGGATTATACCACCTGGCCAAAGTACTGGTTATCTTAACCTCGTACGTAAACCTTGCGCAAAAGTAAAAGATATTTGTTTTGGTAATTAACCAGAATTAATAGGGACAGACAATTAAAAACAAACACTCACTTATTATTATAATGTATTCCTGTATTTTAAATTCTCCCAGGAATATAAACATTTAACAAAATAAAAACATTACTAATTATCTAATATGAACCAATTGTAAAAACTTAAGCACAACAATTGGTGGACTTACTGGTACAGCACCAGGAACCCCATTAGTTCGCAAAGTTTTTGCCGTGAAAAAGTAGAATTGTCTGTCGCTAGTAAATTGTAAGCCGTATTCATTGCTTTTCACTACTTTTATTTTCCTATCTTAATACCTCGCGATCTTGAACGGTTCCGAATAGCCCCTCTAAAACCCATCGTCGAAGATCCATGATTATGAATTATTTTTCCATCGTCAATGGTATTGTGAAATTATTGCAAAAACGTAGGTACTCTCCAAAAAACCCTAATTTATTCGCGTGAGTGCTGGCTTTGTTAGTGCTTTCTTCTCATCTGTATAACTGCCTTAAATTTTTCGTTTATACTTTCGAGAGAACGTTGGACTTTTCCAATATTCTACAGCTCTAGTTTTTGTAATCTAGGACTATAACATTGCCGACTTCTACAGGAAAACACGTACTACTTTCAAAATTGTCCTCTGCGTTTCTTATTTCTGCAACAAATTGCGTGGTACTTTACCAATGTTTCAAAGTCCAACCCCGTTGCGTACTCAAAGAAAAAAATGCATCGTTCTTGGACACCAATAATAATTTATTTCAAAATATCACGCAACTTACTTTCTTACGGTGTCCGAGGAATTACTACGATATTGTCTACTCGAAACGTTGCGCGAACATGTTCAGAGTAGATTGGCTATATTAATCGCTGCCATTGTCCCAACTTATAGATTTGTACTCTTCGCAAACACGTTATATATCATTCATCACGCCGATATATCATTTGCAACGACACCATCCATATACGTATTTCGTTATGGTAACGGTCTACGTGCTAAAGTGAATATACATATTGTTTAGTTACTTGGAATAAATAATGTGCGCTTGTTTTACATTAAAGTGCATGTTTTGTAATAGACATTGTAAAAAATAATGACACAAGATATTCACGAGGTAATTTTTTGGCCTACATGATTTTTTTAAGCCAGTGTAAGTAACAAATATCGCTTGTACGTCAAAATGTTCTGAGTAAGTATACCTACTGTCGAAAAGGTGGTACCTGGAACGCCCCCAAATATGAAAGGTATCTCTCGTATACCTGCCCTATTTTCCAGGAACTAAAAATATTTTTTTTAAATCCCCATTTTTATTTCTTAATCCTCTATTGTTTTATCTTTGTAAACATGTTTTTTTTTAATCTTATTGTTTATAATTTCAAATTCGTACGTATCAGTTTTTCCCTTATCGACACCTTTCTTTTTGTCTTCCTTTTTTACCCTACAATTTCTTCCACATTACGACCTAACATGGAAGAACACTCAAACAAAAGTTTTTTCCCATCTTCGACCTCTTCGTCACAATCTCTTCCTTATATCTTCTTGTAATTTCCACATTTACTTTTACCACGCCCCAATAAAATAAATCCCCAGTACTGCCATGCGTCCGAATCATCATTACGATAATCACACCGAGATGGCTACAATTACGTAATGATATACCGTAACTGAGACAGGCAATCCGTTTGGTTGGTTAACTTACGTATATTGGATCTTTCTTCTTGGAGTAGCGTTTCTGCTTGGTATAAATCCAAGCGTCACTAGTGTCTGACGATATTGACATAAAGTTTTCAAATTCCGTATCTGCTGTCATCTTTATTAGTTGTGTTATTGCCGCGATAGGCAATAACACAACTAATAGGCGAAGTTGGGTAGGCGAATGAACGAAACGTAATATTCTGGGAACTGGTGTGGTTTTATGGGCGGTGCAAGTTAGGTGAGTTACTTGACGTCTTAGGGAATGTTTAGATTCAAACGATTTCTAAAGTTTTTATCTTGAAATGGTTCAGATAATAAACCATGAATATTAACGTAAGGATAATAAAGCTAATATCTATTGGGGGAACGACCAACATATTTAAAATGAAGTTATTGTTTGGAATGTTCAGACTTTTTAGATTCTGAAAAATTCTATGTTGTAGAATTTTTGAGAAACTACTTGGAATTAAACGAAATTGATGATACCAGAACTACCGAATACATGAGTTGTGCAAGCAACAAAACCGTTTTCAAATCGGTGGAAAATTTTATAAACAATTAGAGGAGGGTACGGCCATGGGAAACCCGCCGTTCATTGCTAATCTGTTTATGGGTGAATTGGAAACCGATATGAAAAAGGAGGGAGATTATTTTCCGAAAATTTGGCGGAGTTACATAGATGTTATATTTTGCGGTATTTATACTACGATTTTGTAAAAAAGAAAGTCCAGTGTAGACAACACCCGAAAAATTCCATAATGGTAACTCCATTAGAACCCCGCGACAAAAAGAAATTTGTAGTATTACCACAATTATATACAATTACGAAAGAAATTAGCCGAGTCGTAAAATGCAAATATGAAATTTTGTTATTAATCGTCGGACGCACTATCGAACCTTTTAGAAAATCCAAAAGACAAACCGGAAAGAAACAAAAATCTCGAATTTATAAAATTACATGGGGAGATTGTGAAAAGGTCCATATTGGTCAAACAAAGAGGGCAAATCAAATTAGATATAAAGAACACATCGCTCATTACTGACATGGGAGGGCAGATATATCTAGTGTTGCTGAACATATCCAACAAACCGGACATAGTATAAATGATGTATTATTTAAAATTTCTGAAATCGGTAAGGACGCGCGAATGATTTGCCTCCGAATTGACATACATTGAAAAGAATGGAAAGCTTCTTAATCGGGAAGTTCGACCAGTTGGTTTTTCTAGTTTGATGGACTTATTACAGTAACAGCATATAGTTTTAAAAAAGGGCCTGGTGAGGCTATTCGAGGAGTTTTGCGTTTGGAGATGTGTGCGCGAAAGTAGATATTTTATGAATGGCTAGAGAGTAAAATAGGAAGAGCGAAAGCAGTGCTTGTTTTTTAAAATAGTTATATTTACGTTTCATTCGATCGTGCGTTGTAATTTTAAATTGTTTTATTTTCTGTAAACTTTTCTAGTTATGATGATGTTATAAATAAACAACGGAATATTGAGGCTCATGAACAATTAAGTTTCGTTGATTTACAGACCGATGATCCAATTACAACATATCTTATTTCCTAACGAAGTCCGGTTGGTACTCCTTCAACATATCGAAAACTTCGATAACATCGTGCTGGTACTAGGAGTCGAATTATGAGGGGTCGCTATTTCGCAACTGACAAAACGATCCGATTGCGATTTGACGCGCTTCCGGTTTTTCGATTCTGTTCATTCTGTGATGAATCTCGTGAGCGGTAAGCTGATCATGCGTGCACTTGATTGGAACATCGTGCTGGTGCTAGGAGTCGAGTTATGAGGGGTCGCTATTTCGCAACTGACAAAACGATCCGATTGCGATTTGACACACTTCCGGTTTTTCGATTCTGTTCATTTTGTGATGAATCTCGTGAGCGGTAAGCTGATCATCCGTGTACTTGATTGGGAGATCGTGCTGGTGCTAGGAGTCAAGTTATGAGGGGCGCTAACAAAACGATACATCAACAGATGTACTTCTGGATGCATCTGTTTCCGGCCATTATTCTTTGCTGGTATTTCGTGTTGTCGTTTGCACATTCCTAGAAAATGTTACCCTTAAGTATCTAAAACTTCGAAACAAACACTTACAATATTTTAAAAATTTTATTTTATATACTCCCGAGATACTTTAGAACATCAAACAAGTTATTACCACCAAATATTTTGCAAGATTTTCACTTTTTACCGATCAGAACTCGCATTCCTAGCGTTAAAGTGTATCTATCTACCAGGCGTCCGTTCGACAATTGGAGTTGTGCCTCACACACACGCACACAGACGGACACACAACTTCTGAACCAGTTCTGAGCGCTCCGTTATAAACTGCTCGTTCGTTTGGCTTTACCGGTTGCTCAATGTGGTACTACTATTCCTCGCGTCATGGCTTATCTCTTAGCAGGTCCCTCTGTATCCATCCAGTATCGGCAGAGTTCATGTGAATGTGTGCGTTAATGTTTCTTTCCCTCCATTCGTAAACTTGAATTATACATTTCGTAGCTATTGTTAACTCCTACGGTAAAGTACTAAAGTAAAATAAAAAATAAAGTTAGAGTCGTTTCGGCTGAGACGAATCTTAGATCGTATACATGGTTCGTATAACTTGTATATCTTGTATACCGAGTACTAGTGAGCAGTTTTCTTGTTCCTTATAACGAGTAAAGGGCAATAAAAAGCTCTAGAAATATCGCGTACGTGACTGCACCGTATCTCTGCTACTTTTAACTCCTTTCAACCCGGGATACGATGCTTTTATGACAGCCGGTGCTCGCTCGGTGCAATTGGCAATTACCGTTTTAATTTTTCGGTCTGTTTTTTTGGGATGTTTGCTCTCCTACGCTCGAGGCATGAATTGATTTTATTTCTCGCTGACGCTAAAGCAACGGTGTTCGTCCGTTTGATTCTCCGTGTAGTTAATGTATAACACGTTTCACAATATTTTTATAACCATTTTCAACGCGGCATTTCCCGAAAAAGAAAAGAAAACAACAGTAAAAAATCTTAAAGCAAGATATATACAAAGCAACCGATCGGCTGAAATGCAAAAAAAATCTTACATATACTTCGTTCGAAAATTAGAGTGAGAAAAGATGAGGCATAGATGTGTACAAAACAATAAGAAAGAATAGGGTGGTAACCAGGAAACTTACGAAGTCGGTGAATAAAATGGGAGAGATATTGGATACTGTAAGGGCAGAAACTGAAAAAAGCGACAATAGCTCCATAAACCCAGCAATATCGGCGACATCGAAACCCAACCGCGTACCATTCAATGGGTAGTTTTTGAAGTGGCGCTGAAGACAAGGGTAAGTAAAGGTCAATATAGCTATGGAAATGGATTGAGCAATATCGGCCAATATTCATTTGCTAGAGGAAATGGTCGACGCGTTTGAAGATTGGGATAACCTTTTGGTAATTTGCTGGGACTTAACAAAAAAAAAACATTTGATTGTGTGAATCACGATTTATTGCTTGAAAAAATATATTTCTATGGAATTAGAGAAAATACGTACAAATTGCTAGAGTTGTACCTTAAGGAAGAGAAGAAATTGCTATCTATGGCGACAAGAGATCAGAGTATATCAAACTCGATAGAGGAGTGCCGCAAGGATCAGTATCAGGACCTCTTCTCTGTTTGAAACCCTATAGAACGTGTATGATAAACTTTATTTGCAGACGACAGGTCACTCTTGAACAGAGGTACGACGACAATGCATCAAGTAATTCGGACACATCATTAGCAGAAGCGAGCGAATGGTTTAATGGGTTTCATCTGAATCAAAATAAAACATATATTAACTTTAATCACCAGACAGACAACTTTTGGATGCAAAAGAATATATTGCGAACTTCTTATCACATAATTTAAATTATTGGAGCGTAATTAATGAAACAACAAACCATTTAGCACCACCCGTAAATATTGTAAGAAGAATGAAAGGAATAGCAAATCATAAAGCACCAAAGATCACTTACTTCGTTCCATTTGTGACCGGCGTATGTCAGAGGCCCATGCAATGTTCTCAAAACAAAAATAAGTCGTCAGACTGTTGTGTAATGTTTGATATCATACATCGTGCGGGGAATTATTCAAAAATCCAAATATACTTACCTTACCTACCATCTGTTTATGGGTTTGAATGCTTAAAATATATACACCGCAACAAAGACATACGATACTGGTCATAAAAGCAATTACGCAGGTACGTGACTCCATATCAAAGACTAAACCGGTCCAGATTTTCGGCAAATTATTACGGCATCAAATTTTATAAGCACCTGCCGAAAAAATAACACATCACTGCCAAGAAATACGTACAAAATAAAGGCAAAGGAGCTACTAATAAAAAGCAAGATCTACACGTTCGACCAGTATTTTGACAGGAATTTAAATGTGTTGTAATGTCCCATATAATTTTTTTTTGAAACTGTTATGTATTTATTTTGAAGACAATAAAATTATTCTATTCTGTTTATTTAACTTACGAGGTTTGATCAAAAGATACGTGGAATTTGTTAATTTCGCCGTCTGTACAAGCCCAATTGTCACAATTTTTTGTTGTTGTGTTGATTTATCCCAGATGTATCTTCACATTGGTATCCATATTGGATACTTACTTCCTTGATGGATGTCGAAAGATTTATACGTGTTTTGTTGTTATCCGCGGTTTTTTACTTGTGGAAAACACGGAATGAATAAGTCGTATTAAATTTGCTTTAAGAATGGAATAAGATGCGACACCAAATTGGAAATGGTTGTTTTTGCTGAGTCTTCCATGAATAAAAGGAGTGTTTACAAGATCACAAAAACTGGTGAGGTTTTCATCTAATATAAAGGTTCTACGTACAGTTTTCTTCGATTTCAACACCATAGTGTTTGTTAACGTTGAGGGACTAAAGAGAGGATTGTTGAAAAAGGATAAGCGCCTTCAGAAGTGCTGAGAACATTGGCAGAATGCGCCAACTTTTAACCAAAATTAAAACATTGAAGCTTGATTGAAATGATAATTGCCCTAGACATGAACTAATTTTGAAATAGGACGAAAGATCTCCATATGATGCTCGATTGACTCAGCAATACTCGGATAGTTGGAAGCTGGTGGACTGGACAAAGCCATCAGGGCCTTGTCCAGTCACCTACGCGATTCTTCCAATCAATTATCTTTTTTTTTGGAATGATTAAAAATAACCGTTCAAATAAGTTAAGTCAACGCATCTTTTGCCAAAACTGTAAAAGGAATCTCCAAAAATGCTCCAAAATGTCAGGGAACGTACCAAATTGTACACAATCGCATGGAAGTCATTGGCGGTCATTTCAACCTTTTCCGGTAAAAAGAAATTTTGAAAATTTGCAATTGTTTTAACTGTATTTGCTTGCAACCATGATTTTCTCTACCATTGCATATTATATCCATGCCTTTGTATACCTACGGTATTAAAGTATAGTCTTTCAGTGCTTATATATGTACACATTATCTTTCCTACCATAGATATAAGTACGTACAAACTTGTCCCACTTCAACTTGAGAGAACAGAGCTTGTGAGAGATGTCCATATTAAGCTTTGCCCACACTCTCAATTCGAAGTGAGACAACCTTTAGATACAAGTAGTAAATATGATGAACGGTGCATTGTTAACTTGGAGATAACTTATCATTCTTGACATGTGAACAAGCTAGCCGGGTTTATCTTGATAAAATACATGTACATAGATGCTCGTACATGGGCTGCTGCAACTATACACTGCCATCACAATTTGATAAGTACGTACGGTGTAAATCCAAGACAAACCTGAGGCAAACAATGCGGAGTTGTCTGCTCCGATAGCTGAAGCGATTTATGACCTGGCATATACGAGGTGTGTAAATTAAGTAACGAGACTGATATTTTTAAATATTTTTATTTGAATATAATTACAATTGAACGTTGTCTCCCTCAAAATAACTCCCTTGAGAAGCTACACAGCGTTGGAGACGGTTCTTCCATTTCTCATAGCAGTGCTGGAATTCGGATATTGGAATCGCCTTTAGCTGGTCGGTTACAGCCGTTTGAATGTTGTCGAGTGTCCCAAAATTATGTCCCTTCAGATGAATTTTCAATCTTGGGAAGAGGAAAAAGTCACAAGGACTCGAGTTAGGTGAATAAGGAGGCTGAGGAGCCGCAGAAATATTTTTACTGGCCAAAAAACCGTTTACGGAAATTGCTGTGTGACAAGGGGCATTGTCATAATGCAGGATCCTATCGTTCTTGATGTTTGGTCTCACACGCATGACCCTTTTTTCGGAGTCTTTCGAGAACCTCTCGGTAAAAATGTTGATTAACGGTCTGACCTTGAGACACGGAGTTTCTGTGAACGATTCCCTGACTATCAAAGAAACAAATCAGCATGCTCTTGATCTTTGATTTGCTCATTCTTGCCTTCTTGGGCTTTGGAGAGCCTGAAGTGTGCCATTCCATGCTCTGGCGTTTTATTTCTGGGTCATACTCGAACACCCAACT
>JARFOC010000716.1:1285180-1345296 GCA_031763485.1 Osmoderma eremita | reverse complement strand
CAAACATCAAGAACGATTGGATCCTGCATCATGACAATGCGCCTTGTCACACAGCAATTTCCACAAACGGTTTTTTGGCCAGTAAAAATATTTCTGCGGCTCCTCAGTTTCCTTATTCACCTGATTTGAGTGCTTGTGACTTTTTCTTTTTCCCAAGATTGAAAATTCACCTGAAGGGACATCATTTTAGGACACTCAAAAACATTCAAACGGCTGTACCGGCCAGCTAAAGGCGATTTCAATATCCGAGTTCCAACACGGGGAATGGAAGAACCATCTCCGACGCTGTGTGGCTTCCCAAGGGAATTATTTTGAGGGAGACAACGTTCAATTGTAATTATATTCAAATAAATATATTGAAAAATATCAGTCTCATTACTTAATTTACACACCTCGTACTATTATTCATCGAAGTAATTACCATCACAATCAATGACCTTTTGTCAACGTGACACCAATTTTTGTATACCGGTATTGTAGAACTCTATGGATTTTGAATCAAAAAATTAACGGACCGCGTTTATTACATCAACTGGAGTTTTGAACTGTGTATGCTCCATATAGTTGTCAAGAGATAAAAAAGGTGGCAATCACTTGGCGAAATGTCAGGAGAATGTTTAGGGTGTGGCAACGTTTTTCCGGCCAACAGAATTTTTTTTCCCGGGTCACTCTTGCGGTATGCGGCCTGATGTTATCCTGTAAGAATACCACTTTCTTTCGATTGATCAAAGATGGCTGTTTTTGGATGAGTGCTGCTTGGTACTGAAGATGTTCAGAATACAAGTTAGCAGTGTTGGTTTGACCCCCTTCCAAAAGCCCATAATGGGAAATTCCATTATAGATACAGAATTAAAGTGGACCAAGTTCGTATTAGAATATACAACGCGCTGTATTCTACCAGAAAGATGGGACTCAATTAATTCAAGAGCAGTATTGCTGAGCCCCATCGATTGCAAAGATTCAATTCAAGACATCATAATTAATCGTATCGAACGTTTTGCTGAAATCTAATAAAACCAATGCTGTCACTTTTCTGTTATCGTAGGCGTATAAAATGTCGTCAGTTATTGTTGTTAATTCTGTAGTACAACTGTGATGGAATCATATCTAACGTTGTTTATATTATACGCAGGAACGTAAACATAATCCGAAATCAATGTATATTGATAGGAAGACAAATATTGTAGGTGTATACCTACAACATTTGTCTTCCTCTTTTTATCTAATTGCATTTAATAAATTCATGATGGAATACACCGACCTTTTGCTAGTCAAAATATACATATGTATATTTAAAAAGTATATATAAACCTAAGAACTCCTTGTACTGTTCTAAAGGGTCCTCTGCACTAGCAAGAAACTTGCGACATTTATTGCTAGAGTAGATGTCAGCACCTATCTAATCACACCTGAGGCCGATGTTTGAAAGTTTAGTTGTATTGCTAGAGCTACTAAACAGTAGCACAAAAACATTCATGCAAGTTTATGTTGCATCTTAACAATATTTTTGAATACGATAGTAACATCCTAATATCTACTAATTAATATCGCTAGTCATAATTTGCTATTTCATGTCTTTAGCAATCTAGTAAAGAAGTGTTCAGTAAGAAACTACTTGATATTTTTATTTGTTTGAATTTATAATTCGAGATTTGTTTTACTGTTAACTAAAGAATATACATCTTACTACATATATTATGAAGAAAAACAGAAAAAAATTGCTATTGTTATATATTTGATCTCGTTTCTTTGAATTCTTTAACTATTTTCTGAATGAGCTTTAGAATCAAAGTATTTGTTTATTGAGTGGTAAGCGTGCCTACTACATTGTTACAGTATACCTACGAAAATTATTAGTGGGTGTATATTTTACATATGCTTTACCTTGAAAAATATCTATCATTTCAATAACTTCGCCGTCTAGGTATTTTAGTATACAAAAGTTCGTTTAAAAACGTTTATAGATAGAAGCGTGTATCACTACGAACAATCTATTTTAATTTTTAAGGTATCAAATAAATCAAGGGATACACAACCGCATATCTACTTTGATTAATGTACAAAATACCTATATTAGCAGAAGTTATATTCAATTCCCTCGCTCAATAAACATCTATTTTCAAGTGTTTAACATTACTACAACACATACAAAAAAGGGATTCTCAAGGATTCTGTTTTGTAGTCAGGAATGTTATCTGTTAGTAAAGAAAATGATTTAATGTATTAATTGTGAACGAACGTACAAGTCATTTAAACAAACGCGCTGTAAGTTTAATGAAAAGTTGAAAGGAATAGAAATCCTATGTTTCAACTTCATCGTATATCAAACATTTTGAAATGCTTTACACTTCAAAATATCAATCGTGTAAAGCAAGGTTCCATACTTGATAATCGTAAATAAATAAAGATTACTTACGATTATTAAATATGGACCAAGGTTCACGATTGATATTTTGATGTGTAAAGCATTTCAAAATGTTTGATATACGACGAAGTTGAAACTCAATATTTCTAGTGGGTGTAATTCTTATAGTATGTTATTGTAAAAGATGTATACGCTATGCGTTTTCTACGTTTAACTTATAAATAATATACAAAAGAAATAACATTAGGAATATATCGATATAAAATAACATCCATCTTATTATATGAAACATTTATTGACAATTATTAAGGACATAATACATTAGTTACGTACCATGAGTGGTTGTTTAGTTACGAACTCATAATACGTGTAGCAATGATTTTGGTTATGCACTTATGTTTTAGCTAATACAATCAAAATTGATCTTTTTGAATACATATTGCTTTATAAATTTTGCAATACTCTCGGGTTATTTTTGTCTATTAAATTTGTTGTTGTGGTAAAAGCTCTCACATTGAAGCTTGGATGGAAGTATGCGATAATCCAAAGATGTCTACTCTAGAAGTACATACATCATGATCAATGGTATCAAAAGCGCTGGAAAGATGTGTATATATTACACCAACTTGACTGCGACTATCAAGTGCTTCATAATGCGTTATGGTTCTCAAGTTAGTCACAGTAGAACGTCCAGACATAAAACCATGTTAACGTGGAGAAATCCATGCCCGGACACTGTTGAAAATGTTACCGTAAATAATGTGTTTATATACTTTTACAAAGTTGGATAGTATTGAAACAGGCCTGTAGCTTTTGCCAATTCTCTTTTTATAAACAGGTACCGTTGGACCTCTTCCCATAAATTAGGAAATGTTGATGTAGCTATAGACAGGTTAATAATTGATACAATAGGATTAGCTAGCACATATCTCGCTTCACGAATTAGAAAGATAGGTACAGCATCATCACCAGCTGTGCATTTATGAGATAACTTAAAGATTGCCTCAACTACTTCTTCATCCATCGTAGGTGTAATGGAAATACAAGTGCTGTTGGATGTAGTAACAGTTTGATGCTGAGAATTACTGCTTAAAGGTGGCAGCAAAAGCTTCAACTATCATCTGAGGATGGCTGGTTGCCGGAATTCTCGTGCAGTCCTTCTTCGACTGTATATATTGAAACACCTGGTGTGGATAGGTGATCATAGATTCCTGAACTCTCCTTAGGTAGTCCTCATAAGCACTTGAAATATCATTCTTACCCTAAATCTTTTGAACTGATCATGGTATGGATCGTAAATGGGTGTGTTCTAATTTATGTCTCGAATAGCCTTTAGTATTTAATCTAGGTATATATTATGTCAATGTTGAAGCAGGGTATCCACCCTGAAAGCGAACGTACCCACGTTCTTTTCCTGTAAGACATCAGTGGTAAAAATTCTGAAAAGCATCATTCATATCATTAAATTCATTAAGGAATGACCAATCAGTACTCGGTATGTTAATATATTTTAGTCCTAGATTAGTTCGTCCATTCTTTGGACGTGTGTCAGGTGCTAATTTGGCGTTCCGATGTATTTCCATTTTCATGGGTAAATGATGACGAAAAATTGGCAGGCTTCTGTACTGATCATGCCACTTAAGCTTCGTCAAATTCTTTAGCACAGATACAACTATCGCTCCGGAGGAGTGGGTGATTTTCAAAGGCCGCTGACGTCAAATTTACCCAATGTAACGGGTGTAACTTCGTAAACATCAACTTTTAAAAAACATCTTTGGCAAACGAAGTATCAATATTAATTTGTTCTCTATTCGTTCGGCAGACAGACTTCTTTGCGCCAAATAAAACAATGTCGCATCTGTGCTTTTTGAAATGTCAACGCAATTCGATACACAATATAATTTAATAATTCTGTTAGCATTTCGGGTTCTTAATTTTTTCTGGTAAGGCTGGGTCAATGGGCGGAGTTAAAAGTTCTTTTAAAATTGACAGTGCCCCTGATTTATATCTTCCTCATAATTGGCTCCAATGGAAAATGGACTGGTGCACTCACAATCAGTCCAATGCTAAATTAATCTATACAATTTTTACAGTAATCAGTGTGTATTTGAGGGGCATTCGCACAACATGATTTCCCTAGAGATATCAAAACAGCTGCACTTGCATTTATGCACGAATAATTATCAATTATAAATGAAGTGAAATACTCCACCAATAAACTACTCCAATTCGTTTAAGTCATGTACCATCTCTTTTTTGACAGCTGGGGATTGTCTGCAAATGCGTTGTACTCTATTATAATGAGTTGGTACCGCTATGAATTGCTGTTTTTGTACAATTAACTTAAAATATCTAAAGTATGATGAAATAAAGGAAATGGTGTCAAATAATAGTAACGTAAATCATTTATCAGCGCCTAAATGCGTTATATGTCAATGTGACCGTATCCCAATATATTTAATGACTTATTTTTAATATAAACTCAATTAAAATCAAAATAAATGTATGTATCAGCTATGTATTGATTAGATAATACAGTAATGTGTCAGTGAATGTTTTTTTGTAATAAGATGTGGTCACTAAATGTGAAATCACTGATTTTGAGTGGAAGATAGATATATTAATATCAAAGATCCATGTATATGTAATAAGTCAGAGAGAAATTTTGTGCCATACAAGGTACACAGTAAAATATTTACTTTGATGCGTTTTATTTTGAGTTCTAAACCTGAGTTTTATATTATCAATAACAGTATTTGCAAAAAAATCTCTAAAATGATCAGCTACTATATCCTTATCAGTTATAGTGCCATTACACAAACAGACAATAAATTTTTTTCTGCGGATTGTAATCTGAAACTTGTCTTAAACTAATGTCTGGTTATTTCAAATATCAAACCTAGTTTTCCCTATCGCGTCAAGTTTTTCTCCTATGGCATTTCCGTTTTGCTTATTTGCAAATGCTTGAATATCGTCAATAAATGAAAATGCTGAAACTGTTCGAATTAATATTAATAATAATACTATTTATTTAGGCTGATACACAAGAAAGTATTTACACGCGTCAAAAAGAGCACAAGCAAGAAATAAACTAATAAATTAGACAATTAATTAAACTACATTAGTAATAAATACACTTTATAATCAGTAAATAAATTGTCAAAATTATTACTAAGAAATTCTGAGACACAGTAGAAGCATTTTTAATTAAATACATTTTCATTATCCTCTTTAAATAAGTCGAGCAAGATACATTTTTTATAATTTTTGGTAACGCATTGAAACACTTTGCCGCATGTGTACAATGTCTGCTTCTGGTTGGTCTTAAATAATCTAATCTTATGTTATCATTGAGTCTCGTCAGATAGGTGTGAAAGTCACTATTAGTGTTGTAGTTACTAACATTTTCTTTAATAAAGAGGATACATTCCAAAATATATGCGCAAGGTGTTGTTAGTACTTGCAAGGATTTAAAGGCTGCTTTGCAGTCATCTCTATATCCCAGGCCAGCAATTAACTTATTACACTTACGCTGGATCGCAAAGACATCCGTTTCTTCAAAATAATTAGTGATTTGGTCTTTTAAGATATTTCAAATATTTTAGAAAATATAGGGGCAATGGAGATCGGTCGATAGTTGTTAACATCATCAATTGAACCTTTTTTGAATATTGGAGATACACTTGATACTTTGAAAGTCCTGAGATAAACAGCTTTCATTAATTAGGTTGGTAAACGGATAAATTATAAAGTTTTAGTTATTTTTGAATTAATCCCACAAACATCCTTGCTGGAAGAATTTTTTAAATTGAGAAAAAGAGATCTAACTTCAGTAAAGCTAACTTGTCGGAAGCTGAAAGAGGTATCAACTTTTTTAGACAAGAAACTGGAGGCGTTAATGTTTGCGGGTGGAAGACATTTACATTTACAAAAAAATTGTTTTTACAGTCTGCGTTTAATATATTTCACGTTTTGATGTTGGTTTTGGAACAAATTATTATTTTCCATATGGTTCGTGGGTTATTTCTTTGTTCGAATATATAGTTATCACAAGCAAATATTTTGGAATTCCTTAACGCAGCCCGATATTATTTCTGTTTTATTGAAAAGTATTCCTAGTATATTTAGGTAATTCGCATCATTTGCGTTAATACTTTTTCTAATATTAGTGTCAGTCTATTCAAAAAGTCACACAACGCACTCCCGCAAGACATAAATAAATAGTTGGATTGTTAATGTAGAAACAAAATGAATTTCAAAATTTTTTTATTAAAGAAGTAATCTTTTCTCTTATGATTCGTAGATATAATATTAAAGTGCTGCTTCATACCCTTGTATCATAAATAGCTATTTTATGTCCGAATTGGTAGCATACCTCACTGGATTCCAGGATTAACTAAAATATGCCTGACGAGCATTTTGAGGAATTAAAAGGAGAAACAAAAGCACCTACGACTTAAGTAATGGAAATATGTACAACATACGTAAATTGTTTCCAATAAATATGCTTCGTGATGATCAGTAATCTGATCAGAATTCAATAGGCCGATGTCGCGATACGATAATCAAAAACAAGATAAATGAAATTATTATGTGTACATATATAAAGAGTTGGGTTTCTCGATCCGAGTCAGTGGTGGTGGCCGTTTGAGTAAAATGATCGGGAAGGTGTTCGTGGTGTTGTGCACAGTTTTCGGGGCCGCCATGGGAGAGTTTCCCTTGGTCGCAGAACCGCGAGATATCCATCTACCTAGGGCAACGGAAAGCTACAGGTTGCCTAACAATACCAAACCCCTCAGCTACGATATCACGTTAGAGCCGGAATTCGAATACTTCACTTTCACCGGTAAAGTCGTAATTGATATCGAGGTCTTGGAAGACACGGACGTCATCACCTTGCACACGAATGATTTGGAGTTGAACGCGTGCAAGTTGCGACGGGGAAATGAAGTAGATGACTTGGAAATAAGAGACCTCAGTTACGAAAGCAGATATAACTTCAGTCATTTTCATTTAGCAGAACCAGTGCTAGTCGACGACATATTGACGCTGTCCATAGAATATGCGGGAAACCTTCAATCTGACCGCAGGGGATTTTACAGAGCTCTATATATGGAGAACGGACAAGAAAAGTGAGTTTCATATTCTTATAATTCAAAAGCAGATATCTCCATAACTCTTACACAAATCTTATAGACGCGCTTTGTTTTCAATGCCCATATGATTACACTGGTCAACAAAATTTCAGATTTATTTTGTTCCACGAGGTAAAGTGGGTGAACTTGGTAGTACTTTTTACACTTATTTCATATCTGTTTTCAGAAATGTTCTATCAGGCAGGGTTTCAGAGCGGCAAAGCAATGAAATTTTGTGAAAGTATATATTATAATATGTGCATAAATCATGAAAAAATGACGTATAAAGCGATATATTTACTTGGAAAATGTGCTGATATATGACTTTCGGCTGTACTTCTATCAGAAACATCTCTCTTTAGCGTCCAGCAATAGTCTGCTAGTATTTCTGGATTGTGAGATACTGGTCTCAGTGCAGATGGAATATTAGGATATTTTACAGTATGTATGGATTTAGAAGTCATACCATTTGTATTTGTTAGACAAAAATAGCAGTCGCTACTATGATCTGATGGTTCCCTCCAAATCATAGGAATAGCAAATCGGATATCCTTGTAGAGAAATTGTATAGGCTTTAAAATGAGGTGACACTCGCCGGGATTTAAAATTTTATGTATTAAACATATCCCTCTTAAAGGGCTGAACTAAAGGGGCGCAAATGTACCTACATTCAGAGTTAGATCTGTTAGTTATGGGAGAACTGAAAAATTACTTTAAGCAGCAACCATATTCAGGAACTCTACTTCTTTTGATTTCTCAAAGAAACAAAACATACAGGGTGACGCATTAGTGTGGCAAAGCTCGATATATCCGTTATCATATATCGTCATCAAAAAGTATTTTCGAAAATTGTAGGCAGTCTTAAACTTAACATTTTGAAATTATTCATATGTTTCATAGTTTGGTAAAATCTCAAATTGAATTGAGTTTATTGATTAATTTATTCAATTCCATTTGAAATAGTTATCTTTATTATTAAGTAGTATTCGATTTAATGTCTGTCTGAAGCAGGTACGTAAGAGATTGTAGATATAACGATAAATTTTGATAATTTTTTTTTCTTATATATTTATCCGCATTTATATAATTATTTTTTCATGTTTTTGGTGCGTGATAGCAATTCATACATTGTCAGTACAGATTTACCTTGCTGCCAAATCAAGTCTTTTCAAATGACATAAACAAAGCAGGTAACTCAATAAGTAATTGTCAATTGATTTATAGGCGCGAATACTGATTTTGATAGATATCAGACACGTGTCAAGTGGCCATACACATAAATAAATAAACATATATAAATATAAATATATTTTAAATCAAATCGTTGTCAATAATTGTTTGGTGATGATTGTGTCATCATCGAACTGCGGCAAATTATGCAACTGTGTCCTTGTTTTGATACGTCTTCGACATCGTCTAGTAGACAAAATCGAATTTGATTACTATGGTTGCAACTATGATGTCTTATATGCAACTGTGGTAAAACTGTGAATTTTTGAAAACAGCATGTTTGAGAAAATTTATTATTATTATATTTTCCAAAGGGTTAGCGGGCAAGTATTTTTTCTCTGATTTGATAGATGATCAATGTCCTCCGTACGCCACTATCAACAATTGGGTTGCGGAATTTCAGAAAGGAATACCAAATGTCAAAGATTAACACCACTCTAGGCGACTAGTTTCTGTGTCCGCTCCCGAAAGCATTAATTCTGTCCATGTCAACTTCTGAATCACATCGTGGGTAAGATAAAGCTTCCGACCAAATGGATTTCGGTTTTGATCTGAGTTCAGCAAAGCCGATCAAATACGTTTATCTACGGCCCAAAAAATTCCCTGTTCAAAAATCGACTGGCAAGATCTTTGCTTCTGAGACAAAGATGGGATCATTCTGATAGATTATTTGGAATAGGGTAGAGGTATCACGGAAGCATATTACACTGTTGACTTAGTTCCATCTGAAAATTGTGTAAAGAGTGCCGTCAAAGGTGTACTCGTGCTAACGAGTCATTGATTGCACTGCAAAAAAAAGATAAAATTCGTTAATCACACCCGCTTTTCTCTGGATCTACAGATTATTTTCGTTCTCAAAACTCAAAAATGATTCAAATGGTAAAAGATTTTCGATAAGTGAAGGAGTCATAGCATTCACAAATATCTATGAAGTATTTTAATTTGCCAAAAGGGTGCCGACTCGACAGAACGATACCAACTACAGAAATGGAAAGTTCTTAGGGGTATGTTCTTTTGTTACATCAGCTGGATGTAGCGAAGCAGGCACGGAAATAAAATAGTTATTCAATCAAAATTTATGGAAAATATTTAAATATCCAAATGGAATAAAAAAATTAAATTGAATTCCAAAATGAAATCAATGTTATCTTATCTTTAAATTCCTTAAATATCCAATATTTATGCGAGTACGCAGTGTACCATCCTATTCTTAATGTTATTTATCCACTATTCTTTATAGCTTCTTGCAATTTGGATTTAACAACAATTATTTATAGTTTTATTTTATGGTTGGTGCGTTTTGTGACTCTCTTATTGCGTGTTGTAGTGTTTGCGTTAATCATATACTTCAGCGGCGCGATTCCTCTATGCGTATCATTGCGGTTAGCCAGTCCTGAGGGATCGTCTTCTGTTTCCATGCACGATCAAACATTTCTAAAAAAACAGTCACGTCCAACTACCCCAAGTCCTTTCTGGTATCACCTTGTCATGTTCTGCTGAAATTCCCCTTTTCAATGCTTTTATACCTCTTTTAACGCTGAGAAAGATATATTGTAAAATTTAACACAATTGTGGTAAAATTAACCAAACTCGCTGTTAATTATTGTAACAACATCTGTGTTTGATAGAATTTGCAATATTTTTGTCGCAAAATGATTGTAATAGGTTTAAGCATAAGGAATAGTAGAAAATATTGTAATATTTACAACTACCAGAACGTCGTGTCCATTTAGATGTTGTTACTTGTAGTAATCCTTGAATTTCTTTTCCATCTCTCCAGAACTCTTTCCTCTTCAGTTATAATATTTCCATTTTTATCCTTTGTAGGTGTGATGACTTATATATCTTCCATTGTGGTTTTGAGTGCCTTATAAAATAACTTTTGGTTATTTTTAAGGTTCCTCTCTCTTTCTTCTCTTATAGTTACTTTTACTTTCTTCCTTTGTTCATTTCTTAGATAACTAAAAGCGCATGTATAAAGTTCAAATGTATATATTTCAATTTTATTTCTTTTAAAACTTCGTTTAAATTAATAAACAAAAATTTACAGGTGGTTCGGTATGACCCAATTCGAATCAACCAGCGCCCGATTGGCATTCCCATGTTACGATGAGCCAGGTATTAAAACCCCCTTCACTTTACACATAATAAGAAAACTGCCATACAAATCGATTGCCAATATGGAGTTGGATGGTGAACCGGAAGAACTGTAAGTCATTTAGTTTAGTTAGTTTCATATTTTTACATTTAATTAATGAAGAATCGTTATAATTTTTCTATAGATTGATTAGGTATATTGGGTTTTGTATCTGAATAACTTTCTTTTTTCTTTCTAATAAATTCATATTCCAGTTTAGCGTGATTATAAGCTTCGTAATATCATGTTTCTACATGCAACGTGATCTTCAAATTATGGAACTAAAATTCATCTTTCAACGTATTACTGATTCAATTTGTTTGTTTCAGAGATGACGAAAGGGTGAAAGACAATTACAAGGAGAGCGTAAAGATGTCCACCTACCTGGTGGCGTTCATCGTTTCGGAAATGAACAGCACCGAAAGAAGAGAAGGACAAGCAGTATATGCAGCTCCAGCACTGATAGGTGACGGTAGGGCGGAATATGCCCTTGAGGCCGGCATAAAAATCCTACAAGCGATGGAAGAATTTACCGATATTCCCTTCGCTATTCCCAAAATGGACCAAGCCGCTATACCTGATAATTATTTTAGTGCCGGTGCCATGGAGAACTGGGGATTGGTCACCTATAGGTAACTGCTGTTTAATACGCTCATTCTAGATGAAACTATTGGGGTGCTGCAAGGCCGCGTTCCTAGTCCTACACTATTTATTATCTATATTAATGATTTTGCTGCACATATGAGTCACGTGAATCAACTGATATTGAGCTGACGATATTTGAACATATATTTGATTTATTACAAAAAAGTACTGGAATTGCTTAGAACAAGGCGAGAATACGATACGAAAACTAGTTAGTTTAACCCCAAGAATTATTAAATAATATACACTATTTTCGTCCAAGTAACCATTTTTATGCACAGATCAAGACAAAATATTATTGATTACCGCTCAACAATATTTTCTGCAATCCCTTAACTATAAATGCTTGGTTCAAAACAACCTTGTTCACTTAACCATCTAATATTTAAATCAGTGAGTAATACCTTAACTAATTAAATAATTTTTTTCTAAAAGTTGTGCCTCATCATACATATTTTTATCTACACGCAATGAGTTCCACTAACATTGACCTGGGGTCACTCTGACCGCTAGTAAATGTTAGGATTTCATTGCAAGATGGCGGCAGAATTCTTGACGTTTGGATGCAGATTGCGCATTAATTTAAAAGCACACAGACGCATCCGAATTTTAGATGGAAATAATCGTGCGGTCACCATGACCACACGTTAACTACGTAAAGGATGTATTTGGAAAGGTTACCAAAATCTAATTTGTAACTTCGTCAATTAGGGAGCAGTACTTACTATACAAAGAAGGCGTGTCGACGACAGCTAATAAGCAAACCATCGCCGGGATCATCGCTCATGAATACGGCCACCAATGGTTCGGCAACCTGGTCAGTCCAAAATGGTGGAGTTGGATTTGGTTGAACGAGGGTTTTGCCACGTATTTCGAACAGTACGCTCCCGATGCTGCAGCACTCGGAATGAGAATGATGGACCAGTTCACGAACCTCGTGAACTATCCAGCCATGGCGGCTGACGGAATTAATGCCAGACCTATGACCTACGATGCCCAGACACCCACTGAGATCAGCTTCCTATTCGACAGGGTCGCTTACGAAAAGTGTAAGTTGTCAGGCATTGGCGAAAGATTTTAATAATTAATCGTTAATCGTCGTCTTATAGCTGGAGCTGTTATAAGAATGATGGAACACATGTTGACCACACCAATTTTTAAAGAAGGTCTGCGTATTTATCTACATTCCAGGTAAGATTGTCTGTTACAACTAATAAGAACCCACTTTAGTATTAAATAATAAGTACATTTCTCTGTCCTTTCTTCCCAGTTTTTCAAAACTTTCATATATATTTGTAGTATTATTCTATATTTGAATAATTGAATTAATCCGAATATTCTAACATGATAATATAAACGGTTTAAGCGAAATTACACAAAAATATTTATTTAGGGAGTATGAAGCAGCTGAAGCTCAAGACTTATGGGACGGACTGCAAGAGGCTCTAGATGAAGATGGCAGTGATATTCTACAAGGACGCAATGTAGAGGAAATCATGGAAACTTGGAATACTCAAGCGGGATTTCCCCTAGTGACGGTGAGCCGAGAAGATGGAAAGATCGTTTTGAGTCAGGTAGGTTCTTTTCAGGCACGTGTTTGGAAAATTTTAATCCGCCAGAGATCCATCGTGTTGCGGTCAGATATATTACTATGTCCGCTAAAACTGAATCCCTTTGTACAACAACCAGATTCCATTTCGTCCATGGTGATACCTCTACTAATCTAACAATATCTAATATGTTTATTTAAAGTTATCGGTCAATCTGGATGTGCTGATATTTTCTCTGCATTCTGTGCATTGAGAACTGTGGAAATTTATGTTGTTGCAGGAGAGATTTTTGGACCCACCCGCCTCATCCAGTAATATATGGACTGTACCAATAAACTTTGCTAGAGCTACAAGCGATAGTTTTCAGCACACCAATGCAACTTACTGGCTGGAAACCGCTGAAGAAAACACAGGAATCGAAATCGGTGACGATGAGTGGCTCATACTAAACAATCAAGCTACAGGTAATTGGTTCTTCCATTCTTATTTGGATTCGGATAATACGGGTCGTAAATTCTCGGGCTTAATTGAATACTGCCCTTATACCATCTAATTTGTTGTAAATAATGATTTGGTTTACTTAAAAAATGCTGCTACGTAACCTATTTCGATTTACCGCCTTTTTAAAAGAGTTATGTTATTCCACTGGTGATCGGGTGAAAAGAATATCTATGCCATACTGGAGATGGAGACAGATAGGATCTCAATGGACAGATGTTCTGTGTGGTGTCTTTCAGGGTTCTATCTGGGGGCCATTGTTATTTCTGCTCTATATCAATGATCTCCCAGATGCCATCGAAAACTTGATAGCTTTATTTGGTAAGAACCCTCCTACCGTCTTAAGAATGAAAAAAAAAATAGGAGGAGCTCAATCAATAAGCTAAATTTATATCTAGAACCGCTAATTTTTAATATGTTATTATTGCACTCGTGAAGATAACTATACAAGTTCGTTGACTTTACTTCCAGGATACTATCGTGTCAACTACGATGAAGTCAGCTGGCAATTGATCATTGAACTGTTGAACTCCGAGGAGTACAACAAAGTTCACCTGCTGAATAGGAACCAACTGATAGCGGACGCTTTCGCCTTGGCCAAAGCCAATATTACCACATACGCCATGCCTTTGAGCCTAGTGTCCTACCTCAAGAGAGAAACGGATTATATACCTATGTATACCTTCTTCAATGAACTTACTTCCTTGAATACAGGACTCATAAATACTGGAGAATATTATGAGATATTCCAGGTGAGTGAAATGTTATCGAAAATCTCGAAAAACTATGTTACTGTTCGGCTTTAAATCTCTGCATATTTACTAGGGTGACAATTCCTGGCTGCATATATATATATATATATATATATACACCTATTAATTGATTATTTGTTCTTCTTCTCCACACTTTCCCGTCCCTTACATCTCCGTATATTTTCCTTAAAATGATCATTTCCAAGTTGTTTGCAATTGTCTTCAATGATTCACAGATTCACGGACATGTAGTGCTGACGGTCCAATAGGAGACCGATAGAGTATGATTTTTGCTTTTCTAGATAATTTCTTGGCTTTCAACGTTGTCATTCAAGTTCCAAACTTTCTACTGCATATACTTAATCTATTACGTATTTCTTCACATCCATCAGGTTTACTGGTTATTATCCTCAAATAATTAAATGAATTCCGTTTAAATGCGGTATACCGTCCTCTTTCTTGGAGATCTTAAGTGTTTGTTTTCTGGAAATTTAGTTTGAATTTTGCTTACCACCTTGTGACATCGGTAGGTAAATCGGTATGTTTTTCGCCATGATATCATATGCATATATAAACATTAATGATAATGGAAATATATACGCACATTGAAATCTGTGTTATGGCGTTTGATCCGTCTTTAATGCTATAAAACAGCTGGTAATAAGAAAATAAAAATTCTGAATTATTACCTTCTTGCCAGAGTATTGGCACAAGTAATTATGAGAATTATTTCGGTGTACATTTTTTTCTAAATAAACGAACATCTTCATTCTGAATTCTTGCTCTAAGGTAACTTTGGCACAATTGTGATAATCTTTACAATATGTTTTCCCCAATGCGTGACCAATCATCACTAGAATTTCAAAGTATTGTTTCTCTGTTAGATATCACAAGTTGTTTGTATAAAACGTATTCGAAAGTATACGGTCGTTAAAAAGTTGCAGCAACTTGATAATAAACAATTGTCATCACGGCTCGTGTCTTTCGGAGCTAGTTAGCTTTCATTCTATTCGCGCCTCATAGAAGTTCAAAATCAAATTCCAAATCAATATATTATTTATTCCACCGGGCTAACAAAAACATTTATTTCAGAAATTCGTAAGAGAAATATTGCAGGCATCTTTTAATCTTGGAGAACCGGAAACACATACCCAGAGATTGAACAGGATAAACATCCTGAGGTGGCTATGTTTGTACGGGCACCAAGGATGCCTTACCCTAACGCACGATACCTTGGTCGCTGAAGCGATAGCTCCGCCCGATTTTCAGACCGCATATTACTGCGGGGGCCTTATGACTGACGTAGAATCGGAAGCTAAGTGGACGTTCCTATACAATCGGTATACAGGAGACGAAGCAGATTCCACGGAGAAAAGTAGAATACTTAGCGCTTTCGGTTGTAGTGTCTCGGAGACCCATTTAACTAGGTTTGTGGACCGACATTCCTGATGGCTAAATGTGAGCTCTGTTTAATTGTCGGCACGTTCTAGATTGTTGGACGCAGCTATAAAGAAGAACACCGATTACGAATTCGGTAGCGCTACCAGTTCCTTTTCCAGCGTCTATACCGCATCGAAGTTCGGCTTAGATTTCACTTTGAAGTATATCACCGAAAACTATGAAGATATTGTATCAGGGTAAGTAGCAATTTTTTTACGAATATTACTACTTATAGGTCCGTAGTATACTGACTATAAAGCTATTTGAGAAAGATTTATTGTAAAAGTGGTCTAAAAGTCAGTTTACCATCACCATTTCGCTACTATGTAGGATATTTACTATAGAAGACGGCGTCCTTTTGTTGAATCTAATAGTGGATCACTGATAAAGATAATGCACAGGATTTTCGCGAGAAATTTATTTTTTATTTAGTACTTACAGAGTCGTGAATTCCAAATAGTACAAGAGAAAAATAATCCTATGTAAAAGTGTATATATGCGATAAAAGTTTGTTATTTTTGTTTGCACTGAGAAAAATATATTGTAAATTAACCAAATTTTGGTTAACTTTACCACAATTGTGTTAACCATTACTATACATTTTCTCAGTGTATTTATCACTTTATGTGCAAGGTTACTTTAAGATGTGTAGCCAGTTTTTAAAATATATCCAAAATTTCTATTAAAAGCGGTGTTTCAAATGCCTAATTATGCGCAAATATAAATTTTGAAGTGAAAATCCAAAAAAAACGCATCTTTGCAAGTTCCATCCAGTTGCCTACTAGCCTAGTATTCATAAGAAGTTATAATAAGCGGAAATGAAACTCTTTTCTAAAACCATTAAGGAGTAAAAAATGTTCACCATTTGTTTCATACTATTTTGGGCACGTTGTATAATAACTAAATTGAATGAATGTCATTTTAACACACTGAGAAAAAGGAAATGTGTTAAGCCAACCAATCGAAGTGGAAATTCACCTAAAATTGATCAACACTTGTTGGTTGATTTAACAAATTCCTTTTTCTAAATGCACCACCACACCCAGAGACAAAAGTTTTAAATTAACAGTATTTTACATTTTAATACGACCGGTAAGGTGGCAGTGTTTTATTAAAAATGATGGAATTACGTTGAGATGAAAAAAAGAGTGTTTAATGATTTCAGTCTTTATTACTTCTGTGTCAAAAATAAATTACGGACGCGAACATAAAATAATCATTTATAATGAGACTGGAAAACATAGGTTGAGGAATCTTATGACTAAACAAAGTAAAACAACAGAAATGTCCCTGAATATATTTACTTAAAATCGATAAATTAAACGATTAATATGAGATAATAAACACGTCGTGGAAACAGGAAAAATACCGAGGGACTGGATATTATTGTCAATCTTTAAGAAAGGTGATGTTAAAAAATGTCAAAATTATAGAGGAATTTCAATGTTATGTTCAGACAGTAAGGTATATGAAATGATCCTGGAAAGGAGACTGAGAGAAGAAGTAGAACAAACAATCGATGATAATCAGTGTGGTTTCAGGCCGGAGCGAGGAACAGCGGATTTGATTTTTAGTCTGCGGCAACTATCGGAGAAGATGATTGCTCACAATAGAGAGTTGAACCTGGTCTTTGTTGACCTAAACAAAGCTGTTGACAGTGTCCCAAGAAATAAAATATGGCAAATACTAGATAAAAGAAGGGTAGATGTAGTATTACAGAGAGCCATAAGAAGCTTTTATGAAACCACTAGAAATGTGGTAAGAACGAACAACTGCCTCTCAAAAGAATTTATTACAACGATGGGGGTCAGAAATGGAAGAATACTTAGCCCACTTTTGCTTATCTTGGTAATGGATGAGATATATAAGCCCTGTAAAGATAAACTGAAAAATACAAGAATAGGTACTTATAAGTTACAGCAAGTATTTCTGACAGAAATGATGTACGCAGACGACTTAGTCATTGTTGCAAAGTCGGATGAAGACCTTAAATATAATATGGAGGTATGGAATGAAGAATTCAAGATACACGGAATGAACATCAAAATTGACTTAGGGGTTCCTAACTTGAAGAATGGGCTTCGAAGCAGTGAAAGTAACGCCTAACACGTACCAGATGATACTTATGACAACATTGCCTTCTCCTGATCGGACGAAGACGAACGGTTCGTGCTGCCCTGGACGGACGAAGTGGAAGAGTCCGTTGTTTTATTTTGGTCGGACGAAGATGAACTGTTGTCTTGTCCTGGTCGAACGAAGACGAACTTTGTGTGTCTGGACAGACGAGAAGGAAGTCACTTTATGTGTTTTGGACGGACGATAACGAACCGTTGTGCTGTCCTGGTCGAAGGAGGATCAACTAACTGTATTTGGGAAATTTCTTCCGAAGAAGAGTTGCAAAATGACCTGAACTGGGTATGGATTCAACCAATCATAGACCAACAACTATGCCTTTAAAAATATTATATGAAAACCACGCTTTACTGTCTTTGAATCACAGGTTAATTACGTGTTCATTCGTTCAGAAAATTGGCAATGTAATACATTACATTATATATAAATTACTCTAAACGTACAAATAAATAAAATGCAGTTAAGATGTCTAATAATTGTCACAACAATAATCAATTAGGCAATGACAGGAATCAAAACAGTACCTAAGATATTTTAAGTACACTACACACTCAAAAGTGATAAGATAATGCAGTATTTAAACAAACTTGTGTATTTTTACACAATTCTTTCTAATTTGGTACTATAATAAGGCTATTAACGCTTCGAAAGCCGGGCGTTAATTTCCTGTCACTGTACGGTTTAGTGCAAGCGCACTAAACAGTGCTTTAATATATGAAGTGGTGCGATTAAGTTTTTCAAGAATGGTCAGTTGAAATTCCAAACGTCAAATGTGAAGTCAAACTATCAAATGCGAAACTTGGTGGATTAAATGTCAAATAATCAAAAATTATATCTCTAATCGATATGTTATATAAATTCTTATTCATTCTGCATTAAATTGATTACAAATATCTCAGAGTATTTCTACAAAGGCCCACATAAACATGTTTCCCTGATCTAAATTTTATTTACAGCCTCACTCTCGATGAACTATCGTCAGTACTCCTGGGTATCGCAACAAGGTTGGGCACGGAAGAACAATTAGCACAGGTAACGAAAATGATATTTAAGAAACAAATCAGTAAAAGAAATTGGATGATTGAATAGAAAGAATATCAGAGACAAAGAGAGTCGTACACAGTACTATAAATATGTACATGGGGAATTACTATTTGAAAATTGTGCATTTTAAGGTAAAATTGTTACATTAGATTTTGATCAGTGGCGATAAACAAAGGCAACTATAATTAAATTCAGATTATTATGTCCTTCAAAAACTAGCCATTACTATACAGGAGTCTCGCGGCGCGTCCAATCTTGGCTGCCGTCAAGCTCAAACAAAATATTTGGGCGCCAATTTTAAAATCCATTGCACAATTGGATAAAAGTAGTCCATAAAAAATAATTCATTTTTAAATATACATTAAATACTAACGGACGCAGATTTATCTTTCCCCGTTTGATAGAGGGCAAAGGATTGAGAAAACAACAGGCATTATAACGAAAATATTTTTTTTCAAAATGCAAACACAATACATCACGAAAATTACGAAAATGATTTTGGAACTTTTTAAGAGCTGATACAACTAATTTTAAAGTGTCAGTGACAAAAGCGAAAGGCTATATTTTAGTGTTTCTGTTTCGAAATCTGTAAAATTCAAATTGCAACCCAAGACTTGGGCTCTTGTGACACAGAACGGTCCTACACCATACTAATTGTTAGTTTCTTCGCTAACTACTAAATTAGGACGTTTTAATTTTTTCTTCAATAACAGCTTCTTAAAATTGAATCAGTAGTTTCTTCTTTTTAGTAAAAAATAGACGCATCTACTTTACTATTTTTTCATTTGCATTAACTTTTTACTCTGTTTTCAAATTAACGATCTTGCCCTCGTTCATTGTTTATGATTTTATCAAAATTACTTAAAATAAACCTACATTCTTCTAGTAGTGTTACTGCATTAGCGCATATTACAACGACAATTAATAGGTTCAAGCTTTCCAAGAAGCTTTCGCCGATCAACTAGAAGCAAATGGCCACACCAGCATCATTGATGGCATCAAAACCGTGATACAATTGAACATCGCCGCGAGGGGAGAAGACAAAATTCTGGCGGACATCGAGAAATGGTTGGACGACTACAACAGCGCATTCGTTTTTGCAGTCAGTTTACCCTTGCTAATGGCGGCGCTGCTTACTCACTTGCTGGCGTAGAGATGAAGGAACGCGTGTAGTTGTAAATATTAACGATTGAATAAAACTTAGTTATGAATATGTTAAAATTACATTTCTATACATATGTATGTACCTATATGTAACTCTCCTTAGGTTTTTTAACAATAAATTGAGTTGTTTTAGATTACTGACTGTTATTGCAACAATTAACTTCATCGGTTAAAACAATGATTGTGTGGCAAAAAGAAAGTTCAGTCATTGGTCCTTGTTTGATTTTACAATATATTTGAATTTGGATTGTTCCCGCCAAGTACCCTCACCCCCAATTTTTGTGTAGAAGAGATGAAAAAATGGCGTCAAAAAGCCAACACGTGTAAAATGTATTCCGGTTGTATTTTGTATTGTTTTAAGTAAAAGTAACAAAAACGCATGCAGTCTTTCATTTATAAGTGGAATGGTTTGCAACAGTAAACCCGACAAGAGAAAGTAACGAGAACAACGTCAAACAGTCCTCTTCCTCTTACAAAAAATCAGATAATATCAGCTCACTAGGGATATTTTGCAAATTAACGCGCCTTTTTTAACCGACTCATTTTGAGATTTGTCTGAGATTTTTACCTCCTCCTTTACCTCTGCAATCAAATACAAATAAAGTGTAATTAAACGTATTGAGCTATTGTTATTACTACGCCTGCAACTGTACCACAGCATTAAATAAGCGAATAAGCAAAAGAAATAAAATATAATAACAGACAAAATTTAAAAAGAAAGAAGCATGAAATTATCTACAATTGCGTATTTTAATATCTTCAAGTTGAAGTTACTAAAAATAATTGCGGCAAATTTGAATTTTGCTGCTTGGGATTGTAGTTAGTATTTCTCCAAAAATAATATAAAATATGAAACCCAGCCAAGCATATGAATGTGACGAATTAGAATTTGATTTTGAACTTCTATAACTAAACTGTAGGGTTGTCTGTTTTGTTAAGTTAACAAAAACTTGAAAAAATATTGGCTGCGTTCGAAACACACAACGTTTAGCCAACTGTTGAGTGTTTTTCTCTGAACGCTAGCGTTGTTTACAACATGTTTACTAAGCGGACGCCATTCTGTCCAGCGGATATGAAACTTGCTTTATTTACGTTTGAAATACAGCGGAAAACATAACCTATATCTATTGTAACGTTTTTAAGAAATGGCTTATTTGGAAATCTCGTGTAAGTATGAAGGAGCGTTATACAATACAATACAATACAAATATTTCCTTCTCCGTAGTAAATTTAAGTGAAAAAATAAGAAAAACATACAGTAATGCTGTAACCTCAAAGTGTTTATTATACTTAAATTCCCAGCTGTCATCAAAATCATAACAAATCCCGAAATGAGCGTTCAGAAACACTCAACATGTTGGGTAAACGCGCTGGGGCAGCGATTTGTGTATTTCGAACGCAGTCATTGTCATTTGATTTTTGTACATCTCGCTCTTCCTCCTGTTCCCTGGCTTGCAACAGAAAATGTTAGTAGATTTTGTTAAGCACTTTAATAGAAAACAATTTCCTATTGTTGGCAACACTGCTCAATATATGAGGTTACTTTTAAGTCTTCAAAATACATTTTAAACGGCATTATCCTAAAAAAGACCGAGAAAGGTAAAAAAATCATAAAAATAAAATAAACTACAACAAATACAAATTTCGAGACGACAGTTAATAGGAGAAACTCAGGTTAGCCAATAAAAGAAAATAAATAATCTGATATTTTAACGTCAATAACTTCACTGTATATTTCAAGGCTTCAGTGGGAGGTGGAATAAGCTGACATTATTAATTATGAAATCAGCACGTTACATAAGTCAAGGCACATAATGCATTTATCTAAGTTTTTACATAACACATACAAATTTCTAACTCTGAGGAAGACACTACTTGTGTTGAAATCATTTGGCAAATAAAGAAATAATTTCATTAAACATCACCTTCCACCATCTTATTACGAGTACTGATATTGAAAATAAATAGTACCCTTCTATTTCTTTACTAATCTAGGGATATTGACATTAACTTGTTCAACCTCTTCTTTCTGAATTGTACTTTTAAGTTTATACAAATCTGCAAACATGCATAAATAAGTTAGCAAAATTCTTGTTGTAATATCTTTATTAATACTTCACACATCAACATCGACTATCGGCTCTTTAGGCATTCGATAATACAAATTAGAAGCTTTATGCACCTTCAGATATTCAGCACCCAATTCTTCATAGTCCTGTCTGGTTACGAGCGAATCCTTAAACTCTTCCGTGTGCGACCAAGCTTTTGCGCCGTACCAGCTGGAAAAACTAGAATTAGGTAACACAGATACGGCGCTGAACGACTTGAAAGGTCTTATAGACGTCAGATCTTTTTGGACGCGCTCTTGGAGTCCGGGGAGGTTGGCCAATCCACCAATTAGAACAATATTGCCCGCCAACCGTAGTTGATCTTCGTCGTTGAACAAAGATAAGACGTAGCCGATAACTTCTGATAATCCGGCCTCTGAACTTCCCGTCATGTACGGTTTGAAGAGCAATTCGGGAGCTCTATAACGTTCGATGCCTATGTGGAGTTGATGTGCCTCGCCTGGAGTCAAGGATTCGTCTTCTTCCCCTGGTTCGTGGGTACGTATAATGTCTTCTAGTTCTAGGAGTTTTTCATTTTCCGTTTCGCTGTCAGAGTCCCCTCCTGGTAAAATATGAAAATGTAATGTAGGGGCATGTTGCCCTAATTTCCTCAACGACATGATTATTGTATCTTATATTGTATTATCTTATATGTATTATTGATAAGGCAGATATCTGTCTTGTAAAGAGCAAAAACCATCAATTATTGTTTGATTACTAATCAAAACTACTCTATTAAACATTTATATACACACTTAGAACTAAAAAGAAACATTTAAAGATTACCGTCTCTGCTTATGGTTTTGTATATGTCCCAATCTTCGTCGCGCAAACCGAAATCATCATTTCCCTTCTCTTTCCTGGCCAACTGCGATATTATCCTCATCCGCTCCTGTCCGGCAGCTGTCCTCCTCTTGGCCATATCTTGTTTCCGTTGCCGTCGCGCAGCTTTTCTATTCAATATCTCTTGTCTCTATTTCGAATAAATAAATAAAACAACAAAAAATCATAATTTGAATGTTTACCTTTTTCTTAGCACTCTGCACGTACGACTGCATGGCCTTCTCAGTTTCGAACACGATCTTGTTGGTTTTTACTTGTTTTATCGGCGGTTCCTCTATGATTTCTTCGCCGGCGAGTGCTGCGGCGATTTTCCTCTTATTCTTTTCAATCCTTGCCGTTAGGAAGGCGATGTTCTTCTGCAGGTCCTCGTAGCTCTTGATCTGATACTCCATGAACGCTCGCTCTTGCTCGTAGTCGTTCCAATCGCCTTCCTGTATCTCCATTAGTTGCTGCAGTTTCTCTTCGTCTTCCGCTAGACGTTCTTCCCTCTTGCGCGCGTTAATTTCCATTAATCTCCGAGCCAGTTCTTTCTTCCGCTCCTTCTGCTGTTCAACTTTAATTGGAAGCAAAGAGGAATTTAAGAGTAATCTTTTTCTTTCTGAGACCATTTATATATTGAGTACACAGATATTATTTTGCCAATTAATTGTTGTAAGCTTTTAAAGGATAGGGTGGATAAAAAAGTGCTTTTTTCCTTTTCATTTTTAATATTTCCTCATTCATTTATTGCTTTTTTACAAGCTAAATTTATGAAACAATTAAGTAATGAATAATATACAGTAATCGGTATAAAGTTCGCCACATATGGGATCCTTTTTTATTATTGATCGATTCGTCATGCTTAATAACTCAACCGAACGGGCGCGTTCAGGCGACCGTAAACGCGATTCTGTAATGGTAATATTAAACATTTTAAAGTCAGCTGAACGACAAGTTGACACTACACTGTCTTTTGCTGAGATATAAATTCTGAGATGGTTATACATTTGTTAACTTGTTTAAATAATGAATAACGTGATTTTACAAGAGTATGCTCTATTTGTCTACCACACTTTTAGGTTAAATTGCGTTTTCGAAATTCAACGTTAAATTTTATCGGTGACTATGGCTTGCAACTTGGTTTTTCGTTCAGGGAACTTAACAAGCCACCATACTCAACTGATGCTTCACACAACTGTTGAACACGCCCAATATTTTGGCATATATAACGTGACAACTGACATGGCGGCAAATTTCAAAACTATATGAAATGTCAAAAAGTGAGGTTAGATGACATGATTTCTAAAAAAAAAAATTGAGAAAAAGTTGCTCAGATTTTAGTTTCAAGACTAGTGGCAAATTTAAGGACTGTCCTAATGCCGCACGTGAGACTTTTCAGAGCTAGCCTCGCTTGGAACTACATACCAACGAGCTGAACGGAGGTCAGGGTGGTGTACATTCCCAAAGCGGGAAAATCCACACCGTCTTGGAAGCATTTGTGGATATAGAGGGAGCATTTACTATAATAATATGCATAGCGTTTATAGCATGTAGAAGCGCTCATAGCAGGCTGGATTGCCTCTATGCTTGCAAACAGGCTTGTAATAACGACTCTCAGCGGGGAGATAGTCAAGTTAGCCAAACAACAAATTAGTTTTTGGTTAGAACAGAAAGTACTCCAATTTTGGAGCAATTCTCCTGGTTTGGTACTTGCGAAAGAGTGCATCTCACCCAATCAAGTCAGAACTGGAGAATTACTAAAACTTGACCGTAAAAGAGTCCAAATAATTACTTCTGTGTTTACAGGTCACTGCAGACTCAGAAAACACCTACACAGAATCGGGTTATCGGAAGACACCGAATGCCGACTGTGTATGGAGGACGAAGGAACAGTAGAGCTCGTTACTTGCCACTATCCTGCGGCCACCCGAATCAGGTACTCCATCTTTGGGAAGGTAATCACTTCCCTAGCTGACCTAAAGAATTCTTCGTTAAACAAGATCCTGAGCTACCTCAAAAGCCTGGACTCGTTCGATGAACTCTAGGATGGCATCCCCTATATAATATGACCTAGTAGAAGGGACAATTAATCGAACCAGGCAAATGACATCGATACATCAAGTAATCAAGTAAGTCTCAAATTTGTGAAAACATTAAAAAAAAAATATCTAGTTTTTAAAATATTTTCGTGAATAAATTAGATTTTTTTTTTCATACAATTGATAGTGAAACCAATTGTTAGTTCTCATTTAACTAACGGAGCTAAAGCTGAAAACTTGACAATACATGCCACTAGTAATCTGTATACATTGTATTACAACATCACTAATTATAAGTAATGTACAAACACTCAATATAAACAATTTAATTACAAGTACTTAATATCATTTATTATTTACCTGTTAGAGCTGTTTGGCATATATTTGCTGTGTATGGCAGTTGAATTATCTTTGTATTCTTTTCATAGTACTCGGATTGTAACCATTTATTCAACTCATCCCTATAATCCATCGCTATCAAGCAAATTGTGTGTAAAAGTTCCTCCGCCCGACTCAACGTTATGGCATTCGCATGTGCTGGATACTTCAATTGCAGCATTCTGTGCATAAATGAAACAACGTGGTATCCACCAGTATTTATCCTTCTGCTATTGCCGAAAATAACTTTGCCCCCCAATACAGGAATGATGTGCATCGTGTGATATCCTAAACTAACAATTAGAGCATCTTCTTTAGGCTGTTCACCCAAATAATTGTAAGAGAATAATGCATCAATTCCATACGATATACCAGGGATAGAATAGCATTCGAATAACAGTTCTGACATTACTAAAAAATATTGTGAATTAGTGAAAGAAAGTTGTAATTTATGTGTTTGAAATGGGATCTATCTGTCATATTATTGAAAAGTGCTTTTCTTATAAACGTTATAGAATAAACGTCATTATAAACAAAATAAGCCTTATATTTTCCCAAATAAATAATATTATACAATCGCACTTACATTGCCTAGAAGAATTTGGATTCAAGAAAGCCTCGGTGATCACAATCGGATGCTGCACGCAATTTTCAGTGTCGATCCCCATGTGCGTAAACATATAATCAAAAAGATGTTCCTGGGCTTCAAAGTGAGTGACTACATTACGATCAAACTGTGTTTTTAATTGGAAGCGGACTGCCTCAATACTAACAATGTCATTTCCGACTTGTAATTGAGGCACCTCTGTTGTTTCCTTTTTCGATCGCTCTTTCCTGGGCTTGGCAAGGAGATTCTTGTAGATCAATAAGGGAGTGTTTTGATTTGCCCAACCAGCCCGACATTGGTAAGAACCTAGAGAAATAGTTATATTTATAAATTTATCCTTATTCCACTCATTGCCTACGTTAATTTGATTTGCTCTATGTGTATCTAAATCTTTAATAAATCTGTAGCACTAACTTTGGTTTAGTGATTTGTTATTTACCATTATCAATAATTATAGGAACGTGTTCGTCTCTTAATGAAGATGCGTAGCTGTGTATAATATCTGGCGTTCTTTTAACATCTTGGAACATTAATACGTCCATATTACCATTACAATATTTTAATTTAAATGCGAAACGGTTTTTTTTATTACAAATTGCAATGAGGTTATGTTATATCTAATTTTGTTTTGTTGGAAACGTCAATTAGGGTGCAATCAGAAATTGAATGCTTTCCACCTGCCTTTTTTTGAAATTATATAAAATCGGAATTTAGTCAAAATAGCCTAAAATTTTTTCAATTTCCGTATTACAATAAAATTCCTCTAATTAGGATGCAATCTATCTGCAGTATTTCCCTGTGATTTTAAATATACAACGATTTTCACTGAACAGACTTAACAATATATTGTTAAAGTACTGCTGGATAATTTCATATATAAAAACAAATCCCTTTTTAAGGCGCTACGTTACCACAGAATAACTTTATTGATGCTACTAATGATTCAGGTACAGCAACAAAATCAGACGGTTCTGATATCACTGTATATTCACATTTCTGCATTATTATTATACAAGGATTAAAGTAATATTTGGCATTATAAATTATATTTACTTAATGTATGCAACCAAGTATGCGACCTTGTTATAGAGGTTACATACACAGTGATCAACCTCAACTGAGGTTGGTATCAAAGAGATCCCTAGATTGGTTATAAACTCAAAGATTAAACAAACACCTATGTTATAAAAAAATCTTTATATTATATGCATAATCTAAAGCAAACTAAGAAAGAATCTTTTGCATCTATTTGTGATATGTTTGACATAAAACCATTCATTTTTGTGTTAATAATTATAGTAGTAAGAAATAACCAGGACATATAGTAATTTAAAAATGCCGCGTAGAGGATTTTAATTTACTTCCTGATAGTAGAGGGCATAAAACGCAATTGCGAATTCACGTTATTAAGTTGCCATTCTCTCTTATACCTTATCTCTGGCGACATCTCTGGAAGACGCTGATACTAAATATAAACATATATTCTTCAAATATATGTACAAGGATGAAATTTAACAAAAAAAGGCCCCGTTGGAGCCTAGGTCCTTAACCTTCTCATTTCAGGGAGACAACGTAGAAAAAGGAAACATTGATTTATATAGATTTGCCCCAGCACCAGATACGGCAAACTATTCGCGATAATATCTTGCGGTTTTGGGAACTATAACTGGTTTGTACGAACTTTTAAGATGTTTTTCAGTGTGATCCTGTCGTATTTACTGGCGCATTAAATTATATGTACTTGCTTTGCACATATTATAAATTAATTATCAACATTTTATCAATTAGTGGTCGTAGTGAAGTTGTAAATATCGTGTTGTATAATTGTGAACTAATAGAATGTTTTGTGTTTTGATTGGTGAGATAACTTGTTTATATAAATGTAGATAAAAATACGATAATGATGTGAAGGCTATGATCATTGATAATTTGTACTTTTTTATAATTTGAATGTTTGTGAAGGTTAAATTCTCATATAACTATATACCTAATGTTTACAGAATACGGAATACAATAGTTTTAAAATCTTATATTTTCGCTAAGATTGAAAATGAAAGACAAACACCATTATCACTTCATAGTAATATAGTTAATGATATACAATATAGGCTAAAAACCCAAAAAATTAAGGAGCAAATTCTCACAACCGTAACGATAATTGGGGATTACCATTACACCCACAACAACATTTGAAACATAATTTTGAATCTACTGACACACTAATATAGGTAGTTTCTTAGTACGGAGATTAGCATTTCTAAGAGCTTTCTAAATATGGACTAATTAAGACTAAAATTACCCAGAAATTCAGGTGAAAATCACATTATCGCAAACACTCTCATAAGACTATGACGTCACTGCTATGCAAATAATAGATACACGTCACCGTCAATCATAATGGTATAGCAATTTATTTATTAATATCGTGTAGTATAGAGTGCCTTTTTACAAATTTTTAGTAAAATCATGATAAACCTATTATTACAGGCATGCAAGGCGTAAAGGTGTGCTTGTTTGTTTATTTAGGCTTTTTTGGGGAAACTTTGCTGATTTGAATGTAATTTGTGTGTTTACCTAATAACAACAATATTAAAGCTTTCATATACATGTAGAATATTGTGGAAAGTCGTAAACTCTAATAGGTAATAATAATTTTAAGAAGTCATCATCTTGTTTATTACGCATTTTACTGTCAAGGTCTTTTGGGTAATTAATCACAGGAGTGCCAAGGAAATTCTTCTCAAATTATTTTCTCCAAAGTTTCAGAATGATAATATTTATAAGTGAAATTAATTTTGGAAAAACTGAAAAGCACTTTCAACTGGAAAATAGACCTTTCCTATTTTGGTAATTTCAAAAATGACTGTTTTCTGTAAACATAAAAAGGATAGGTTATGTTATGGTTTTCAAACGAGCACACATTATTTCCATAACAAGTTTTCTGAAACGTTTTTTTTAAATACTATTTTTTGGGGTACCTGTATTAAAATGAATTTTAATTTTTAAACTACTTTCAAAATACAGATTTCGCTGGTTCAAGTTACGCTCAGAGATAATACTAAAGGTTACGCTTTTATACGTCACCAAGTGTAAACATTGAATTTCCACAGGATTTTGTTTGTCGAATGCTGTGACCCACTCGATGAAATCTCTACTAAAAATTCCAGCGCGAAACATTCAGGGGTAAAACCGTGAACATTTCATTCGACATTGCATGCAGCAATCAACATCGCGATTCGAAAATCGGCCTCCCGGCAGGCACACATTCGACTGATATGCTCAATAATTGTTGCACATATAAGTAGACAAACTCGGACATATACCATAGGCGTGCAACATGGTACTCAGGATTAAATTTTTGCGCAAAATTTACGCAACGGTTCTTTATTTACATCTTAAATTGTGTATTACAAGCCGTTAACATACAAATTAATTTAAACACAAATCCATCCTTAGATCTCTGACCAATTGTTTTATTTTTGCGTTTTTGACTGTTTACGTGTCTGAAACAGTCCCTTTATTTCGACAGATAAACGGTCATCGTATCGAGCCAAATTTCTTGTGATCTTGTGTCGAATTTGTGCTCTCGAGCGACAACAAAGTAAATTTTCAAGTTAAACCCAATTGTAAACGTTGAAACAGTGGAAATTTTAATTTGTAAATGTAATTCTGATAAAATCATTTTGTTACTACGAATATTATTAAAATATTTTTCAGTTATTCTTTGGACAGCAGTAATTTTAGGAGTCTCCCAGCAAGATGAATCGTGTAAGTAGGACAATAAATGATTCTTTACATATTTTCTAAACATGCTTAGTTAAGTTTTATTTTCGTCTTATTTAAGTTTGCGGTCCCCTCAAGGTAAGGCTATCCGAGTATGATGCCTGTTACGCAGCAAATCTAACGGAAGTACCTTGTCCCGAGAAATCCAAGAAATCTGACAGTATGTTCAAAGTATGCCGTCCACCATATTCTCGCGATATTCACGATCGACCCATATTGAATGTGAGCTACGTCTGCTGGGACGGCTGGTTTCCACAGTTTGACAATTGCCAGTCAGGTTTGTGTGGATCAATTTATTTTATATACAGGGTTCGTCTAGAAATCACCGACAAACTTTTAGGTACGGTAGAGAATAATAAAATGAAAATCTTTTCTTGGTACTTTTTCTATTAGTCGGTCTCCAACCTTCATAAAGCATGCGTGCCTTACTTTGTAATGCCTCTCTATCTTCCAAAATAATTGTACCTCTAAATAATCCCATGTGATGATTTATTTTGCCACAAACTCCTCGATTCTCATCTCGTTGATATTAGAGTTATCCATCTAACTGCTACATAATCACATATGTGATCTGGCCGACACCAACGAATTTTGGATACCGAAGAAGAAGTCTTAAATCTTGTCGAAGGATATCCTTCTGTTAGTACTAGAAGAATATCTCGCCAAGTAAATGTATCAAATCCAATTGTCTGGTGAACACTGCGCAAGAATCAATTGTATCCTTTCAATGTACAAAAAGTACATGCTTTACAACTTGAAGATCATCTTGCACGTTTACAGTTTTGCCGATGGTTTGTACAAAAAACATGTAGAACTTCGAAAATTTTCTTCCATTGTATTGGCGACTGAAGAAACAACGTTTACACGTAACGGCATAAATAACAATCGTAATACTCATATTTGAGTTGTGGAAAATCCACATGCTGTTCGTCGTAATCATTTCTAGCATAGGTTTTCGATAAATGTTTGGACCGGACTGGTCAACGGACAACTTATTGGTCCATTTGTGTCGCCAGATCGAATGAATGGATGTGATTATCTCTTGTTTTTACAAAATTATTTGATGGAACTATTGGAAGAAGTTCCTTTGAATATACGTCGACAATTGTGGTTTCTTCACGATGGCGCACCGCCGTATTTTAATCGTTTAGTTCGCCAACATTTAGATAATGTGTTTGAAAATAAGTGGATTGGTCGAGGTGGTCCTCGGTCACCTGATCTTAACCCCCTTGATTTCTACTTATGGGGCGTTATGAAGACCATGGTATACACAGACGACATAATTGATTTAGATGATATTCGTAACCTCGTTTAGGCAACTGTGGCGTCAATTCGACAGCAAGACCAGGGCCTAGTAAATTATGCCAATTCATGGATACGTCGAGGGAGACTTTGCGTTCAACAACACGGCGATAACTTTGAACAACTAGTGAAAAGTGGATTCTATGGAAAACATAAAAGAATTGCTTAAATTAATATGCTTAATCACCACTTAAGAAAAAAACTAGAATATTTTTTTTAACGTTAATATCTCTCTTATTGACTATGTTAATATATTTATGACTTTGTTAAGATATTTTTGCGTTAATGACCTTATTTTAAGATGTTTAATCACCCCTTGAAAATAAAATGATGTACATTTTACCAAAAGGAGTTTTCTGGAATTAAAATGATTATTAGATTTATTTAACTCAAATAAATGTATGTTTGGATCAACCGTTTTAAAATTATGAAGTTTAGACAATATTTTGCTTTAATGAACAAAATTTTTTATTACAATTTTTAATTCCACCAAGAATACTTGATTCTTATATATATTTTAACTAAACAATTTGTTTCATTGAACCAATTAGATTTTCTTGATATAATTGGAATAACCAATCAAATAGTAAATCCAAACAAATTTCCTTTAACAAAATAACTTTACTTGACTTAAACATACCGGTCGTTCAGTATGTGCAAGCAAGGGTTGCTAGCAACTAATGACCGAACAATATTACCGCGGTCATTCTTCACATTTACATGTACTGTTCTAAAAAGTATTCTTTGCTTATTCACAGATTGTGGCCGACCAACCGCTAATAACAAATATCCGTGGATAGCGGCAATTTATGACAAAGACGAGGAGTTAAAATGTACAGGGACCATTATTTCGGCGTACCACGTTTTGACAGGCACGTAGCTTATCAAAAACATTAATTCTTTTACAATATGGGGATAGATAATTTGTATATAGAGCAAATGCAAAAAGAATGTAAATTAAAATCGTAACTAAAAGTAAAAGTGTAACTAAACATCCGTAAGTTACACTAAGGGTATCAAAGCGCGTCTTAATTATATCGTCTTACAGTTAGATAAAATAAAATCTACCTCATCAGAAAGGAAGAGATTTAGAAACAAAATTCCATTCTTCGACATATGATCCTTCAACAGAAAGTCGGTAAACACTGACGTCTTTCTTCAGTTTAGAAAAGAGAAAATAGTAAATTCTGTTAAATTTGTTAAATTCCCTATCTTATTCTGTTGATGTATAACTATTTACACCTTATACCGAAGAATTTTTACGAACGACTGAAAGCTCACAGCAATAGCGCTACAAGTATGTGCCTGCAATGGAATGATTCATGCTTTCGTTGGTGTAACAGATATGACCGTTCTTGCGTAAACCCAAACATTATATTTTGTCGCTACTTACGCCAAAGTCATATTTTATTTTTAGTAAAAATTCAATTATTTACATTTGTTGGACATACAGTAGATTCAATTGTAGAAAATAACAGAAGTTACCATTTCTTTTGTGATATCTGGATGCAAACGCATCAATGCAACTTATTCTAAATTAGGCCGTACTAAAGTACAAATAAATCCTCACAATAAGAATATTAGGTCAAAAGAATATGAGTGTGTGCCTTATAATACATAGAATCACCCTACAATTTTTTTTTGTTTACAGCATTTAAAATTAAAAATAAATTCAGCACATAATGTTGCGGGTATATTATAACTTACACTGTTGTATGGTAACCGCATTCTTACAGCCGAGCCCAGTAATCAGGTTTTCTACAGTCCTAATGTTTATTTATTTTATAGCTCTGTCGTGTTTCAATGCCACTGAATTAGTAATCAATTATAGATTGATTATATCATTGGATGTGTCAAACTATACAATTGTCGCTGGTAAGCACTTCAGCAACATACGCAGAAAGAAGAAATCAGCTCAAGTTAGGAAAGGAGTAAGTCTACTTCTTTTAACGAAATACATTCCTTCCATAATGAGAGAGCATTGATAAGTGCTTAGCTTACCATAGCAACTATCCTGTAAAATCATGCCATATATCTTGTGAAATCGATTTAAATACCACAAGCTAGTTTTTAATAGTGCCATGAAATCTAAGGTCATATTAGCAAAAATATCTTTGCCGAATAGTCTTTTAAAAATAAATACCTAGTATTTTTTTAAAATCTAATTGTTTTAAAAAATTCACAGTTTTATCACCATTCAAGTTATGGATGTCAAACTTCGACAACTGATGTTTAAAACATCATAGCAACTATATTCAATTTCGTATACTAAAATGTTTCTAGATTAACTAGATATCGTATTGTCTTACGGCATCATAATAAATCAACCTCGTTACAGATTAAGAAGGCTACAGTTCAAAACAACTACACGTTCTACGACCATATGCCCGCCACAGACATACTTTTGTTAGAAGTGGATAAAGAATTTGAATTTTTTGATGATGTGCAACCAGCTTGTTTAGACTGGGTTAGCTATTATGATCAATCGGACTTTACCGAGGGCAACGAAGCTGTTGTAAGTAAAAAGAAACTGATTTGAAGCTCTAGCAATTTTTTGCAAAAGTTTTATAGAATTCAATTACACACATAATTCCATTTTTGAAGAATTCTACGCTAAAATTGAACCTAACCGTACAGTTATTACTTCGATTTTATAAACTTAAAATTTCGAATGATTATTGTACAACCTAAACTTTAATCTTAAATTGATTTTCTGATCGCAACAAATGTGTGAGAACAAAGTGTCTAACAACTTTTGTATACAACTAGGCTTCGGATAATTATCAATTTGCAAATGCATATTTTGGTTGCTGTTAGGTGTAAATGCATATTTTATCCCTTTTTACTTTAAATGCATTTTTACCTAGTCTCAGCAAAGTTTAATACTGAACAGTTCATGATTTCAAATAATTACCTAATGTTTTGTATCGGTGTAATTATACTTTTACGATTTCTGTTACTCATATGTTGCATTAATACGTGCAAAATGACATTCTTTCATCAATTGAAAAATCACTGCAATATCTATATCGGTAATAGAATACGGTGGCTTATAATAAATTTAGAATAAAAACATCCCTTACCATCTTGTTGAGTAAAGAACTCTGAATACGTATTTCGGCAAGTAAGTTGCCATCCTCAGCAGAAAACCACAAAGGAAAATAATGTCAGACGTAGCACTCTGAGAGTAATGCACCTCATAGAACACCACTAATAACATTGTGCTACGTCTGACATTATTTTCCTTTGTGGTTTTCTGCTGAGGATCTTTCAATTTAGATATAGAATTGTGGTGCTTGCCACATTGCCATGTATCCAGAAATGGTAGTGAGGACACAGATTACGGAAAGCTCTGATTTCTTCCACTTATTTAAGAATCTTATTAATAACCGAGATATGTACTATGGCAAAATACAACACACAATGTATCTATATGTATCTCTTTAAGGCAGTCGGATGGGATTACAATAAGGACGAGATGGTTCCATGCGAAGATTCAAACGAGTTTAACGTTCAGTTCTGGCGAAGTAGTACATGTAAGGAAAACTCCGAACACTTTTGGAAATACGTTCAGTTCCACGATAAATTTTGCGGTACCTACACAAACGGCGGTAAGTTATGTTGATGACATTGTTAAAAGTCCATTAAGTTTGTGTTATAAAAATGTGTAGGCGATTGTGCCTAAAAGGAAATCGTTATGATTTTAAACGTCCTCAGCCACACGATCTTGTCCTAACGTTTTCGTACAATTTGATTTCTAGATCGATCTACTTGTGGTAAAACTAATGGAGCAGGTCTATTTTTCAAGTCCAGTCCCTGGCGATACTATCTTAAGGGTATAACTAGTGTAATTCTGAGGGACGAGGAAGTAACGCATATTTTGTACACAACGGTATCATCATATCTCGATTGGCTGAAAGAAGAAATCAGTAGGCATCCGCGTATTAACCGACTTTACTATTTTATGACGAAGGATAGAAATTTTGAAAAGAGAAAGACAGGATGTAAACTGCCAGGGCATATAAAGTATGGTAGATTCAAATTGGTATTCGGGGAGGCGTACAGGATAGGAGCTTGGGTCTCTTCGTCCACAAGAATTTTACTGACTTGCACCGCTAATGCGGACGAAACGCCTACCGCTATCCGTTGCGTGCTAGGCGAATGGCAACCAAATGTTAACAAGTTGGAATGCAAAAGACCGGGTTAGTTAATATAATGAACTTTCCAATGAATAGATACATCCGCGAGGATTGTTTTTATGTCGCAAGTATAAATATATCCAGCGTAAAAGAGAGATATTGGAAGTTTTAATTTTGGCATATAATGTGTTGTGTTTATCTTAATTTTTCGATGAGTTTTTGGATTGTTTAGCATTTGTTCTCTCGAACGGATGACACCATCACGCTGGAATCGGTCTTAAAATGTTCAATGTGATAAGTTAGATATTTTGAGCCCGTTTTGACCAAGATTGGTTTTCTATCCTATGATATCAAGCCTAAAAATATATAAAATAAATAACTTTCTTTATAACTCGGGAAAAAGTGGTGATATCTAGTTTAGAATAGTTCGAAAATGAACCTTGAACATTTTGAGTGCAATTTGAATAAACAATAGCGATACCCAACCAATTTTGTCGCACTTCCTAGAAACGGTTACCTACATACATATATCGAGATGCGAATTTAACCAATTGATTGCTCGATGGAATACCCGCATCCTAGTATATAACATAAAGGAGATTCAATACCACCATTCCAATCGTCGTCAAATACGTATAGTGTATAATACATTGTCTTTGTCTTGATTATTTAGAATTTCAACAAACTATCTTTGGTAAAATAAAACAAAATTTAGCGATATATCACAAACGAACGATTCTGGCTATTCCAGAATTGCACCGCACAATTTTAGGGATTTGTTCTTTAGCACCACATCAACAAATGATGTCTCAAATTAGTTTATTACCGAAATATTGAAAGACAAAGAAATAATTTCCCGAGAACTAAATGCAGCATTCAGCACGACAAATCCATGCTTCTGCGGCAAGTCTTGCAGCATCAGGACGACCCCTGATAGTTGCTGCAGCTTTCATGGTCCGATTCCTTCTTGCGTGTCAATAGACCATACATTTCATATAGCCCCACAAAAACAATCTAAGGGCATTGGATTGCGAGATCGTGTTGGCCATTTTACACGTCCGTTTCCACCAACCCATTGGTTACCATGTACTGCGTTTAAATACTCTGTGATAATAAGATACAAGTGGACTGGGGCACCGTCATACATAAACCAAATCCCTGCCTATTGGCAATTGGATTTGAGATTATATATATACATGAATCCATGTATGAGATTATCACCAAGAATTTAATCAAAAGGTAATGCGTTGGTAATGCGTAGTAGTAAATTATAGTCTTCTGGTGTTAGTACCAGGAATTAATTGAACAGCATCGAGTATTCTTTCTTCGACGTTTGCAGTTTATCCAAATCTTTTTAAAAACATAGTTTGCCGCATATTGTTGTATCCACAACTAAATTATTTTATAACGGAAAGTGCAAGAATTGAGATTTGTTTATAGGGACATTTTTGTTTATTTCGTGCTGGACAACACATCCCTAATATAATACCGTGCAATTTTGAAACACCTTATATTTTTAATCATTCATATCAGATCCTGTAACAGTTTACCGGTTTTATTGTTTATTTTGTCCTTAAGGTAGCTGTCCTTCCCTTTTGTCATCTGGGTCCGAAGATATATTTTGTAGATTAAATGGACAGGAGGTAAGTTGCGCAGATCCGGACAACAATACAACGGCTGTTATTCGTTGCAAACCTTTTCACGCCATCTCAGGGAATAGACCGATATATAAGTGCCAAGATGGGTTATGGGATCAGCAGTTTACGCGATGTAATTTAGGTAATGACGTTGAAAAGATTTTTTTTTGCTGAAATACCAATAGTAGCTCTGCTCATTAACCTTTACAAGCAGAAGCTTCCTTTGCTATTAATAAGAAGCTAGCTTGCTGCAAATAACGTCCGAGGCATGTAAAGGTTAATCGGAGTCGCACGTTTATCTGAGAAGCTATCGTTCTTCCTTTCCCTTTTCTTTATTCCTTTACAGAATGTGGTAATAAAAGGGTGGGTGTTACTACTTTGGCTATCGGAGCTTCTGAAGTCATCAAGAATGAGTACCCTTGGGTAGTGGCGATCTACAGATCGACAGAACAAGTCTGTGGTGGCACTATCATTTCCAAGTCTTACGTTTTATCAGGTATCTGATCACATAATTGTTCAATTGCATTCCTATTTATCACTATTTCTTAATGTCTGATTTAGCTGCTCATTGCTTCACGACTTCTAAAGGGGTGGCGGTAAGCAAGGAACCATTCACAATTATGGCCGGTAAACATTATAGGAATTTCAGTACTGAAGAATCATCGGCACAAAGTAGAAAGGTAGCTTTGGGCATGGTTTGGTTTAGCGACGACAAAATGGATATTTACGATTGTTCTTGCATAATATCCATCAAAATTTTATTTTGATTTTGCATTTCAGATAAAATCCCTATATATCCATGACGATTACAAAGGCAGTCTTCAGAAATTTCGCGATGACATAGCTCTGATCGAATTGGATGCAGAATTCACGCCTTCGTTGGAAGTGCAACCTGCCTGCTTGGATTGGGAGAATCTATATGAGGATTTCGACTTTATCGACGGTAACAAAGCAGTGGTAAGTGACGTGACATGGCGACAGCCACGTAGAGTAATGATAAAAAAATTATAAAAGAATAAAGGATTTGGTAATGTTTATCCACATTCTCAAACAATATTGACGGTATAAATTTGGGTGCTTGTAAAACTTATAACTTCTCCGGCTGAATATTTTAATTGATAAATGATAACAATTTTTAGCCACCACATACAGTTTAAGACGAAAGCTTTACTTGGAATTGAATTTTATTTACGTTCTGCATAAATAACACACAGGTCTGAACTTAGTAACATGTATTCTTCACATACTTAACAGACATGTGCGACCTTCCATAAATTAGCAGCTAATTTACGTGTAATTTTTGGTTAATATTGGAACGTTTTTCTATATTCGTAAATATGGCATTATTAAGTCTATTTAGTTTATATTGATTTCCTAGTGCGTAACCGGGTCCCACATAAAGTGCGCCGCGTTTATACGGAAGATTTGAGTTAAAAAAATGTAAAAAGAAGACAATTATGCTTTTTGCTTAATCAATGCTTTGGAAAAAAGTGAAGTTCATACTGAAAATAATGAGAAAATACACATCTTGTTGTTTAAAAGCAAGAAATCAAGGGGACAGTGCCGGAATGAAATCCTTAGGATATCCTGAACTACACATGTCGCATTAAATAATAATGTTTATAAACACACTGTTCGGATTACTCCTCCCGCACAAGGTATTAATTAATTCTGGAAGAACACGTGTTTCGGGAATACGTGGATTCCCACAGTCCTTGCTATCTTTACTAATAATGTTTATATTAACTAAATGAAGAAATAATGATAACAACTTACTTGTATTAAAAAGAACTGTGTTTAATGATCTTAGGTAGCAGGCTGGGGTTATACCAAAGAAAGCGGATCCCCAAGCGACGTGCTGAAGAAGCTCATCTTACCTTATAGGCCGAAAGACGTGTGCGTGGCGAACTTACCGGAAGATTTTAGTCACCAGTACGTAGTCACCGATAAAATTTGTGCCGGTTACAAGGACAACAGTAAGCCAACATAATGGGCTGCTGGTTGGAACGTAGATTTTAATTTTATTCGATTCTTACAGATATGAATGTATGCCAGGGGGACAGCGGTGGGGGCCTCTATTTTAGATCTGACGATAATCGCTTTTATATCAGAGGCATAGTCAGTCTGACTGTGAAAACGCAAGTGGGAGGCTGTCAAGCGAATAGCTTCGCTCTCTACACAAAGGTGTCCAAATATCTGCCATGGATAGAGACGATAACTAGAAGAGTCTTATAATTTCTATAATATTGTGATTTAAAGTATATTTGTTGGGTTAAGATAGTAAAATAAACATGCATTTGATGGTTGATTGATTATTTCCCCACAAATACGCATGTTTCCCATATTTCCTCCGTCCGTGCTTACACCTCCTTTATTGCCTTTGCTTGGCACGATTCTAACAAGAGACTATGAACCTTTAATGGCGTTCTACACCACCAGTATGGACTCGATGAGTACGGTGGTTGTACTCCTTATTGCCCCTGCAATACAGACGCTTGCCAGTTTTTGAACTTTTAAGAGTTGAACTGTTGTTTGTTTCTGATTTGCCGTTGGCAACCAATTTAGACAGCAATTGGTAATCATGGGCCTTACCATGCGGCATTTACATTCGTTTCATGTACATCAGGAGGATGAGGATGGAGTTTATCCGCAGTGAGGGATTGATTACGCGTCCTTATTGGATAGACATTTAGGGGATTCTTTAACGCACCGTCGTGAACGCCATGGTGCGCGATTTATTTGGAAGCTAGCTCACGGAGTCATCGATAGCCCTTTTCTTTTTGCATCTTTCCGCATTCCTCGGGCTTCCTCTCAATTCCTCTTCCTCCTTTGCTCTACCCTCTTCTAGGACCAACTTGCTGCTGGCTTCGCCACTAGTGATGATGTGCCCTTCCACTGATCTGCACTATCAAGATGTTTTTCACAATAATATTAATAACTTATTAAAACTTCTATTAATTTAAATATCTTTTGTATTATCTTTTTCTTTTTTTGTATGTACTCACTTTGTAAATATTTTTGTCCTGTAACTGGTAATCTGTTGGACAATAAAATGAAATGAAATCATTTTGTATTCTAGTCATAACAAATGCTTATTGCCCATTGTACAGATTGCAGATATCTTTAGTTGTAATAAAAAAAAATTGATGATGAAGCCGAATCTGTATATTGTATATTGATAACTTGCAAGAATAGTTTATTGTTTTTTTCTTTTATCGGATTGACTTTTAAGTTTAATACTCAATGTGCATTGCAAAACTTTTATCTGTTGGCACATTTTTCGCCGATTCACTATGCATTATTGATGTGTTACTATAAAAAGGGTTTCGTTGTAAACTGAATTTAATTGCAGGAATTAATACCCCGGCATTTTACACGATGCTTGGTCCTTATTACGATTATGATAAGGGAAGGGTAGTCGCTCCTGTTAAGTGGATGAAGTTGAGAAGTTAAATTTATAACACTTACATGTATGGAACCCTTCAACACAAATTTGATCTCTAATCTTTAATCTTCAGAGAAACAAATTGACGAGATTGAAAAATTAAAAAGCATAAAAATTGAACCTTATTTTACTATCTCAGGACAATTATTGTGACTCTCTCTGTATATTTATTGAATTAAGATGTAATGCGTTGCAGTATCTATTGGCTACATTTCTTAACATGGAACTGATATCTCTCATTGTGTGGTTTTTGCTATGTGTTTTGTACATTTTTAACAAACGATATTTTTAATGATATATTTAGTTTTTTGCGGTCATTGGGTTTCCTGGTGATTATTTTTCAACGATTCCGTGCGTACATACATGTTATTATAACATTGATTGTTTTTCATCTCCCTATATAATAATATATCAACTTATAAAGGAATAGGTTGGAGTTTAGCGCAAAGATGTGTAAAGAATTTAGTGAAGTGGTTCATATTCTGTTAGGTAAGGCAATTGTCTGTATTATTCTAAGTATCTATCTGCATACTAGTGTGGCTATAATATTCGAAGGTGATCAACTTCGTGCTTAGTGTTAGTCTTTGGAAATGACCAAATCATCTGTTTAATTAATGTTTTGTAATCTTTTATTACTACTATTGCTTCGATTTTTTTTCCGTTTTTGGCAGGATTGTCTAATTTAATTCTTTGAAAAATTAGTACAATTTAACTATAGCTGGTCCAACTTTGAGTAAGAAGCGGATATGGCTAGGTTGACATTTTATTAGTTTTTGCTATGCATTGTTTTATTATTGAACATTTCATAACGACAGAACAAGGTAAAAATAGTTTGTTTTAATTAACACGTTTAAATTAACAACGGGATGGTAGGGTCACGAATCACCTTCGGAGCGACTTGATGTTTCGTTTGAAATCCATCGTTTCCGGGGTGGTACTTTCTCGACACCCGTCAGTGATGAGAAGAAGAAATCAACCGGCTTCCCTCTTACGGCGAGGGAGGAGCAAGTAACAAAGCCATGGAAGACTTTATACCCACAAAAATACACCAATGCCCTGCCCTGGTCAAGACAAGTTGTGAATGACGTATGACCCTATGGGGCCACCATCACAGATTAAAGAAGTAATCAGTCAGCCAAGAGTTATTTTGATTACCATTTATTTCTGAATCTCCAAAATGGTCTAATGTTTTCTTACTAGTACTTACTACTTAAAACATGCCCTATGACATTAAACTTCTTATAAATCAACAAATCGTTTGAAACTGTTTCAGCGGCTGCTCTGGCAACAATGATTTTAGCAGATTTACACCAAAATGGCAACACCTCGTGTAAGTAAGCAACGACAAATTCACTTTCATACTCTAGCATTTTTACATACACATAGGCAAAGTAATTCCTCTTGAAATAGGGATAAGTCCTTAAATATAAAATATTTAAAGGTTAGCAGGTAAGGAATATAAAGAAAAAATGTTTACATAGGTAGTCGAAACTTAAATAAGCCCACTGGATTAATGATTAATCAAAGGGTTGTCTAGAAAAGGTGATCTTAAAATTAAAATTGTAACGTTGTAAGACTTAGGTATTTGTAAAATATATGCTTATAGCATATACAGGTTGTTCTAAGTTAAGTGCCGACCAGTGCTAACTTTGTTATTTTTGGAACTACAAAGTCGGTTAAATGGACATAGTAGTAGCATTTTTATGGTGATTGCAGTGGTGAAAACAAAAATAATTAAACATCGCATTTCAAGATATTCACTAAAACAATACTTTCTTACAGTTCCATTGAGAATTATATTCCGAACAAAAAACTTCTAATACACCGTTATGAAAAAATCAGTCCTAAAGAAGTTATTGTCATATTTTATATCAAAAAAAAACAACATTGCTATGAAAAAACAATTTGTTCAGTTTATTTTACATCTGGCTTAGTAGTCATTGTTCTGTAATAGTGAAAGTGCTTAAGTGTTGTCTCATATCTGAAGATGTCGTTAGAAAGATGTTAGAAGCATACATAGTTTGTAGGGGAAATGGAAGACGACTTCATTAATATTATAGTGATAAGTATCTCGAACCCGATACTTTGAATCACCAATATTTTTAGAAAAAATAATTTAGAGAAAATGAATAAGTTTTCCAGGAAGAGAGAAGAACAACCCACTTTACTAACTACTACGACCTGATGACAGGACTCAGACAACTTTAGACTTACGTTCTCAGACAAATAAACTCTTGATTTATAGATTAAATTAATTTCAAAGGAGATCACTTGCTAGAGTGATACTCCACATATTTCTTCTAGTCATGACAAATACTTATTGCCCATTGGACAGATTTCAGATCTCTGTAGATGTAATAAGAGAATATTTTATAAGGAATTCGAAATTAGCATTTTATTGTTCAAGGGCATCCAAGTAATACTACTCGGGATATATCAAGGGATGCAAACACTATCCACACACTATCCATAGATCATTGCGAAAGCTTAGTCAATGGAATTGAGCGTCTTTTTAATCCTAAGTTAGCTGCTGTTACCCAATATTTGTCTCCCTAAGGAGTGTACGTCAGCCGATACTTCTTCGCCTAACTATCCATAAAATTTTGGAAAAAAATAAATATATTCCTTACAAATATCAACAGGTGGACAGTGGACGAAAAAAGTTTGGAATTCTCTCATTGACTTGACACTATCACGAAAATCTCGACTTCTTTAGAACTATTTTGTGGGATGATGAATGTAATTTCTCCAATTGCGGAATGTTCAACAGAAACACGCAACATCGCTGGAGCAACGTAAATACATTTCTTGTTCATCATCATCCTCATAATCCACAAATGCGTTTGTGTAAAGGTTTCATGTAGTATCATACGATGCGAATTTAAGCACATTTTTTTATTGTGGATCTTCAACAGGACTGCGTCATGCGGAACTTAGTAATATTAGAAAACTTCTTGTATAATTTAAATTTGTTATTCCGACCATTCGTCTATTTCCAATTCTATGGTACAAATGGACCAATCCGGCGCGGCGGTCTACACACCAGACATAACACCGTTGGACTTTTTCTTATGAAAAATAAAGTGTGCAAGACAAGATATAGACATTACAACAGTTACAAAAATCCATTACCACCATTATCTGAAATATTGATGCACAAACTATTTTCAAGGCAACCTGCGCTGTCCACAAAAAAATCCTCAATGAAACTGTTATAAAATATACAGGAAGTTCCATTTAAGAAAAAAACATTGTTTTAGTGAAATGTGATGGTCAGTTGTTTTTATGTTTTCACCATTGCTATGGCCATAAAAAAACTTTGTAGCTTCAATAATAACAAAGTTATAGTTATGAACTGGAACTATTATGGATAACCTATAATATGAGGTCATTGTAAAGATAATATTAAGCATTCTTTTGCGAGAATTATGAGCATAAATTTATCTTCAATAAGTCAAATTATTCATGAAAATAACCCTCAAACATAACAATTAGCTTCCATTAAAAGACAAACGGTAACTGGTAATAAATGAAATAAATGTGGCGCGTTGTTCAAGATTGTGGATCTCCAGAAAAAAGTTTAACGGAGGAGGATACTTGCTACGTGTCAGGAGCCGATGTGCCTTGTCCCAATCAATCCAAAATAAATACAACAATTAAAAGAAGATGCCGTCCCACGTATATTTCAAATCCTTACTCTGAGTCGGTGCAAACTGTGCTCTTCATTTGTCGCGAGGACGGTTGGAAACCGTTTAACCGCGCTTGCTATGCAGGTCAGTTAAATCAAACTGAAATTTATTTTAGAAAGGCGTCTTCGTATTCGCTTTTGCTTTTGCTAATTGCAATGACTAAATTCTCTTCCATTGTACATATGCAAAGGTTGCAATTATTCACACTAAGAATACATACAAACAGATTACTTAATTATTTATTTCTGCATAAGTACCTGTTCTTTTTGTGTATAAATGTGTAGGACCAGTCTAATGCGTGCATATCTTCTCTAGTAACAATTTGTTCAATTGTCTATTTCACATTGAAATATATGTGCTGTTATTGGACCACTCCGTTAGATAATAAACTATCACATATTTTATTTAATGGTTACACAGGATGGTATTTCTTTCTGTTCACAGATTGTGGTGTACCAACAAAAAATAATAATTATCCATGGATAGTGGCCATATACGATTCGACTGAGAGGTTAGTGTGTTCAGGGACAATTATCACAGAAACCCTCATTGTTTCAGGTGTGTACGTATAGGTGACTTAAAAAGATTATCTGAATATCAATAGCAAGTACTAATTTTAGAGAAAAAAAAACATTAACGTTGCTTATAAAGCCAATAATAATTTGTCAAAAATAAAAAAATAAAAAGAAATAAAAAATCTGGTGTCTATAAGTTGATATGTGGATGTAGTCAAACTGGCAGAACTTTCGAAAAAAGGACTTCTGACCATTATGATTATTACAGAAATAAAAAGCAGGATTCGATTTTCGCCAACCATGTAACAGCAGAAAACCATATTTTTAATAGTGATTTTAAAATTTTGGAAGGTGCTAAATTGGATGCAATAATTCACCATTATTAAATTTACGTTTTGATTTATAAATCTTTAGTAATGAATTGTTTGTTCTTATAATGTTAACTAATTGTAATTTGCACATGTACATTGTTTTTTGTCAAAATTTGAGATATTGCAATTTTGACAAAATAACGACAATGTTATATTATATCAGTTTTTAAAACTAAAAACATTGGCTTCTTCAGACAAACGTCTGATGAAGTCACTGTGTGGCGAAACAATTGTTACTTTGTAATAAAATTTTGTGAAGGATAATTAACATTTTATTGAATATTAGAAAAATATTCCTTGAGGCGCTATCTCGTTGTGATGCCCTATATAGTATTGAAAGCTTCAAGAATTAATTGTGACGCAAGTATATATAATATAAACGAAATTCAACATTTTCATTATTCAATCTTTTAAATAATGAACATAAATTCTTATACCACATATTTGGCGTAGTTGAAACCAGAAAAGCGCTGGCACAAGTTATTATTTAAAGAATGACTTTCCACCGATTATTGGACAATCGATAACATTTTTTAAATAGACTAACTGCTTAACTGTGTAAAAAACAAACAATATTTTACTATTGCTTTTTGTTGTTTATTCATTAAAAAAAGACTTATTCTACCTTAATATTTCAAATAATCATACAGTTGCGACGTGTTTCGATGTTGATCGCAGAAACAATAATACAATGAATAATGCCGCGAACTACACAATTGTCGCTGGAAGACACTACACCAATATACATAGAATGAAAGAATCAGCTCAGGTTGCGAAGGTATGTACTGCATGCAAAATTTTGTTTAGCATCGATGTCTGGCAGTTCCGTAATTACCAGTAGTTCTTCGTTTTCAGATTAGAAAATCGTGGATCCATCCCGATTTTATTTTCTTGGAGGGAAATATTATCGTGATAGAAATAGAACCGAAGTTTAAATTTTCTGATGACGTCCGCGAAGCTTGTATAGACTGGTATAGCTTTTATGATGTAACGGACTTCAGAGATGGCAACGAAGCTGTTGTAAGTAAAAAAGCTTTGCCAGATTCTAACTTGTACCAACAATAAATGCTTTTGTTGCAACATCATCTAAAAATCAATACATGCACGTTCTTGTGATTCATTTTTATTTTATGCACTACATTTGATAAAAAGAATCATTGCAATAAAAATGTAAATAAATATAAAGAAAATGTAATTTATAATAGATCCTCAAAAATATTTCCCTCTTACTCAATGCACTTCGGTGCTCGCTCAAGCACATTCTGGGTGACTTTTAATATTATCCAGCATCTAATCCGCGGATACTTTTTGTCAGATTATTTTGTAACTCCAGTATATTATTAAACCAGTATTCATAAATCTGATGTTTTAAATATGGTCAAATATAATGTCCTGGGGTGTGAGGGTAGGAGAACGTTGTGGCCATTGGACCGAGCCGTTGGTATTACAAGTCCATTAGTTAGTGATTGTGTTTTCCATATCATTCGTGCTGCTGAAGTTTATAGTAGAATTTACGATAAAAGCATCGCCATCGCGTGCGTCGGTCTCATTTTTTGTCGTAATGGATAAAAATGTACTTGGTAAACTTTTGACTTTTCTGAAAACAGCTTTACTTGTTTTGCGTTAGAGTAAAAATAGCCCACTACAGTTTTTACGCAAAAGAATTGACTAGTTGCAAGGTTTTCTTTAAAAAATTGTTAATTCTTTAAAGAAACAAAAAATACCTGCGGCACCAATAGGCACATCAATTTGCTCGCTAGAGAATTTCGTTCGTTGTATTCTTGTTAATTGGATATTAATCAGCTCTAAAAGCACTAGCAGTTTGCTAATTTAGATTACTTCATCGCGTTAATAATAACACATAACAATGGTCGCACTTATTTTGGTTCAGCTTATATATTGTGTGCAAGGTGTAAGGAAACTAATCGGCATTTCGTCGTTTGTAAGAGGTTACTGTGTATCAAAATAAAATCACATTCACTTTCGTGTGTTCTATTTTTGAATGTGGAAGGTCCTACACCGCTTCTCTCTTTTTAAGGCAGTGGGATGGAAGTTCGACGAGGCTGAAATGGTTCCCTGCATAGATCCAAATGAATTCAATGTTCACTTTTGGCAACCAACTACGTGTACCAAGAACTTACCTAGTATCGTGGATGGGGCTCTTAGTAATGGCGATAGATTTTGTGGCACCTACATTAATGGTAATACGCCATACTTATTAGTATAGAAAGTTTCTAACAAATCGTTTACTAGACTCGTCCAAATGTGCTAACAGACTGGGCGTTGGTCTCTTTTTCAAATCAAATCCATTGCGATATTACCTAAAGGGTATATATAATTTGGGCATTTGGGAAGCGCATTGGGACGTGACGTTCGTATGGTTTACGAAAATCTCATTTTTCTTCGATTGGCTTAAAAATATTACGGGCAACAGGTACCCCTTCACGAGAGGTGCACATTTGAGCACGAGGGATGCAGGGTGTAAACTTCCGGAACACATCAAGTACGGTAGATTCAGATGGATTTTTGGGAAAGCCTATAGGGTGAACGCGTGGGTTCCTTCCGACTCAGTAATCTTATTAGATTGTTTTTCCAATATCGATGCACCGATTTCAATCCGTTGTGTCAACGGTGCATGGATGCCGCCAATTGATAAGCAAACGTGCAGACGACCAGGTAAGTACAAGTGCACCAAATGCTTATATGCACTACTTGCAATCACATCTACTTATAAAGTGCTATACCATCATTACCCGTTTTAATCAATTTTGTACATATTTTGTTAGAATTTTGTGATTCTGTCCGAAACGGCAGCAATCCTCTAAAGATAATTCCCGTTCATGAACCAAAAATACTTGAATTTTGACTTTTGGCTCGCTATCTTACAAAAGAGTACTCACCAGAGGAACGCGGCATTTGAAATCGATCAGTCAAACAGAACAGGAAACAGAGTACAGAATTGTTTGATGGCGGTGGTACTTTCAAGCAGCTTATCCCTTTCTATAGTTATACCCTTTCAGAAATATTTTAAAGTGGGCTTCCATGTATGGCACTCCATTTTTAATTCGTAAAGTAATAACTCTTGTTTCTTTTGGATTGAAGGAAGTTGTCCAGCAATTTATTCGTCCACATCAGAAGATGTGTTGTGTAGATTGAACGGACGAAACGTTGACTGTGCAGATCCGGATATCAACACAACAGCCGTAATTCGCTGCAAACCATTTCACACCATTTCTGGGAGCAAACCGATTTATAAGTGCCAAAACGGCGAATGGGATCAACCGTTCACACGTTGTACATTAGGTAAATATATTGTAATATGTAAAGATGTAGTAGGTGTGTACCACCAAGTGTCTTATCGAAATAAGCATGTCTGATAGATTGTTCGTTTCTATGTGCATGCATATTAAGAATACGAATATATTTACTCCCAGAATGCATGACTCCTAGCATGGGTCAATTACACATAATTGCAACCTTATTTAATTATTCGACATTGACAGTTAAATCTACCAAAATTTCGGGAAAATTGTATGTATGTTTATATAAAATTATGTTATAATTATCTATGGGGAAATAAATTGTCACAGGAGTTAAAATTTTTCAGGTTACACGGTACAAAAGCTACGGACATATTTATCCATGTTATTATTAAGCGAAATGTCATTTGTATGTAATATCTTATAGAATGCGGTACTAAAAGGGTGGGTGTTACTACTTTGGCTATTGGAGGTTCCGAAGCCATCAAGAATGAGTACCCTTGGGTTGTGGCAATCTACAGATCGACAGAACAGGTTTGTGGCGGTACTATCATTTCTAGGTATTACGTTTTATCAGGTATTTGATCATATAGTTGTATGGTTGCATTCATATTTCTAACTAATTTCCTTTTATTGTTTGATTTAGCTGCTCATTGCTTCACGACTCCTAAAGGGGTGGCAGTAAGCACGGAACTATTCACTATTATCGCCGGTAAACATTATAGGAATTTCAGTACTGAAGAATCATCGGCACAAAGTAGAAAGGTAGGTTTGGACATGATTTGGTTTAGCGACTACAAATTGGATATTTACTATTGTTCTTGCATAATATCCATCAAAATTTTATTTTGATTTTTCATTTTTAGATAAAATTCGTATATATCCATGACGATTACAAAGGCAGTCTTCAGAAATTTCGCGATGATATAGCTCTGATCGAATTGGATGCAGAATTCACGCCTTCGTTGGAAGTCCAACCTGTGTGCTTGGATTGGGAGAATCTATATGAGGATTTCGACTTTATCGACGGTAACAAAGCAGTGGTAAGTGACGTGACATGGCGACAGCCATATAGAGTAATGATAGAAAAATTAGAAAAGCATAAAGGATCTGGTAATCTTTGTCCACTTTCTCAAATAATATTGACCGTATAGATTTTGGTGCTTGTAAAACTTATAACTTGTCTAGCTGAATATTTTAATTGATCAATGATAACAATTCTTAAGCACCACATACAGTTTCATTGAATTTTGAAATTGAATTTAATATATATTATATATTCAGTATTAATTGCAGACAGGTCTAAACATGTTTCAAATTCTGAACTTGCAATAGTGGCATGTATGCTTACATAAGTAACACGCATGTGCAATCTTCCATAAATTGCCAGCTAATAATCTTTAGTCAATATTGGCATATTTTTATGCATTCGTGAATGTGGCATTATAACGAGATTGCATAAATAATCCAGACACATTTTATTACATCTATTTTGTAACGCCAAATTAGAAATAAAAAAATACAAATTCCATTTATGAATGGGAAACATGTATTTGGTTTATGTTGAGGTTCCATGTAAAGTGAAGATTTGAGTTTGAAATAATATACAGAGAAGAATGTTACGCTTTTTGATTACTCAATGTTTTGGAAAAAAGTAAAGTTCATACTGAAAATAATGAGAAGCTTGTGGTTTTGTAGCAGGAAATCAACGGGACAGCCCCGGGATGAAATCCTCAGGGTATCTTGAGCTAAATATGTGGCGTTAAATAATAATGTTTATATTAACTAAATGAAGAAATAATGAAACAACTTACTTGTATTCAAAAGAACTGTGTTTAATGATCTTAGGTAGCAGGCTGGGGTTATACCAAAGAAAGCGGATCCCCAAGCGACGTGCTGAGGAAGCTCATCTTACCTTATAGGTCGAAAGATGTGTGCATGGCGAATTTACCGGAAGATTTTAGTCACCAGTACGTAGCCACCGATAAAATTTGTGCCGGTTACAAGGACAACAGTAAGTCAACATAATGGGCTGCTGGTTGGAACGTAGATATTAATTTTGTTCGGTTCTTACAGATATGAATGTATGCCAGGGGGACAGCGGCGGGGGCCTCTATTTTAGATCTGACGATAATCGCTTTTATGTCAGAGGCATAGTCAGTCTGACTGTGAAAACGCAAGTGGGAGGCTGTCAAGCGAATAGCTTCGCTCTCTACACAAAGGTGTCCAAATATCTGCCATGGATAGAGACGATAACTAGAAGAGTATTATAGTTTCTATAGTATTGTGATCTAAAGTGTATTCGTTTGGTTAAGATAATAAAATAAACATGCCTTTGATGATTGATTGATTATTTACTCACAAATACGCATGTTTCCCATATTTCCTCCGTCCGTGCTTACACCTCCTTTATTACCTTTGCTTGGTATGATTCTAACGAGAGACTATGTGCCCTTAATGGCATTTTACACCACCAGCATGGATCCGATGAACGCGGCAGTTGTGCTTCCCATTGCCCCTGCAATACAGACGCTTGTCAGTCTCTGAACTTAAGAATTGGACTGTTGTTTGTCTCTGATTTGCCTTTGGCAACTAAATTAAGCAGCCATTGGTAATCACGTGTCTTATTATGCGGCTGATCATGAATGTCATTTTACATTCGTTACATGTACATCATTTTGTCCGAATGCGTATTACAGGTCAGTTTTGAATTTGGGGTTATACCTTTTGTTTAGTCTCCTGTTCCACCTGCATTATTTTATTGAAGAGCGTAAGAGGTTTTAGGTCATTTACATTGCCTAACCATTTGCATTTTTTAGTCTTAAAAATAAAAAATAAAAAGTACCCTTACCACCAGGATGCCGAAATGCTTATCCGGAGTTCTTCACTCTTCAAGATGGTAAGGGTATTTTTTATTTTTGACTTTTATTATTTTATTTGGATTTGTTTTTCAATTGTTATGATTTCTGTGTCTCAAATTTTGACTATCTGTAGGTATAACGCAATGAGCATAAGTAATTGTGGTAGGCTCATATTACTATTGAAATTTAACACAAATGGCCCTGTTGGAGCCTAGATCCTTACCCTATTCATCTCAAGGATACAATCTAAGGAAAAAGAAACATATTTGTATAAATTTGCCCACAGTGCCAGAACTCGGTTTGAATATCTTGGGATTTTGGGAATTATAACTGGGTTATATGCATTACCTATTAATCTTTTTTGGAGTTTGATCCTGTTGTGTTTATTGACGCATTAAATTATATGTACTTATTTTGCACATTTTATTAATTAATAGGATTTCGTAGTGAATTATAAATTTAAATTAAATCTGTGTAATCCGACAATCTCTAATTATCGTGTTTGTGTAGGTAACAATAAACAAAGTAAGATATATACATATTTAGGAGGTGGTAGTAGCACATTTATTAGTTTATAGCGATTTCTCGTGTAGACCAGTTCAATTATTCTGTTATTTATTGTGAAATTTGTAACAGTTATCCGCAAGTAGTGATTTTTCTGATTTAAAGGAAATGTTCAGCCAAAGATGAAAACTCCTCTTGGCTTAGAAGAACTATAAGTTTAAACAGCACAATCGAAAAGTAGCTTCTGGAGAAACAAAATGGAGGTGCATCAAAGATAAATGTAAAGCATATATCCATGCCATTGGTGAGTCAACAAGTCGTTGACTTAGTCGTAGCTTAAGTGAACATCATAACCCTGAAATCAATGTGTTAGAAAGGCAAGTTTTAACTGAATCTGTAAAAAAGGAAAGCTGAAAGTGGTGTAACAGAGAAATCATCCAAAATAATTAGAACGGAAATAGCTACAAATAATTTATCTTTAACCAATCGGACAACGAGTGATAAAAATATCGTCACTAAGAAACGTCATGATTTTATTAATAGCAAAATAATGGAATATAAAAATAACATTTTGTCAAAACTACAATATGTCAAAATAGTAACACATTATTATGATTGTAATTAATTAAAATATAGTTCTGTTGTGTTATATTATGTTCTTTATTTGTATGTACCTATGTATAGATTATTACTAAAATTAATAAACGTTGTTTTAAAGCACCATCTCTGTTTTTTTTTAAATCTAGGCTATGCATAATTTCTAAATGTATGTGCCGAGTTTAATCATTTTAAAATGTGACGTTTTAGACTCTGTGCCGAGTATGCCTATTTTTATCTAATTAAAATTTAAGTTACGCCATACATATATAGTTTCTTAGTAAACAGATTGGAAAACATATTTCCAACTGCTTTCCAAATCCGAAGCAATTAAGAATTAAATTAGGCAGAAATTTACATAGAAATCACATTACCGCAAAGATTTTCTGAGAAAATCATATCAGTATTATGTAAATAATATACGTCGGCCTTGGCCATCATAATATGATTATGCCCAATTTATTTGTTAGCCTACAATAGTATCGAGTGTCTCTTTACTAATTTTTTGTAAAATCATAATAAAAGTATGAAATATGAAGGTAACATGACAGTGGGTGTCTTTTGGCTAATATCACGGAAACGCTTAGATCTATCGGAATTTGGTTTTCACCAGTCGATGCGCCGTGGAATGGCGCTTATATTGGTATATAATATGTCGCGGCTATCTTTATTGTATCGTCAGAAAGCTCGAATTGAAAACTTTGTGGATTGAATGAATTAATTTTTGTTACTCTGCTATAAAACATTTTTAAAATCTTTATATACATTTATAGTATTGTTTAAGGTAGTTTATTCGATAATAATGATTTTAAGAACAAGTCATCTTGCCTATTACGCATATTGTCGTGGAGATCTTCCCAAAAATGAAATAGATTGTAAAGAATGTAATATAAAATATATTGGGCAAACAAAGCGACCAATTTTAACGCGTTTTAAGGAGCACTTAGCTCATTTTGAAGGAGGGAGACAAGATAAGCCTAATATAAAAGAAGGTTTTGTTGTGAACTGAATTTAATTGCAGAAATTAATATCCAGTTTTAAACGGAGTTTTACATGATCCTTAGTCCTTATTACGATTGTGATAACAGAAGGGTAGTCGTTCCCGTTAGGTGGATGAAGCTGGAAAGTTAGATTTATAACATCTACATACAAATTTAATCTGTGATCTTTAATCTTCACTTATGGTGAATTGACAAATAAATTTACGAAATTGAATATTGTAACGTTGTCATTTTACAATTGGCATTGCTAACTCAGGATAGTTGTTATGGTTCACTCTGCATATTCATTAAATTAAAGTAGAATGCGTTGCAGTATCTATCGACTATATTTCTTAACGGCGAATTGATATCTCTCATTGTGTGGTTGTTGTTGGTATGTGGTTTGCACATACTCGCCAAACATCATTTATGGTAATACGTTTAGTTTTTTGCGGTCAGTGGAATTTCTTGGTGATTATTTTTCGAACGATCCTGTGCGTACAATACATATATGTCATTATTCCATCAAATATTGTTGCTTAGGTCGGATGGATTGTTTTTCATGTGCCATCTTTTCAAGTGCTTAGTGCAAAAGAATATAGTGAAATGCTTCATCTTCTGTTAGGTAAGGCAATTGTTTGTATTATTCTGAGAATATATCTGCATACTAATGTGATTATAATATTCGAAGGTGATCCACTTCGTGTCTAGTGTTAATCTTCGGGAAACCGCGAAATTATCTATTTAATCATGTTTCCTAGTAGTTTTATATCCATGGTCGTTCAAAATGGTTAGGTTAAATAATTGTATATTTATTGATAACTAAAGATTTTCCGATTTCTGCATTTTCATAAAGTCATCTCTTCTATTAAACATTGCAAAGTATCTGTTATGTGCTATTTTGGTTTCTAGACAAGCACGAATTGCTCTCATAAAAAGTTATTTGAATAAGGGACTTAAACAAAAAAACAGTTAGTGGCAATTCTAAACCTTTAGCGTGGATTCTATAAGTTAATCGGTATCGGCGTAGTTGGAATATCTGATCCCGTGCTAATTATAGCTCTTACTGTAGGACTAAGTCTAGACCAAGTGAAATAAATGAATAACTATTTTATTTAAGGTATCCAACACCTATATATTCAAATGGCCACCGCGCTATATTTATTTCTGAATGTCCAAAAAGGGCTAATGCTTTCTTACTAGTATTTACTACTAAATGCATGTCCTATGACATTAACATTTTAATAAATCATTTGAAACCGTTTTAGGGGCTGCTTTGTCGACACTGATTTTAGCGGAAAATGTCAGCACCTCGGGTAAGTAAGCAACGAAAATTTCACTTTTATTCATTAATTCTTACATATTCCCATATGTAACACTAATTGCTTTTGAAATACGGAATAAGCACTTTAAATATTTTAAAGTCAGGTAAAGAATATAATAGTCTTTTGATCCGTTCATTTCCGCGGCTTTGGTTGGACTTTTTAACAGATTTTTGGTTTTCCGAATATCGGGGAATTAGCCCGATGCCTCAACTCTTAACCTGGACGACCAGGTGTTTTCTGTCCGGGTTTCCTTCCCTTAGTTTTGTGTTTCAGTTATTTAGAAGGTGCTGGAGACCCGCCTTTCACCCTCTTCCGTCGGCTACTTAACGCACATCCATTGTACGCCAAGTATGAAACAGGTTCATTGGAGTAATTCTTTTATTTTCGTTTCAAATAGCTTTAAAATTTTATTTGTCTTTTCTAACATTAAAAATTAATTAAAAAAATATTAATTAAATATAAACCAGAGAAAAATGATCTTGAAATATTCACCATTTTTGTTCAGTACCCATGCTTACTCCTCGATTACTAGAGAGCACAGCCACTTCCAGCAGGAATTCCATTTATCGCATTTGTGATTCAATAAAATAAAATATGCCTTTATTCAGCCCCATAATACTGCTATACAACTGGGTTATGGGGGAATACCACATGAACATTTCGCGAGTAAAATTATCTTATCTGGAATTTATTCCTCTCAAATTATCAAGTTACAAATATTTATCCATTAAAAATTAACTTGTATTTAATATCCTACAGAATGCGGTACTAAGAGGATGGGAGTTACATCTTTGACTAGCGGGGGTTCCGAAGCCATTCCGAATGAATACCCTTGGGTTGTGGCCATCTATAAAGCCACGCAACATATCTGTAGTGGAACTATCATTTCAAGGACGTATGTCTTATCAGGTATCTGGTCATCCAGTTGCTAATTTCTTTTCCTATTGCATTTTATTAATCTTTTATTTAGCTGCTCATTGCTTCACGACACCCCAAGGAGTGCCGAGAAGCAAGGAATTATATACAATAGTCGCCGGTAAACATTATAGGAATTTTAGCGCTGAAGAACCATCGGCACAAAGAAGAAAGGTAAGTTTGGACATCGTTCAGATTAGCTATGCTAAAACGAACTTTCGTTACTATTCTTAATATCCATTAAAATTTTATTTAGATTATTTATTATTTTGAATTTCTAGATAAAATCCCTTTACCTCGATGAGCATTACAAAGGCAATCTCCTATTGTACCGGAACGACATAGCTCTGATCGAATTAGATGCAGAATTGACGCCTTCCTTGGAAGTTCAACCTGCCTGCCTGGATTGGAAGAATCAATATGAGAATTTTGATTTTGTCAACGGTACTGAGGCAGTGGTAAGTGACTGATGTGAATAAGAGGTAAGAAAGTATAATGGATGTGATAATAATATTTTTGTGCTTTTGGTCAAATAACACTAAAAAAAAAGGTATCTAGGTAATAACATTTTTAGGTAACCGGATGGGGTTATACTAAAGAAGAAGGATTCCCAAGCGAGGTGCTGAAGCAGCTTATCGTACGCTATCAGCCGAAAGACGTGTGCATAGCGAACCTACCGGAAGATTTTAGTCGCCTGTATTTGGCTCCCGATAAAATTTGTGCCGGAAATACAGACAACAGTAAGCCAATACGATGAACTAATGGTCGTGATGTAGATTCTAATTTTATTTGATTCTTATAGATAATGTATGCGCCGGAGACGGTGGTGGAGGTCTCTATTTTAAATCTGCCGATAACCGCTTTTACATCAGAGGCATAGTCAGTCTGAGTGTGAGAGCAAAAACGGGAGGCTGCGCCTTGAATAAATTTGCTCTTTACACAAAAGTGTCTAAGTATCTGTCATGGATAGAGTCCATAACCAGGAGAGCAGTGTAGCTTCGATACTGTGAATGAAATTGCGTTTGTTTGTTGAAGAAATAATAAATATACATGTATTTGGCGATTCATCCGCTTTTTTTAACAGTGTAATACTCTCTAGGAATAATATACAATTCATAAAGTATGTTTTCTATGCGTGTTATTGGCGGTAGTGTTAGATACGTTCTTTGCACTCCATAATGTGCAACCATTGGCGTTTGGATTATTATAGGCTCAAATACTGAACATTCCCCTTTGATCATTTGTTTTCATTTCTAGCTTTTCATTTTGTTTTATATTTTTATGTATCTGAATATAACACAGTTCAATCTCAGACACTCTCCATAGAATAAAGAATTGAATCGAAGAAGGGCTAGTTGCTGCCTAGGAGTTGCTAGCTATGTGCTTGGAACAAATAACATCACTTACTGTTAGATATTTTGTGAACTTTTGCAAGCTCGTCGGCTATATGCAAGTTGCGCTTTGAAATTCTATCCGTAGATAAACATAATATATATCGTTTGCTTCATGCTTGCTTAACTGTTTTAGTTCCAGGGGTTTTTAAAAATCCATGTCGAATTGTGCCATAAAGCGCGGTAGCGCTTTCTTCGTTTATTTGCGAATAATGCCGATCGGCGCGATCGCGCTGGTCTTTTTTTCGTCGAAATATGCCGCCCAGCGCGTTAGCGCTTCAAATTGATAGGCAATTCATTATGTTTTCATAAACATGTATGTTTTAAAAATAATAATCATTAGAAATTTTGTTTAATATCTATTTGTAATTACGAGAGGAAACTCGCGACAAGATACATGCTGAATCGAGCGCGTTACGAATTGACAATCGTAAATAAAAATAGCGACATGATTCACCACAGTACGCGAACAGCGCGATCGCGCTGCGTGGCACTAAAACTGTTAACAACAGCAGTTTCTAGTAATATCTAGAGGGTATTTTATAGTAGTAATTATTGAAAGCGCGTTAGCCAAAATTTGTGTTTTGAGATGGAAATTATGAGAATTATGAAATAGGTTGTTGAGAAAATTGCTTACAAGTAGTATAAACATTTTGCACCTGATTACATATCTAACTGCATAAACCATTCAGTTAAAGAATTAATAGTTAACTTGCTGGTTATTCAAATTATGGATAGCTATTTAAAAAAATACCGATTTCCGATGTGTAGTGCAGCATGAATACCAGATAATACTTGCAAACTACAATTTGTGCTCGCTGTGTCATTTTGGTCATAGATAATATAAATAAATTAATAAATACAAACAAAACATCATTTGACAACTGCAAAGAATATACATTTCCCGTATTACTACGAATACAAGCTATTTGAAACGGCAAAGACGGAATAATCATTACGTAGTATCTGAATAAAAACTATAATATAAATTAATACGTTTGGTTCCATAAATTTACCAATGCACCATAACAAAAGTATTCAAGTATAAAGCGAAGAAGGGCCCAGCCTTTAAAACGATAGGTCTTTTAGCCCCTTCCATGACGAGGGAAAATATCTTTCTGGTAGATACATTGCAGGTATACCAATTCGACATAAAGCAAGATTCAACAATTCCCAACCTCTAAAAATGTAAACACACTGTTCGGATTACTCCTCCCGCACAAAGTATTAATTAATCCGGGACGACACGTGTTTCGGGAATACGTGGATTCCCATCATAAAATCGAATACCGAATTCGGTATGTAATCTGGTAGTTCCACGTTAGAAATCCTACTTTCTAGGTTCTGAATTACACGCAATTTCCAGTTTCCAAAGCATAAAATTATTTAAAAAGCGATACTTTCATTTATCGTAAAAACAACAAATAAAAATATATTTTTCATTTTATTGTTTGCATAACACATCACCTAAATATCAATATCGAACCTTTCCCCGATAAAGGCCAAATGAATATTTACGCGTCCAGCATTCCATCTATATCTTGATTGGTGCGTAGAAATACCGGGAAGCTTCTGTGTGTTATTATTGATTATCCTGATACCGTTTAATTAGGATTCCGCAAATAGTTTCGTCGGGCGAGCGAGTGAATGATTCATTTAAACAGTCCTTGGGACGGGGAAAATTCCTCGACTCTCTATAAATTATCCCTTAATTATACGGAAAGGACGCGAAAAAAGAGAATTTGAAATTCAAATCGTTCCTAAGTTCTAACGAGAAGTTTTTATAGTTCGTCGTGCGTGTATAAGCGTTTGTATCTGGCGTGGTGAAGTAATCAATGTTTCTTGTTGTGGGGAACGTATGGCAAATACTTCATCGTTATAGATTTGCAAATACATATAAACGAAAACTTGTTTTGGGAAATTTTAACTTATTGACTATGATAGTTGTAAAATGAAGTTAGCAATTTCTACAGCCTTTTCAATCAAACAGCCGACTTTTATTATTTGTGGCGTAAAACACGTACCTGCTTTATTTATATGCTACTGAGATTCGTACGCAGATGTTTATATCTTACAATAATGTTGGCTTTTATTGATAATTCAGGCAAGAGAAGTCATGGGCACGATTTTTTGGGACTCGAAGAATATAATCCTCATGGACCTTTTGCAGAAATGAATTTTTTCACCCTATCACGGGTGTTTATTGATACTTATAGTCTGGTGAAAATATACTATGAACGGTATTTACTTTTGTAAAGTGATATGCTCCTTATCAGCGAGTGGTTTTGAATATTTCTCTTTGAGTTGAAATTATTCTGAATAGCAAACATAAAGCGTATAGATATTGGTTAGATTAGTGTATTTTTCGGTTATCATCCGTCGTCAAAATGTCTATGATAAATTAAAATAATTGATACCTGAATTAGATTTATTGCGATTAACTCCAATTGATTCACATAATCTAGTATTGGTTAAACCATTACTTTATTGGAAGATACGTTGGTATTTCCATTTCGTTGTTGTTTATTATGTCTCAAAAGAAATATAAAAAAAGCTATTATTTTGAAAAACTTGAACCATTCAAATTTAAGGAATTTCAGGATACTTTCCGAATTGTATCAAAAGTAGTCGAACCCTTTTCTGAATTTTGATCCCAAAACAGAATAACACTTAACTAAATACACTTACCTATTGTCAGCGTATTAAAAATAGTTCCAACGACCGCAAACGTCAATATGGTACCCAGGTGGTCGAAGAATAACCTGTTGGGCATGAAGTAACCGGCGTCCAGGATAATCGGCGGGAGCATGTAGAAGAAAAAAGTGTCGGGAGTCAGCAACGCTATGTAAGAGCTATCCGTCACGTGTACCAGTACGACTCCGATGACGACACCGACAACCACCAGCAGGCAGGATTCCGGGAATATCTGGCTCAACTTGGGTGCCATATGGAAACCTGAAACGACAATATAGATGTATTACTTAAACGATAATGGTGCCATAATTGGAGTGTTATCGAAGTAGGTACATATATCTGTACACATAATAAAATGTAAGGCGCCTTATATATAATTATTCGTGCCGTTTCCCTTGGTGAGGAAAATCGCAATATACCACTGAAAAAAGTTCTGGTAAAATCGCATAGACTTTACTTCAACCAGGACGTAAATTTTACCGTATCCTTTATGTATTTTAACTTTTACTTCTTGGGTGTAACAAAATTACAGGTAACTCCTACAAATACCTATAAATGGAAATAATACATCAGAAAATGTAAAGTAAATACTTTATTGGTACTGTATTTTCAATAAATTTATTATTATTACTGTAGACATTTACAAATTTACAATAGGAAT
>JARFOC010000716.1:1251290-1276703 GCA_031763485.1 Osmoderma eremita | reverse complement strand
CTTAGTTGCCGAAATACGTATCCAGGAGTTCTTCACTCATCGAGGTGGTAAGGGTATTTTTTATTATTTTTTATTAAAGTAGGTATGCGAATTCAATCCCCACTAATAACAGCCGCTTACTTATAGCTAAGTGTATGGGGTGGGGTGCATCTTTTCTCTCTATCGACTGCCCGGCTATATTTTTCCAAGAGTGTACTATAATATCCACGCTCGAGTCCGTCTTTAATGCTTGTACCCCATTCATTGCTTTTGCTAATATGGTGATTCCAGCAATAAACCATGGGCCGATAATGGCATTTTTACGGTTAAGCAAATGTTAAATCAAACCATTTTCGGAAAAATTATGAGTATACATTTTAAAAAATTATTCCGAGGATATAATTATTTTCCAAAAATCCGTAAAAGGCATGTTTATGAGGAAGAAAATAAATCATAAATCATGTTACCTGATTTATGAAAAAATGAAGTTGAAGATTACAAATAAATTTATTAATAAAAAATAAAAATATAAAAAAAAACATGAAAAAAAAAGAATTCTAAAAACTAAAACAATAAACAGTAAAAACAAGATATTAAAACAAATATTTTACGTCAGGAAATACAACATAAATAAGGACAATAGCAAGAATTTTAAAAAGAAATGTTCTAAAGAAGCTGTTTCCCAAATATGTTTCTTGGCGCTGATTTCAAACCATTGCTAAATAACCCAGATAATTATAGATACGTGCTAACTAGGATGTCTGACTTTAGGGCATTAGCAATGAATTAAATCAAGTTCTTGATTCAGTCCAGGCTACTAACCATCCAGAATTGATTTAATGTATTTTAGAATGCAGATATTGTTCAAAACGTCTTAAATTTGTCTATACTCACCAGTTTTTTCTTAACTAAATATACCAAAAAACACTGATTTACTAAAATGTAACCTTTATCTGCTTTTTTATTTTGAAATATACAAGTAATTTCTTCGTATTTCTATTTCCTGCAACAAAAATATCCACACACAATAACACAGAACATACGTAGTTATTAATTAAGGAGTATAAAAAAATAGTATCAATAAAACAATGAACTTTTAAATAAAAGGTATTTGTCAAAACATAAAATTTGGACAGGATATGAAACTATATCTTAAACACAATTTATGTCTTTCCGTTCAACATAGTTACAGCAAAAATATATCATGGTGTGTTACAAATATGTTATTGCTTTCAAGTATTTATAAATTTTTATATTTCTTTTTATCTGGAATATTCAGAAAACGTAAGGTGGACAAAATCCATTTTTTGTAATTTAAAATAGATATGCGATTCATTCGGCAGGGCGTGTATCTTTCCTCTAGCTCTCACTGCCCGGCTATATTTTTCCAAGAGTGTACCAACAGCTTATTATCTTCCATTCCGAATATTTATCCTATATTTATCTTGCATTTTCGAGACAGTAAGTATATGTGTTTACTTTCTCCGCTACTGCGACTTCAGTCAATATTAACATACGCGCTTAGAACAGTGACAGCAATAATGTTGAAAATATATTTCATGCAGGGCTTGCCCGCGTAAAAATATTTATTTATACATCATCTTATTTAGACTTCAAATACGTAATTCAAAGTAAATAACCTTAAATCAAGAGGCCAATGAGACGAACGCGACACACTAAAAGCAAACAAGCAAGTAAGTAATATCCCCCGGGAAACGGAAACCCTTATTTATTTCGCCCGGAAAAACGCCTGAAAATAAACAAAGAAGAGCTCCAAATGAACTTATGCTTTTCCTCTTGGTTATTGCTGGCGCGAGAAGGTCGCCAAGCTCTTCCGCATGATAAGTTTCCTTAAAGCTTTGTCACTCATGTTTTCTGTTGTTGAGTTTTACATGCATAAGCTAACCGCTTTCACCCTGCTCCTTTATCCTTTCTATCGTCCTTCCTTATTTTCTTATCTATGAAGGGACACATCCAATATACTTGAGAAAGGCCTTTGTGTGCACACAAATACATTGTAGATTGCGCTAACCTTCGCAATTTCATTGTTTTCGATTTTATTTCTTGCGCATACAGAATAGTGTAAGACCATATTGTAAGTATTCCACTCTCCTAGCTTAAAACGCAGTAACCGTCATTTTTGTATATTTAGGGCTAACACATGTGGGAGATTATATTATATCAATCCTTAGATGCAAAAAATCTAAAATGCAGTTACCACCCCGGTCTCCTACCGAAATTGTATATGTTTTGGTACGTAAAATCTCTGATTATAATAGATGTGCCTTCCCAACAAGCACCAAAGTAACTGAAGCCGAGACTGGAACCTATTTGAAGTAGCTTACGTAATCGTGACCATAAATATTACTTTCTTGTATAAATTACTTTAATTACCAAATTTAAAGTCTCCGAAACGTAGTTTCTACCACAATTTGTTACTTTGTAGTAAGATAACTTTAAAATCAATTCACTGGTATTGGCGACGTCACGTTTACTAATAAAAGAACTTTGAAGTTTCTATGACTTGTTCTAAAGACTTAAAAATTGGAAGTTAAAGAAATGAAGCCAGAATTTTTTTAAATTTGACCTGATAAATTGTGTGTGGGAGGAAAGCACACATTGGCTTACAGAACAAGCTTTACTGCAAATTATTCCTGTGAATTGAACTTTTTGATAGTTAAAGCCTGGAAAATCTTAGGAAAAGCACTACCGCTATATCAATTCGGAGAGGCATCAAGGAAGAGAGAAAGAACTCAATCTTACAGAACTTGATCTCAATTCCCTAAAATAAGCTTACGTTTTGGCGGAATCCCTGAGTCAGTAATAATGGTGCAGATTCACCAGTGAAATTTCACGTGTTCATTCAGAATATTGTGGTCTTGCCCTCCCGTGATCCCCCTAACTCTTCTAAGTTTATTTTCATGGAATTTTCTGTTGCTTCTACGTTTCTTGAGTAACTTTTGGTTTTTCGCTGTGGATTCCGCCGTAGGGATTTGCCGTGTGACGACGTAGCGATTAAATCCTCGCCCAGACTTAAAATTGTTAGAGCTGTGTTTCTCAGATTTGTTTGAAGTGGATCATTGACAGCTGAAGTACCGTTCGTTGTATTGCTTAAACAATAACCACGCGTATCTTATAAACCAGCATTTTTATCTTAGTTATTGTACCAAACCACTGGTGAATATTGTAGTATTCCTGACTACCACGAGTGCCCAAAATCCAAACAGCGGGACAACAGTGTTTGGAGCAATTTAATTTGTTGTACAAATTCCACCAGTCACTGTTTGTTTCCATTATAGATTTGACGGCAGATGAATACGGATGCAAACAAAATCAGCAATTAGCAGATCGTATAAAAGCCAACTTGAAACGGTTGTGGCGTGGATGCTGGCGAACGCCACCCGCCGAAGCACGGGTAGTGATTAGCGTTTGTTGTTTGCGTCACCAAGAGTGACGGCGAACAGCACATTAATGCATGGATGCGGCAAGCAAATATCTCCGTGGCTGTACATATGACAATAAATGATATAATAGTTCTGCGGCCGTTCGAATATGAATATGTGTGTGGTGTTTGTTGATTTCAATAACTAGCTAGGATTTCCGTATTAAATCCGATTTCCCACAAACAATAGCAAATACCAGTTCAGTAAGCACGCACTATATTTACGAGGTTATTTTAGTAAAGTAGAATATTCTTTTTTGTTCGATTCCCTAAATGAATTTAATATATTCTTAAGAGTCCCTAATTACGCTAGCTTTTGCATATTGAATTTATGCAATACAGTAAACTGACATACAATGGCCCAATAACCCGGTTGTCCGCCAACGACTTGGTCTCCAAGATAACAGAATCGTTGGATTCCAAGGAAATAACTATGGCAGCATTTGCGGATATAGAGGGAGCATTTAATAATGCAATCCCTTCATCCCTATGCAGAGCGGTTACAGCACGTGGTGTTGAACCGATGATAGCAGGCTGGATTGCCTCTATGCTGGCAAATAGGCTTGTAATAACGATTCTGGGTGGGGAGATGGTCAAGTTTAGACCGAGCGGGGTGTGTCCGCAGGGAGGGATTCTATCCCCACTGCTATGGTCACTCCTCGTTGACGACCTTCTGGCCATCATTGAAGCACTTGGAGCCGAGGTACAGGCCTATGCGGATGACATTGTCATATTATTAAGGGGGTCAGGTGAGAGAGAAATCTCCACTGCCCTCCAACAGGTGATTGATGCCATTTGTAGTTGGTGCAGTAGGGAAAACCTATGCATCAACCCTCACAAAACCACGATAATACCGTTCACCAGGAAGAGGAAAGTGGAAAATCTACAACCACCTACCATTCAAGGCGTGAAATTAGAATTTACAGATAACGTAAAATATCTGGGCATCATATTTGACAAGACATTAACCTGAAATCCGCATTTGGGAAAGGTATCCCAAAAGGCAAGGCTGTACCTATGGTCTCGCCGCAGGATATGTGGAAGGTCTTGGGGGCGATCCCCAAAACTTATTCACTGGTTGTATGTGGCGGTAATACGCCCGACCATCACGTATGGAGCAATAGCTTGGTAGCGGAAGGCGCAACAAACTATTGCCACAGCAAAACTCACATCTATACAAAGGATGGCGAGTATGGCAATCACGGGAGCAATCTCTTCCACCCCGTCTTTGGCATTGGAGGTTCCTCTGAATCTCCCTCCTCTACATATTGTTTTGGAAAGGTAGGCCAGATTAACCACAATTCGCCTCTGGCATATAGCGAATCAATCGCCGCACACTCATGTGTTCTTTGCAAATAGGCTGCTAGACGCGGTTATCGCCGACGGTGTGCTGGGAATGCCAACTGATCTGATGTGCGCACGTCACATGATCGATACATTCTTCACTACCTCCTATCCAGATAGAGAGGAGTGGAGATGTAACGAAAATAAACTGACGCAAGCAGACACCTGCTGGTTTACGGACGGTTCGAAAGCACAGCAGGGCGTAGGCGCAGGAATATTTTCAGCAACCCGAGAGTTGAAAAACACTTCAACCTGGGGCAATACCCAACAATTTTCCAGGCTGAAGTCTACGCCATTGAGATGTGCGCAAGAGAGATTTTGAACAAAAACCTCAAGCACAAATCAATAAAAATCTACAACGATAGTCAGGCTGCTTTGAAAGCATTGAAGGCGCCAAAATACCACTCTAAACTGATCTGGAGCAGTAAAAATATTCTGAACATAATAGGGGCGTCCAATAAACTAACCCTGATCTGGGTCCCGGGTCACTCCCTCATTCAGGGTAATGCGGCAGCCGACGCCTTTGCAAAAGAGGGTGCTGCGGGTTGTTTCCAGGGTCCAGAACCAGCAATTGGCATATCAATTTCAATAGCCAAACGACAAACTTGCCTCTGGTTAAAACAGAAAGTACTCCAATTTTGGAGCAGTTCTTCTGGTTTGGTACATGCGAAGGAGTATATTTCACCCAACCATGTCAAGACCGGAGAATTACTAAAACTTGATCGTAAAAGGATCAAAATAATCACTTCTGTGTTTACAGGTCACTGCAAACAAAGTAAAACCGTATATTCCACGCAAAATTCGTTCAATAGGGGCTGGTGATCCTGAACGCCGGACGACATTTTGTCGTTTCTTTTTCGACAAAATTCAAGAAGATCCATCCTTCTAACAAAGAATTTTATGGTGAGATGAATGTGCCTTTTTTCACTAACTGTTCATTCAACCGAAACAATCATCGTTATTGGGCTCAGGAAAATACGCATGTGACGATGGAAGGACATTTTCAGCACAGATTTTCCGTAAATGTCTGCATTTTACACAATAAACTCATTGGGCCTATTTTTATTGATTGTAAACCAGACCAGCATAAATACCACGGAATTCTGCCCGAAGATCTGGAAAAATTTCTTGAAGAGCTACCGCTGAATGAGTTTCGGAAAGCGATATTTCCGCAGGATGGTGCTACCCCTCATAATGCTCATGTATTTAACCAGAAGATTTGGCGATTCTTGGATTGGGACATATGGAGTCTAATTTTCAAAAAAAAACTTTATATTTATAAATTCAATGACCAATAGAATAATCCCATTAAGGTCACAAACACATGTAAATAACATTATATACTACTCCATAATGATAAAGTATAAATTAATTATTTCTAATTAAAGATTTAAGTATTTTCTATTGGTCCGAGTTGGCAACGTTCTAGCAATAACAAATGGGAAATCGGTATTCAAAATAAAAATTGTCTATATCGGTGTTATATTGTTTAAATTTATTTTTCCTGCTGTTTAGGTTGAAAATGGCTCTAAGCTATTGCGGGATAAAAATTGTCGGCATTGACGAAATTGCTCCAGAATTTAATTCTGTAAGAAAATCGGTACTTGAATAACCACTTGAATAACAGTGTTATTCAAGTGGTGTTCTGTGTGGTGCATATCTCCCATAGTGCTATGCCTAACATTATCTTCCTTCGTAGATTCTGGAGGATGGCAATTTAGTTGCCGAAATACGTATACAGAGTTCTTTACTCACCAAGGTGGTAAGGGTGTTTTTGTTTTTATTTTTTAGTGTTCGCATCTGTTTCTCCTTGGTTTAAATTATGCTGTGGTTATAAAAATAAATAATGCTCCAAACAGTACTTGTATAAGTAACTTGCAAAATAACAAATTCAATAGTTAATGATTTTTTTCTTTTGGGGGAAAAGGAATCTAGATAATGTAACAAGGGATCATAAAGGAGCAACAAACAAAAGGGAAATTGACACACGTTAAGAAGAGGTACTATACTAATACGAAAGAGACATACTCATACATGCATACTCCGTAAACTTCTATGAACGAACAACACACATAATGTACTGCGCGCGACATAAGCTACAGCCGGAGTCTCCCGGGTGACAATGAGACAATACCCATCGCGACAAGTCCACACCTCCCACGGCATGCCGTATGAATATATTAACGAGACATAAACATAACTCTCACGGGATACCGAGAGAGTCGAGAGGATCTGATACGCCGTCATTATATTATGCAGTGTGTACATTAGATTGGAAGCAATAAATTAATGACCGGGTAGAAACTGAATCACGACTTGGACTTGCTTGAGACAGAGCGACCGGTCAGTCGATCCTGTCTTTCGTTGCAATCCGAGAGACCATAGATTATTTTTCGTACTGCGTACAAATGTGTGAATGACAAAAAATAATGTTTTAAACACGAGTGCCTTCATTCTGACATAGGCTGACCGATGATTTTCTTTGTCGTATGAGAATTTTTACACCTGATTTTAATTAACATAGCAATGTTGCCTTTCTTTTTTGAAGTAAACGCGATACATACAAATAGTTACTATTATTTAATTTCATATGCAAAAATCATCAAAAAAGGGTCGGTGAGACATAAGCTATACTTACTGACAATAAATGTCAAAAATGACAGATGCTAAATGTTTACAATATACAAGGGAATTACTCATGGCGTCTTTGATAAACATTGTTGCGTCATAATTATACAATACCTATAATAATAATTGGATGTAATTGATGAGAATATAAACAATACTTGGAAATTTTGTATTAATTTACATACATTTAACGTTTTATAATTAACGATCGAGACGACATACATACGTATGTCATGAAATGCATGTGTTTTTCTCACTCATAAATTTTCCCCGAGCAATCGCAACCTTGATTTCGTTATTATTTATGAATTCGATATTTCAATTACGATAGCGCGGTAAAGGGAACAATATACGCGAATTCGTATGGGTGCAGTCGTATTTTACGATCTATTGTGGAAAATCATATGTTTTATGTATTATTCACGATCATGTTGCCATCCAGTATTGGTAATAAATTAATTGTTCCGTTTGCTTGTTAATATTGTATGCGTGGTGAATACTTTTTTGTAAATACTTGGAAAAATCTTGTTTTCTTTCGTGCTCCAATGCTCTTTATCAGTAAAATGTTCCTGAGATTTGGTAATGATTTTTAGAATTTCATTCTAACTTTATATAAGCAAAAGCGTTTATTTTGACAAGGTAGTATGTGTATTTGTATGAATGTACATAGAACTATTATAATTCCTGATACAAGAGGACAATATACGAAACCACATATCAAATAAATGATCTGAAATAGGTTGAAAATCACGTAGGTACAATTAATTTATTCATTTCGTACATGTACTTGTCTTAAGTATTAACGCTGTTTTTTTTTAAATCTACCTCTGTGCCCAAAGCGAACATACAAGTACCTTAAAGATATAAATAAATACGCGAGCCTATCACATATGAAAGGTGGACAGATTTAAGTGACATAAACGGCCATAAACAAACCCGTAAATTGTGCGTCGTTCGTTAAAAGCGACGGCCGCTTAATGAGGTCAAATAATAAAGAATAATAAGTTAATAAATCGGTGCGCGTACATTAAATCATTGCTTTTTCTTGCCGTGCCGTTACCTCTTACGTACCGCGAAGTATGGGCTTGGGTCCGATCGGAGAACGTTCATTTCTGGAATTAATCTAGGAAATTTATGGGAAAGTTAATAATGGAAACTGAACATGAACGCGTTGCCTCTCTACGGATCTAATGCGGCCGTGACCGCTCGCTGTTGGGAAGCTGAGTGGCTCCAAAACATGTTGGAAATTGCACAGATCCAAAATAAGAAAAATAGCGAGATTTGCGACTACCAACAGCAGAAGAAAATACTCAAGCAACGCAAAATGAATTCTAATTTGTTATAATATGAGTTGCATCTGTGCAGGAAATTGAACAAACTGTCGAATTTAGATTGCAGATTTGAATATATGGAATATTAATGGAACAAATACTTATTTTGAATATATGTTTTCAGAATTTTTCTATCAGGTAGGGTATCAGAGTGACAAAGCAATGAAATTTTGGGAAAGTATATATTATGATATGGATATAAATCATGAAAAAATGACGTATAAAATGATATATTTACTTGGAAAATGGCCGATATATGACTTTCGGCTGTGTACTTTGCATCAAAAACATCTCTCTTCAGCGTCCAGCAATAGTCTGCCAGAGTAGCAGGGCTCAATTTGCCTTGGTATCGTTGCTTAGTGTCATGTTTTGTGGAATTATAGGCACAGGCAATTCCGGACTGTAAGGTACTGGCCTCAGTGTAGATGGAATATTAGGATATTCCAGTGTGTCTGGATTTAGAGTCATACCACTTATATTTGTCAGACAAAAATAGCAACCGGTAATATGATCTGATGGTTCCCTCCAAATCATAGGAATAGCAAAAGGCATATGTCGTTTACCCTTTGCCGACGCTGTAAGAAATCTGACACACGTAACACAGAAAATATGGGGAGCCCAGCTTTTGTCTTCATCGCCTACTTTACACTTGAAATACTGTTCATAGCACTTTAAGGAGAGGTGTGAAAGACCGTTTTTGATATTTAAATGCCAATTCGCCGCAAATGTAGAAAAAGAGTTCGGGTGGTTTACACATTTCCTTGGCATTTTTACAGGTGATCAAATGTTCGCGGTTTCACTACAATAGCTTGAACGCAGCACAACGCAACACTCTTCAAAACGTTAACAACGTTAGCGTACATTTATGTTCATTCACCGTGCTCTACCGACAACTGAAATAACAAGAGATGCTATCTAGCAATGGGAAATGCAGGTCTTAACACGTCAAGAGATATTCAAACATTAACCATTGCATGCTGCTTGATCAGTTCCGAGCTCTAGCCGAAAACTGAAATAATGTCAAGACATGTTCTCTTATACTACATATCTATGCATGCACATTGTAGGTGGATAAGCGAATATCCTGGAACATAAAAACTAAGGGTGATGGAGAAATTCTGAAAAGATAAGTGATTTCAGCATGCAAAAGGATATGGGAACCGGGCATTTTTGTGCTTTGGACAAAAATCTTGTTAACCAGTGTTATAATTATGTAAGAGATAAAAATACAAAGTAGCAGCTGCTATTTATTGTAAGCGATTCAGTAATACGTAATGTTCCATTATTTCCATACAAAGTACATGAAAATATGCCATCAATTTTATCAATTTTTTTGCTAATATTAGTATCTTGAGACTAGAAATTTGGTTTCAATCATTTTATATATTTTATATATCACATACAACTGCCACTTCTACTAATACGACTTGAATCTTTACGTATATTTACTTTTAAATTAAAAAAGGGATAGATATAGAAATTTCTCATGCCGCGCCGTCAAATTCGAAAAACTATCACAGTTAATAACTTAATCTGTTGCGGCCATACCGGGAACGTCTAATATCAACGGATCACCGCGCGCTAAGAGTGCGTATATATAGATATACGCACCTTTCCGTCGATAGTCGTTAAAAAAAAATGAAAAGATTTCCTCCGTCAATTGGACACGATGAAAATATCTTGGGCGACCGGTCGAGGTCTTTTTACGGCGGGCGACCGTGACGAATCCGTTTGTGTTTGTTTGATCGCGCGCTCTCCTTTCCGAGTTTCGATTCTCCGAAACCTCCGGATCGATACCTAATCTCGCACGGATTCGGTTCGCTCGTCTGCATCTTCATTTTTGATTCCGATAATTCGTGTTGTAAGGGGAATGTTCGCGTTTCGACGAAACACTACGATATGATTCAAAAGGATCTCGTATTACATTTTCTAATAACGAAGCATCAACATGAAGGAAGACACAGCCGCGGCTAGTACTAATCTTAGAGTCACCTGTGAAAATTACTAAAGCGGTATAGAGTTTGTTTATAATAGATATGTCCAAGGGTGAAAATTTCCTGAAATTTAGCAAATAAATAAAATAAATAAATAAGGAGGCTTTATCAAATGTCTGTCTACAATACAAATTAAGACTTTTTCATATATATCTAGACCGTGCTTTATTTGTAGCATTACACATAGGTATTTCTTACAAGTAACGTATAAGCGACATATTAGGCAACCAGTTATGCGTTAACGCGTCGTCAGAGTGGATTTACGGCCAGTATTATTAATTAATTATCTCCGGCTAGGACGTTTTAAAGGATCCACTATAATTAATTTTTTCTAACGAAAAATTTTCAGCATGCCATGAGTATTATACACTATTTTCGGTTGGTTTTTTCATGAAATTTTTGCTGTATATCGGTGTATTTTGTTTTACTTTTATCATTAAGACTCTCGGTGCCTATATTGACATTGTATGCCAAACCAATTCTCTAGTTCGTAACTAATGACGTACCTACTGCATAAGCTAATTTCGCCTCGGTACCGATTGGGTCGCGGCATCATCACAACGTCAATATTAAGTTGTGCGCGGGGATATATTTGCTCGGGCCGGGACAGGGCGCGTACACCGTTTGTATGCGGAACCATCGGCGACCTCTGGCACGTCGACGAATACACATCAGAGCCCCACGCGCCAGTCACACTAATGCACAAAGGGTTTAATCAAGGCTCGTACAATGCGGAAGCAAACAGTCCATCGCTCAGTCGCACAGTCAAAACATTATGGCAATCGGTTTTGATTAGATTTTGCCTATCACACTCCTCCCTCCAATGTATCTAGTCCGACTCCCGTTGGTGTTGTTGTTCGGGTGCCCTTCCGTTCGGTGATGATTAGGCGTCGGGCGGAGAAATGTTTTCCGATTGACAAGCGAACGTAGTTCAATTTCTCGTTATCAGTTATTATTGGTTCGATGTGTATTGAGATTTAATAAATGAAATGACTAATACTTTTATCAAAACATCATAGTCACTTGGTTTTCATTCGCTTTAAGAACATAGCGTTGGAAAGGTTAGGGCAATATTTTTCGGTTTGTTATTGGTTCAAAATTGGAGAAAGTTTACAAAGGTGAAAAATTGACTCTTTTCAATATTAGATTGAAATATTACGAAAACTCTCAAATATCAGTGTTATTTACATACATCGTGTTGTAGGCTGGTTTCTTTTAACAGCTAAAAGCAAATCATTTTGAGCTGTACAGCCATAGTTTGCAATTGTAATGTCATCTTTTATCAATAAGGTCTATTTTCATGATAATTTGTAGTGATATGTTACAGTTCGGAAAACCCCTAAGCTTTTTCGATGTGGGCAAATACTTGTGGTACAGAATGCATATGTTGAAATAGTAATGGAAAATGCTGGTACAATATTATGATTGCCTCCACATTATTACAACTTTATTGAAAAAATTGAATTAACCTTGGCCGCATCTTGATAATGCTATCAATAAAACATTCACGTTGCCTGAGGTCAAAACACTATCGCTTGATTAGATCGTGTAAATGCTGAACATTGGGAAAAGAATGAAGTGTAAAATGTTAATAAAATTATGCAGCTTGTCTTTGCCTCTCTATCATAGTAAAAATAAAAAATACCCTTACCACCTCGATAAATGAAGAATTCCGGATACGTATTTCGGCACTAAGCTGCCATCCTCAGGAGAATCTACGGAGAAAGATAATGTTAGACGTTATCTTCCTTCGTAGATTCTGCTGAGGATGGCAACTTAGTTGCCGAAATACGTATTCGGAGTTCTTCGCTCGTCGAGGTGGTAAGGGTATTTTTTATTTTTATTATTTTAAGCCGCCGTATCCTATTTGTACTCTCTGTCATATAAGATTTTTATCATTGAGAGTTTCAAACCAATTAACTAACTAATTACCCACAAACAGAAGCCTCACAGTTATGTATTGCAAGAAGAAATCATTTTTGTAGAGCGTAGTAGGGAAAACAATTTCTCAATAATAACCTACTTATAGAAATCTACAGCATTTATCACGCCAGCTATAGAAAGTTTAAAAATTTTATGTTAGAAAACTGAAATTGCAATCCGCAGTCAGTTTTTTTTAAGCGAGGCAAAATTGAGATTACACAAATCTACATACGGTATTAGACAGTCCTTCATACTTGAAAATAATTTTGATACGATGTTGAATTTCCTTTGGCAGTTATGACAGTCCTTATTCTTTTTGGTATCGAAGTTACTGATTTTTGAGTAGCTGCCGATTAGACTTTGCACCACCCTTCTGCCAATGTCTCTTTTATTCGATTTGGTTATTATAACCAATATTATAATCACCCTTTTCAATTGTTAGATGATAATGCTATCTAATTTCGACGAATCTATCTCTTCGTTTCTTTGATACAAGTCTCTTCGCACAAAGAGAATCAGTGTTAGCATCAGAACAGTCGCAGTAACAGCACAGTATTTTTGGTATATTTATTATATTTTTATTATAGTAGTACGGTAATAAATTGAAATGCGTCTGATAGAAATTTTTTACAACACAAATACAACCTATCACGAAGTTGCGCTATGAAAGTGATTGTTAGACGATGGAGGTGTACATAAACTTTTGTAAGTAAGCGTATTTACATATTTTACTTACAATAAGAGCAATTGTTCGTTTTTGTTCTGAGTTTATCGTTGTTTATGGAACCGTGGAGAAGAGAACGGAACAGAATCGATTTAGTGATTATTAGACACGTATTCGCCGACGACCGGCATAAATACGCTATAGAACATACGTATACTTACATACATACATAACAAACATACACGGACACGCTAATAGCATAGAAGAGAAGAGAACAAAGCCTTTATCACTGCACAATTATGTTTCGTGTCAGATTATAACATGTGGAGGAAAGCCAATTAGTGACGGGAGTGCGAGACGAAGAGGAAAATGCGAATTATATACGAAGGAACGTATAGGATTAGAAAGGAAGAGATATCTATGTATGCAAGGAGCTAGAAGAGAGCGAGAGATAGAGAAGTAAGGAAAGGAGTCCAGCGGTACGGAACATAAGCGCGTGTGTGATACAAATTGCTTATAATGTTTACGAGGTGTAGCGTTTCTGCAGTAATTTCAGTTTAAAAGGGTTAAACGACGTCGCTGTGTACACGAGACGGGAGATCCGTTGCCTCTCTACGAACGTTGTCGTCATCACACATGCAAGAACCGTGTAAACAAGTCACAAACTTGCAGCGATATCTCACTTCCAGTATATGTACGTGTAATAACTGAAACTTACTTATACCTACGATAAACATATAATATTTATATTCTGATGAATGGTTAGAATTAACCTTTTTTTTCATATATCGGACTGCAGTTAGGATTTAGAAATTATATTAGCAATATTGATGCCTGGGACGGATGAAGCTTTTAAAGTCCATATTCTCGTATGTCTTAGATGCTTTAATTCTCCTGAACCAGTTACTTTGAAACATTTGCTTATGGATACCTGGTGGTGTTTCTCGCTTTTTTCTTTGATCACCTCTTGGCCTGTTGGAATTCGAATGCGTTTTGATGTAACATTTGATTTGGGACATACCATGAGAATATAACATTGCACAAAAAATTTTAGATTGAGCACGCTGTATGTATAATATGGGTGCTAGATTTACCGGGGCAACCCAACAGTTCGAAAAAGAATGACGAATATATTAAAATTTTATTTTGCTAGACACATTTAGTGAATTTCTGCCAAGTAACTAATTTAGCTACATATATCATTTTCAGGTCTATCTGTCGTCAGTTCGTCAATTTTCTCCAAGTCGGTCTCTCTTCCCTGCCAAACATTCCACAATATTACGTAGAGAGTGCCCTTGTTGATATAACTTCATTATTTCTTTTTTTTCCCTGGAAATATGTAAATATCAGTTTACCATTAGAACAGATATTAAAAAAAATCATAGATTATAAAAGTAATAGAGAAGTAATATGGGGAAATGCGGCAATCTGATTGCCATGTTGCAACTTATTTACATATGTGCAAATGCAATGTGTTCGCAAAAAAACATTCAAAACAATTTGTGAGTTGCCACAGTTGTAAAGCTGAACAATTTGCGTCAGATTCATAAACTATATATTATATATATTATTTTGTGTGTTATTGTAAAAATTAATCAAGAATAAGGTATTTTATACGATAAATGTCTTTGCGGTAATATCTATTATACATTTATGCGATTAATCCTTTCAACTTTTGGTTATAAGTATGCTGTGTACTTTGTACACGACGCGCCTGGTTATGTAATAAAAATAAGCGCGCCCGCCGGAAGGTTAATAAATTCTATAATGTTAGAAATGTAAATTACGTTAATGTTGTGTAATAATAAATAAAATTATGGGCTTTTTCGCTGATTCTTAAATGAAAAAAATATATATTTTATGCTTCAAGCTCCTAATATGCTGCATTGTCCAGAGATGACGTTTTTTATAGCTCCCTTTTCGTATCTAATGTCATATACTTTGACATGTTCATTTTAACTGTCATAAACTCAAATAATGGAACCGGAAGTGATAATGTACAGCTGATTCGACGATTTGGCAACCATGTATCGAATTCCCATAAGGCGTGTATTGCATCCGGAGATTGAGACAGTCTATAAAGCGATCAACGTGTGGTATGTGTATAGTGTTCCCACCATGCGCGTTACTACTGTATACCTGTATATTATAACATTCTTCCGAGAAAAGTATTTCATAAACAAAATTTTAAGATCCCACCTTTACTCAAAAACCGATAAATTCGCTTACTAATACATCGATTTTATAACATCCGTACATATAATGTTTATATGTATATTTATTATATATCGCACATTTTATTAGCGATTCCGAATTTATTGTACCATCAAAACGTCGAAATATAAATAACATATATTTACATATACATACCGATATCTCTTTAAAGACGCACAGTTATAGAGAGCTGTTGCAATATTCCTACTCGTAAAAGTATATAGTGAAATCAGTGATTTTCCAACTGTGTGGTTCGATGTTTCCAAGTTAGATGCACGCGCCCTGCGCCAACTGTTATTTTCTGTTTATACGTATGTCGGACAGTTAACGCGTCTAGTTAATATCACCACAAATACTACGTGGGCGCGCGCTTGTTTGTTCAGAGGCCGTTTTTCATAAATAAATTTTATGTACCCACGAGACTATACATTAGAAATACTGACTGTGATCCACACACGCACATACGTATAGTACGTGTCCCATAATCCCGGTAAAGAACATTTTACGGCTTAGATATGCGGCATTAAAGAGAAAATAATAAGGTAGAGTAGGTAATTTCGAAACTGTCTGCAAACAAACATTTGCGCAGCGATAAAAAGTAAAAGGTTTTATGGAGTTTATATAAAGTCGAAATGAATTATGATTAGTATACGGGATTTTGCGAATCAAACGCGGTCTGGTTATTTTCTGAATTAATTTCCATTTTATCATTGAAGCTTATAACGAAGTTATATAAGAAATTACACATATGACAACACAACACCATACATACATAAATATAAAATTCGTGCAGTGAATAATAAGCATTAATTGATAGCAATTACTTTAAAATTTTGTGAAATTGAGAGTTATGCAAGTCTTTTGTGTTGTCCGGTAAATGGTTGTCTGCTTTGATGCACTAACATGCGCAGTTCTTTTGAATCTTTGTAAAATTTGTTCGCGGCGACACTAAATCATAACCTGCAGGACCACTGTTCTGCTATACGCATGTTCAAGTTGGCACTTCCGAAAAAAATGATTACAATTTTCTTTAGCGAACTTGGCACACTCAAAAATAAATATCGAAGGTACTGGAAGTGTGTACTACTGATAGTGTGTAAACACAGATTTGCACGATTCTTTAGGCTTTAAATCGAATGTTTCACTCACACAAGCTTTTTGCAGGTTTGGTATTGATATTGGTGCTGTAGAGTTGCCCCAAAACAGAATAAGATACCTCAACCGAGAGAATGCAGTCGCATAATAAACATTAAGTGCGACCACGACACGAACAGTTCTGGATATTGTTCTTAAGATATAGCGGGGAATTTTACACACACACATACTATTTACGAGGACATCAATCTGGGGCTTCCATGTCAAAAAGAATCAATTTTAATACCTAGAAACGGCATATCTATTTATCGCTTTCGCCTGGAAATTTCATCTTACGATGCAAGAGGTGTAATTCGCAAATAAAACTGTTAAGTCACTACTAATATTAGGCAAGTCGTTAATGTATCTACAATAGCAAAAAAATTAACGGGACTAGAACTGATCCTTACGGGACACCAAGATTTGCCATTTTGATCTTATTTCATCATCTGCAGTTGCAGTTGCATCATACGCTGTTGTCTTCTCGTCAAATATGATTTCATCCAATCGACTATTAATCTCTTAAATCACATACAAACCATTTTTAGAAGTAAGATATCATGGTGTACACTGTCAGACGCTATCTCATTGACTAAAAGTGCAGCGCCCTCTACCACTAAATGACCTAAATCATCCTTACCGCCGACCAAATTATTCAGTACCAACTATAAAATAAAATAATACTATAAAACAAAATATCAGTGCAATAGAGAATGGGTCATAAGTGTTTTGTTTATTTTTACGTTTGTAACAGCGCCTACTAAACAAAGTAGCACTATGCCAAACAGTAATCATCCTGCAAAGAGCTATGTGGTATTATTACAACGTTTAGTAAAACATGAAAAACGTCTAGTTGAAAGTACATAAGTTTGTATTTATTTTTACTATAAGATCCATACTACTGCTTCGTGTTAATATTTGCTAGGCGGATTTTTGTTAGTGTTGACATCCAAAATTAGATATAAATGAACTTAATTAAATTCCCCATTGAACTGTTACTGTTCTATGTATATATTTAATCACCATCGCCACTAAAAACTATGTTACTTTAACTGGGATAGAATAATTAGATTAAATAATAAAATTACCTATCGCTATTAGCGCCAAAACAATCTATTTAAACTAATCTAAACACCGAAAATAATCTTTACGAATGGCGAAATAACATTTTTCTTTTGTTTGAAGGTTCTATACCCGCATCAGAAGCTATATGTATACACAGAAGTGTGTGTAGCTCTCCGTTCAATATCAATTACAATAATAATAAAATTTTACGAATACAGAAGGCGAAAGAAACAGAAACGGCATTCATTGTATGTATGTCCGCCCCGTCGCGCCTCTCCAAAGTGGAACAATGAAATATTAGAATCGATTAGTAACATCCTGTATTTTATATCAATCTCTCTCTGGGCGTAATCATCCCGATCGCGTAAATATTTAGAGAAATACTCGGGTAGGTGCCACGAGGTGCCTATACACGGGAGCGCGCGATAGATATTAATTCGAGTAGTGATGTAACACGGTGCGCGCCTTTGTTCCGCGTCCATTAACCGTAAAATATGAATGCCATACGGCCGCCTCGTTTAACGCTAATGTTAAACAGAATCATACCTGGGCGAATATTTGATCTTTCGGATATAAAAGGGGCTCCCGACTACGTAAAGGGAAATAAAGGAGTTTGTTCTTTTTATGTATGTGCCGAAACAACAATGTGCTTTATACATTACTCTCTTCTCTTTGGATTGCACAATTGCATCAGCGTTTTGCATTTATTGATATTGGGGAATTACATATAGGTATACTTACATGAATATATAAAATATTGCCTCGACGATAGAATGAATATCATCATCAACATATCATCTCCTCTTCTACCATAGGTGTAGAGGTAATTATTCTTCTCCACTGCGTTCTGTTTGTTGCCATTGTCTTTGCTTGAGTCCATAAAATGGCCCTCATTTTTCTTATACCTTCATTCCACGTAACTTTGGGTCTACCCCTGGCCTGTTTGCCTTGTGCTTTAGTTTCCCAAATAATTTTTGAATGTCCCTCTTCCCCCATTCTAGATACGTGACCGAACCATCTCAACTATTGCGTCTAGATTTTGTTACTTATACTTTTTATCTTTCAACGCCTTGTGGTTTCTTCATTTCTTATTTTATCTAGCTCTGTTGCATCCCCTATTTTTCTCAACATTGTCATTTCGCGCGTCTGTACTTTGCTTTTCAATTTTCTCGGTTAGAGTCCATGATTCAGAGGAGTACATAAATATAGGTGCTATTATTGAGTCATATACCCTAATCTTTGTTTTTTTGCTTATTTCTCTTTTGTTAAAGCAGGTGCTATGCAATGTTCTATATATTTTATTGGTGTTTGCTATTCTATTATTAATTTCTCTTTCTAAACTATCTTTCCCTTCAAACACTTGATCCAAGGTATTTAATAAATTGAGTTTCTTGTAGAACTTCATTTCCTACTTCTGTGGCTATATTCCTAGTATTGCTTCCTATACCCAAACCTTCTGTGTATATATTTATATTTATTTTTAATTCGTACTCTTTTAATACTTCAACCCATGCTTCTATTTTGTTACTTAGCTACTCCTTCTAGTTTGTAATTAAAATTAGATCATCTGCGTACAGGAGTTCGTTGACTGATATTGGTTGCAGATTTCTATACCCTATAAAAGAGTTCTTATATCTGCTGCTTGCCTTGCGAGCTAATTCGTTCATTAGTGCTATAAAGGGCTGAGTATACCTGCTTGCCTAACCCCTTTCCCTGTTGTGAATTGTTCTGTTGTTAAACCTCCAGTTCTAACAATGTTAACGTTGATCACTTCTATTATTTTATTGTGACGTTTCTTGCTTTCAACACTTCCCATATCTTCGATCTTGAAACACTGTCGAAAGCTTTCTCCTGATCAAATTGCACCTATATATATATATATTGTTCGATTTGTTTTAATGATTTTTTTTCAAGTGGGCTAAGCACAAATATCCATTCTTGCGTAGATCTTTCTGATCTTAAAATGAATATTAATAATGTTAAATTTATTAATATTAATGATGGTTTTGCCTTCAAACTTATTACCACGATGTTTCTAAAGACTGGTTTACACGGTTTAGATCAAATACCGTTGGATTGTGTCACCAATTCATTCAAACACATTTGGACAAACAAGTGACATCTATGTTAAGTAGGATGACGACCAAGTTACTTGGATCAAGGTTCAATTTGATGCGATTTTAAAATGCCGCGAGAGTGAATAACCTAAACGGAAAATGAACACTCTCTTGTTTGTACTCGTATCATCTTAAATGATTTTTGAAGGTCTTCATCGTGATCTGGTACTTGGAGGTTGGGAATAGGAGAAAACGCCGGGTGCCTAAGAATCCAATTGCGAGTCCATTTTTTTTCCTATTATTTCCACTTTAAAAACTTATTTTGTGAATTTCAAGCTTTCGCATGAATATATCAGCGACCACTCACACACCTAGTAAAGATGCCGTGGAACGCAATTTTGACTAGTATAAGTGAAGTTCATTTTGTCCAAGTAGTAATCCAAGAATATATGTATCGTGTCAACTACGTTTAAACGAATTGAAAGTTTGAGCAATAAAATTTGTTTCTATAAAAGGATACGTAGGATACGTCCTAGTAAGTACCTATAGTTATTTACGAACTTTCTAACTACAAAACCTCGCAAAACGTCCAACCAATTTTCTAAGCAGGAAATTGGTTGGAAGTCTCAAAAACCTTGTCATTGTCAAATGATAGATACTAATGTCAGTTGCAAATGTCAAGATAACAGGTAGATATTTACAAATAAATATATTTCAGAACCTACTCATATGTAATGCTATTAAGACACGCTGTATAGCTGTAAAAAGAGTAATGAGAAAAAAAACAGACTAAATTGCTCATCACGATTACGGTAAATAAAACCGTTCTTAATATAGGAAAAAAGCGATACGCGCAGACGACTTTCGCGACGTTTAGCACCGTGGCACCGGAATTGACCCTAATACAAGGCGGTTATCGCTTCCGGTTCACCTTACCCGCGCGTCGGTCGTACCTATTTTCGTATTAAGTACCTACAATGTACAATGCACGCATGTGTGTCGTACCTACTACCTGTTAATAATAAATAAAACATCGCGTCACGCTTGACGGGGCGAAGCGGCCGTTTATCATTCGATTGTTGATCGCCGTCACGTCAATTATTAAAATTGAGGAAACGCTTAGTATAACGCGAGCGATAATGTACTAGATTTTTATAACAATTGACCAGAGAGAGAGAGAGAGAGAGCTGATTTTGTTTCTGTATTTTTTCAATGTTGCCGTGAGATCGGTCGGAAACGAATCAAAGTGGGCATTTCTAAAACAAGCCATAGGCGAATGTCTGACATATTCGACAAACATGTTTCAAAAGGTATGACATCTACTAGCTCATAAACTTCGTATGTAATTTTACAATATGCCGCTTTGTTGAAATATAGGAATATGAATTAATGGATATTCTTTAGTTAGATGGACATCTGTTACTGTCAAACGATACTAATGTCACTTAAAAATGTCAAAATTACATACATATATTATATGGTAAACGACAAAACCTACAGTGTAAGAAATTTCGGGAATTTTACCACTGAAATCTGTAATTATACCTCAAAAATGGTCTAATATTACCAGAAATTTGAAATAAACGAACTGTTACTCTAAAAATAAATTAAAATACACTTCTGCCATAGAAATTTACTCTTATAAAGTAAAAAATACGGGTTTATTTTACATAATAAATATTCCCTAGTAGGGAATATTTCTCTCATAAATGTAATTTTTACATACATTTGCTGTTTTTCCGTACTAAAGATAAACTAAAATGTTTGTTACAAGACACATGAATTATGAATTACTCCTATTATGATTTCTGCCATTTCCTACATAACATAATTTCTAATTACCTGAATGGTTAGGTAATTACTCGTGGATTTTTTATTACATCAATATGTAAGTATGTATAAAAGATGTACCTGGCAGTAGTACAAATAATTCATACACCAGATAATACCAAGTAAGCTTCGGCGAGATGATCCTTATGTTATACGTTTTCCCCTCTGTAACAGTTGCTAGCGCGCAACGTGTGTTACTTGATATTTCTGCATTTCTCCTGATAATATTATTGGTGCAAAAGAGTTTGGGAATATCGGTAAATAAGTTTATTGTGTTCTTAAGAAGAATTTATGAAGAAATAAAGGTAAGTACTTACATTGAAGATGGTGTACGCTTTGTTTAACTTTGGATTTTGTTTTTCAGCAATGTTTCATTTCAAAGGATTTATCGGAGTAGAAAATCTTGTATTTTGGGCCATCAAGTACGCAAAATAAACTGTACGTGTTAAAATACATAATTACAAATACTTGGTTCGGAAATATATAATATTATAGTAAATTGCATTCTATCGTTTTGTCTTTACCTAATTCACAAATGAAGTTAATCCCTTAAAGCAAAATGTTAAAGTGGTCAATAGTATTTATTTTATTTGACAAAGATGTAGACTGAATTGTAGAGATCCCAAAGTGTAGGACTTGCAATATGTAGGATATGTCTAAATTGTTAGAGCAATTTTTCCAGTTTCGAAAATTGAATAATTAAGTGCTGATTGTCATTGAAATATAGGTAGGATTAACCTACAGTGTAAAATAAATAGGTAAAAATAACTTGGAAGGTAAGATTATGTCGGTAATATTCCATTAGGAAATAAATTTCATGTTGAAATCCCCATGAGGTGTAAAATCCACCCAGAAAGATACTTAATACAACGGAACTTTAAAGTGGCAGGTAATTTTAAACTGATATGTGCTAATTTTTACACACAAAGTAAATTTATACCAAAAATAGGAGGTAACAAATGTGCCTCCTATTTTTAGTGTAAAATTCCCCGAAAATTTCTTACAGTGTACTAAGATGTCATTCTTTTTGGAACATATTGTAATTAAGGGATTGTAGTTTTCATATTAATCTCCAAATTCACACCATCGTTAATACACAGTAATAGATTTATCATTAGAATAATCATTTATACCAAATACTAATTATGGAAATTGTAAGTGCTCAACATATGCACATATATGTATTGAATTGATGTGATGAGAATCTGCACCCCGGGGGTCGATACGTCCGTGCATTCGTTCGGAAATTCTGCACTAATTCGTCGTCGTTGTCCGACAACAACGTTAAATGTAAATGCTTTTGATTCCATTATTGGGGACCGTGCGTCGTAGCCGGGCACATCGACTACAACAACCCTTTCTATGGCTAATTGTCATTAGCGTACCGGGCAAACTATTCAGGTTTAGCAGCGGCAACAACGAACATACATACGCTCTCACACTCGCGTGCAACTATGCCTGGTGTCTCTCAATTTCCTCGTTGATATTAAATTCTAATTCGACTTCATTCTGATGCAGCGACAAGTTTATAAACATTTATCCGATTGTTCTCTCTATACGTGGTGCATATATTAATTCTGTGTTTTTATTTTAGTTATTTTTTTGTAGATTGCAGACATAAGACTGCCAACTCACATATGTATATACATATGTACATATTGCAATGATGTTTTTACAACATCTTGCCGTTCCATTTTGATTGATTGTAAAAGTTTGTAAGCCAGGATGCGTTCGCTATTATCGAACCACATTGGACGTTGATCATCTGGGTTAATTGTATAGGCGAAAGAGTGCCACCTATACGATTTGCGTTTGAAATTTAACATTGAAGATTCCTTTAATATCCCGTGGCTCTACCGGTAAAGACGGTATCTGTTTAGTAGGAGAGAAAGCGACAAGAAATGGGTATAAAAAATGTTACTGAATCAAAAATACTTTATTGTTTTCATAACTTGTAAATTAACACAAACTATTATACATTACACTACACTACACGACAGAAGGGTTTTTCGAACTAGTTTCGCATCAGCTCACGATTCTATTATACCAAGAACGACACGCCAGTGGAATTCGTCGACTCCCAGTTGGGATCATAGAATCTCGGGGGCGCTCAAGATGGCCATACACCGTATAGTGAATGTACCATTCGACAATGCAATTAAATCGCAGTATTGTACAGAAATAATGGATTGCCGTGGTGACGATGACAGGAATTTTGGATGGTTGCGAGGGTAACGGGGAGAAATTAAAAATAATAAACAGATTTGAAAGATTGAAAAATTACAAAAGTCAGATCAAGTTAAGTTCGTGAGCAGATATAAAGAGAAATAGTTAGAAAAGTGAGTGATAAGAAGGAGTGAGGTGAAAGAAGTATTGGAAAGAGAAAAGGAACGGACAAGGTCGTGCAGAGAAGAGAGAGAAGTGGGGCGGAACACATATTCACACACACACAATTTAGATTTTATATAAGGTATTTGATATTATTTCATTCGTTAAATTATATTATAAATAAATTTTCGATGAATTACAATTTTTTGAATAAGTCATTAAAATATTAATCTAACAATTGTCAATTATTAATTTTTCCGAAAATGCCAGGCACGTGTCAACTTCACATGTACATACAACTGAACCTAAGTTTGTAATTATCATTATTATCCAAAATTCATTAATAAATTATATATTATTAGCATTTTGAAACACAGCAATATATCTATGAAAGCAATATATTTATTACAGATATGTTTAATATTGTGAATAGGAATTCAAGCGTTTAAAGGCCGGAGACAAGAATACCATAAAGCGAGCTTCGGAAATTTTCTCTTTTTTCTTCCTCCCCGATGACTTGCCGAAGAAGTTTGAATATTTCATGGTTCGTAAAACGGCTGATGAGTCCTCTTTTGCAGTAAGTAATTAAAAACTTCAACTTCAACGGCGTATAGAGCAGCAACGCTCGACTATGACGCCGAAAGAAAAATCTTGGAAGGCAATTTAAATGCAAATATGACTGGTTTCGTCTACATACATTTATACGTGACGTCCGCGAAGTTTTTGCCTGCGTTCATTTGATGATGGTAATTTGCCGTTGTTTCTTACACATACATGTATATATATATATATAAATAAACACGGCATATACTATCGTAGCTCATTAGCCAAGTTAAAGTAATATACACTTTTATATAAGCACTGTACTGAAACGTAATCCAAGTATGTAATTAAAAAATTACACCGTTGTGCTCGGATCGAAGTTTCATTATGGTATTGTCGGATTGTTACTGTGTAAGTGTATACTGCGTGAATCATCTGATGGCGCAGTCGACTGCCATTAGGCTGGAACACTAACGATAATCACAGAAGCCCGTTGGGGAGGCTGACGATTGCAATTTCTGTTAACTGCGTTCTTGTTGTTGCCGTAGCACAAGTTTGGTGTTAGTAGTAAACGTTACTGGTATGTCCTTCTTCCTTTGTAATAACATTCTGTTTAAATATATTAAAAGCATAGAAACAATTTTGTTAAATATTTGTTGAAACGATACTTTTGGGTACCCTGTAATTATCAGTTAACTATTAGGTATCAAAAACTGTACAACTTGTTACACTCACCGTGTAACCGAAAAACAATTCTCTTTTTCTAAAATATTATTTTATGATGTTTCGTAACTATGTATTTAGGATAAGTTTCAGAATCGTTTTCCTGTACATTTTAGGCAAACATCTGCCGGTGCATGCATAAAATTTTTCCTTGAACTAAGTAATAAACCGATTTACATTTATTATCGAAAAATTCCGACAGTACGAATGCGTC
>JARFOC010000716.1:1230228-1246130 GCA_031763485.1 Osmoderma eremita | reverse complement strand
AACGGAATTATGCATCCTGTCAAGTTTGAAATATATGACATTTGGCGGGCTAATCTGTTTAGTTGTATTCGCAGACCGCCAGATGGATAGGCAGACAAATTTAACGTTAAGTGCCCCATCTATCCTAACTATATTATCTCTGGTTCAGTGTTTCGAAATGTCGAAATGTCATTGTATTGTATCAGCCTCCGACTCTATTTCGTTTATATGATTTTAATATTATTTACTAATCAGGGTCTGATATGATGTCGGGGTTACTGTATCACGAGAGTGTTGGATGGAATCGGTCAGTTACGGACGGGATAACAATGTCAAAAATCCATCTTCGCGCTGGGAAAAAAGCGATCGCGACGCGGCGGAACGAACGGCAACGGCGTTTATCTCTAGCGGGGATCTATACTGGGGACGGTCGGTTCGGGCCGGCCGGCGCGAGATAAAAGAACGTCTGCGAACGCTCTCATACGGGATCGATGATGTATAGCGCGTATGCGAGCTGCCGACCGCCCCGCAAAAAATCGCCACATATAAAATAATAATAAATAAGCGGACCGGGGCGGTAAAAACCGCTAACGAGTGCCGCCGCGTAAATACGGTCGCACAGTTGCTGCCGCTGTTGCTTTCGTCCTTCTTTTGCGTGGTGTCGCCGTTCGCATTACAAAAACACCTGTTGTTGTTGTCGTCGTCGTCGTAGTCCTCGTCGCTCGAGAGAAAGATGATTCCGGCGGAACGCATGCCTCGCATCGCAATCATACGGCGGCTTGTTACGACCAAAGTTACCTACAACCCCGCTACTTAATAGAACTAGATCGCTACACGGCGAAAGAATTCGTTAACTGCCATTTATCATGTCAATCAGTTACCGGCCGGACTATATTTTTATTGGCAGCTCTCTTCGATGTCGACTCGTTTCTTGTGGCGGTTCTTCTTCTTCGTATTCGTGTCGGGTATTCACGCGCGCACACCGATGTCGGTGTCATAACTCCGGTCCATAACGACGTTCCTCTTGATAGACGACGCATCGAAACGGCGGTCTCGTATCCTTTTCGCGTTTTTTTCGCGCGCGACTAGATAACGCGTTCTCGCGACAAACCCGATATCCTTTAACGAGAGGGATTTACCGCCGCGCCGACATACTACTAAGTTTGATTTTATCGAATCCACGTTCCACCGGACGATGAGCTAACATCGCCCGATGGACCTTCCAAACGCTTCTTTCGAATACACCACGACTCGCTATGGGACTAACAGACTCTTCTTAGGAACAGCAGTACGTTGAATTATTGAATTCTCGCTTGAAAAATCTATACCTACAAAATAACGGTTATGAAAATTTCCGAATGGCTATTAATAGATCTGATAGTAAATAGGTAGGAATGTTTGTATGAACCTAAAAAAAAAGTGGTGAACATCATTATTATTTGAATTTAATTAAGTTAAAGAACCCCTAATAATGATCTTTTCAGTTTCAAACAGTTTAACCCAAATGGATTTATACATCAATGGTACCTACACCAGCAAATAGCGGAAATTTCGAATTAAAAGAGCAGCAAACAGAAAGAAGGGATGTTATCCGAAAATGGGGATTAAAAGAACGTTGGAAAAACTTTTCTTATTATTCCCCGTTAAATCGCGAAGCAAACCAGCTTATCTTAATTTAGTGCACTTAATTAATACTCAAATTACCTAAAAACATCACGCTAATTATGAGAGTATATTCAAAGGATAATGAAGACGAGAAAAACAAGGAGATAGCTACTGTGGATGGTTACTGAATTTTAACCCCTCGGGTAATTATAATTATCAGCGTATCTCCCATCTGTTTTTCTTTTTCCCTTTCTCGGATAACGAAAACATTTCCTCGCTATACATATACAACGGCAAAATAGGTATTGCCAGTGTATAGTAGTATTTTAGCCGAGATAAATTCACAGCTTGAGCGAGAAAAATAATCTCCTGCAGAATTGCCGCATAGAATCGCCGTGCAGCAGTAGCCGAGTTGGGTCCGTCGAACCCCAATTCGTACAACATACCGTCCGTCCGTCCGTCCACCCGTTCGTGCATCGGTCGGTGGGTCGCTCGCTCTTTTGAATGGTCGAACTCGCCTTTTCACGTCTGACTGATGCTCTCGTTAGGAGGGTTAATTACTCTCTTTTAATCCTCGTATTCGAATTATTTCGGTCGTTTTAATCACTCCGTTGTTTCGACGCTGACTGAGGAGATGTACCTCTCTCTCTCCCCTTCGTCTACTCCTCGTGCAGCACGACGAAGAATTGAATGGGGTCGGAAGGGAATCGACAGACCGTGACGAATAATTATTGATACCTAGCCAAGATTTGTGCAGTGTATAATTGTATAAAGTTCAATATTGAAGCTATACATACATATATTTAATGGTATATTAAAGTATGAATGTCATAGGACGGATGTTATCGCACGAGCTCAAGTTTAATCTTGTGCGATAAGTTTTTTTTCGATGACGATAAGTTCTGAACGCTATTTTTTTTCTAATTTATCTCTTTTATGGACAGGAACAAAATAGATAAAGATAAAACAAGAGCATAATTTGGAATAACATTAATTGTACAGTACATGGTGGATTCTCATCGTCCAAATTATGTTACAATTTATTTCCCTGTCCGAAAACTATTTATAGTTATGTATTCACCATTGCCAACTGATTTTTTTGGAGCTACCAAGCTAGTTAAGCACCTAAAATTAGTGCTATTTTCTAACTAATTAAGAAGGTAATATTGGAAAAGCAATTTTGCCATGATATCCTCACAAATAACATTTTCCTGTCATATTTTGGAATAATTTCGGAGAAAATTTCATTTGAGGGCTACCTCATACCATGTTGTCATGTCAACGCTAGAAGAAATACCTGAGGAAAATACCATGAGGAGACGACAAATATCCCAACACTCATTGATTGTTTCACAAGAGAACCGAAAGGAATTGAGACTGAGATGAATGATTGATATTGTATATATTTTGTAATTGTATTTCATGTGGTGTAATTATATTTGATTTATTAATTCATATATTCTGTTTATATACTATTATATACTGCTATATACTACTAGCATTAAAATACAGATGATAATAATCCAATAGTTGAATTCAGTTCTAGGTATACTTGACGCAGACGGTAATACTAGCGCAAAAAGAATAGCAGCAGAAATAAATGTCACACTGTTTGAAAAATTATTCATAAACAACAACTTATTCTAAATGAAAATGATCACCATTCGCGAATACAATTTTGTCGCTGGTTTTCACAACGATGCATTTGCTGTGATTTTCATAAAATAGTGTTGTTCACAGATGAAGCGAAACTCAGCTGAGATTCCATAATTAATTTCTTGAACAATTATCTATGATCACATGTAGTTACGCAACACATCAACAGACATCAGCAGTGGTTTTCTCTAAATGTTTGATCGGAGATAATAGGAGATTATCTGATTGGCTCGTTTTCTTTTGTCTCCAATTCTTAATGGTCACATCTATTTCTCCTTTTTTATGATGAATTATCTGTTTTATTTATTATTGTACTACTTCAGCAGTTGTATTAATTACCGTAATATTCAAAATGCTTAGAGTTATAATTTTTTGAGAAAACATTTTGGAGCACACCTATACGTTGGTTTTTTTTGTAGTTACAGAAAACGGTCTGTATAAAGTACGACTTCAATGCGTATATGTAAATCTAAAACTTCATTTCTACGTCTTCTAATTTGAAGTATTTTTTAATAAGCGTGTGGAGGTAATTTCCTAGCGGCTCTTGTGTTTTCAGTTTTTTGTTCATAGTTTTGATACATCGCCGTTAATTTTAGCATTTCCAGAGAATTAAGTTTTTAACACAGAATTAATTAAATATTTTTTTGTCATCAGCCTTCAGTAATGTTGCATATAATGTGATTGAATCTATTATCTTTTTAGTCTTATCATAGAAGGCAATAAAGAACAAAGCAGTTTTTAAGCCCAACATACCCATACCTTTTTACTATCTACTTTGCAGACACTTTTTATTTTGAAAATGCAAACCTAAAAGACTGATTATGTCTAAAGTGTATACTAGTTTTACTAGTTATTTTTAAATCTTGTAACCTAGTTGGAAATTGCTTTAATTCTAAAGTCCAACATTTTCTCTCCAACACTTTTCATTATTTCCTTTTTAAACTAGTTGATATAGATATATCTCCCTTTGAATAAACAGTTCGTATTTCCTTTGATGGATCCTGAACCGTTTGATAGTCGACGTGTTTATTGGAAGCCCGTACTACACCGAATGCCGATATTGAATAGATACACATGCACTCACACACCGTATGCACGTTCGGTTTGCATCGGACGATATTACTACTTGCGTGAAAATACGATACGTCAACGGATACACGAGGGAAATATTACTCGACGCTTGGGTCCGGGTATCGCCCGCTTTATTGACAGCCAGATTGTTCCCCAATCTAGTGGCCCGACTGGACGTCCGCAATAATTCTGTCACACAGATCCATATATATTTCCATGTATGTATATGCACGTTGTAGGTCCGTGGTGTTGGTGGTGGCGACGCCAGCGTTAACCGTGTGCGGATATCACAGGGACGACGGAATTTTATTATAACGCACACATATACGTTGTCGATTCTATCTTTCGCAACTATCGCCTCCTCTACTATAGGGCTTTGTATATATGTACGAACGACTACATAACGGTATGCAACATGAACACGTACGTTTCTGCAAATAAAATAAACGGAAAACGGGGAAAAAAACCAACGTGAAAGGGACAGACAAGACTCGCACACGGGTACAACACCGTCGACCCGCGGCTAGCTGCAAAAACGGGGCAATATTTATTTCGTTTCGCGCGCATAGGTTTATTTTTATTGGATATTGGATTGCTTCTACGCGAATTGTTTTCGTTTTATGTCTGCGTTTCATGTGCCATTACTAATTGCTAAAACGTTTATTGCGCGATACGACCTAACACGAATGAGTTTAGTACGTTGAGTATAATACGTTTGCTTATATCTTGATGATGCAAGTCTGTCTCGTATGTATTATGGGGAGATCTTGAAATGCTGCACCTAACAGGCATTTCCATTCTCGCAGAAACACGGTGATGCGTTGGTGCGAGAGAGAAACCGCCCGAATTGGGGAGCATTTTAAGATCTCGCAACGCTATTGAATATTTTTCTTAGAGTGTGGTGCTAAAGATATGTATACAGTGTGTCTTTGATTTATTGTGTCACGGCAGATATCTCGGTTATTATAAGGTTTTCTCTTAAACGTCATATACAAAACTTCTTAGACATCATTGTTTTATTATAATCACAAAAATACAATTCAATATCAACTTCAAACATTTGAAGTTTTAAAATGGTGTTTTGAGTGGTCTAATCTTCGAAATGCGTGGATGTGGACTGTATATTTCTTGTTGATTTATTACTTTAACAATAATAATTTACAAAACTTCATATGCAATGAGATGTACAGAAAAATGTGTTGCTTTGTCGATTGACTCTTAACTTATGTGCTACAAAGAGAAAACTGCCACCTGTTGGTAGTTAAAAAATGCAAGACCTGCATTATATGAATATATGTCCTACACTGAATGAATTCCTTATGGCTAATAAACGAACGAATGTTAACAAGTGAATGTGTTTCTAACGCTAATATTTTACAGTAACGTGATTTCTCTCCCCATATATATACCATCGCATGACGATGCTTCTACTTCCATGGAATTTTCTTTTATATACACACTACTAGAAGAGCATTTCCGTCCGCGCATACGTTAAATACCCCCATAAACATGACGATACCGTGGCGCGCAGATAAGAGCGGAACAGTCGAGAAATATAGCGCTAACGTAGAAAAAAACCAAAAAAAGAAAAAGAACGGGGAACCTCCGCACGTTCGCTGAGAAAATCACCTGATTCTGATTTATCGCCGGGAAGAATCCCCGGGCAAACCATAAAGCGGAAGAGAGCCTAGTAGCATCAGCCGGCGTAAGAGAGAGGGCGGTTTTATTGTCAATACTCCGGGTAGATAGTAACTCAATGAAAATATTTTAGAATAGCGTCGCGCGCCCGGAGAATTTTATTCGTCGACTGGATGCGGCATTTACATTTTCCGGAGCGCACATGACGTACCCATAACGTTTTGCAATAAAATCCCCTCCGCTCGGTTTTCCACCGCCCGCTTGGATCCGGTTAGATTCGGTATCTTTGTCGCACTAACAACAGAGCAAGCTTTGCGCAATATTAATTTTGCTAATGGAAAATATTTTCCGCCGATATAATTCAATTGTGTGCATCCGTCGATGAAGATTAATTTATTTTGATAATGGACGTCTGTATTTTATCACTTGAATCAGTCGTTTTCGCTATTCTCTATTTGTGCGTGATATATTTTTTTCTTATTACTAAGTATACTAAAATAGAAAAACAACAGCTGCTTATTTGATGAAAATAAATTAGTATAGGTAGAAAGAGCATTGGCTGATGATATAAAGAATTATGTAATGTTGACATTAACTTAAATCACTAAGTAGTATTACCTATTAGAAGATTATTTTGCCATTTATTGCATATACAATACATACTTATCGACAAATTTGTTTTCGCAGAAGCTATATATGCACCCTAGCACACTTTTTTAGAGTCCTTGCATTATATCATAAGATCGACGCATTGACCAGTTTTCGTCTTAAAAAAAAGAGGTAAATATGGGTCATAACCATCGACGTCCATCGAAATTACTTCTTCGGTGTTTTCACCAACAAGTAGAAAGAGGAAGCATTTATGACAAGATGCACGAGAAATAGTTTTCTACAATAGCCGGTACACAAAATAATAATAAAAAGATGAAATATTTTATATATTAAAATAAAATATATATAAGAAGTTAAAATTTAAATGCAGAAATGACAAACTTTATAACACAGAGGTAAACAACCAGAAGGCGTATGTGACCGCACAGAACAAGCATTAACAAATAACGACAAAAGGGAAGAATTTTGATTCACAGGTTGTTAGATGTGGTTAAATATGCAATGTTTAAACTAGTATTATCTAGGTATAGTTAAATAATATTTTTAAATTAAAACTGCAACCACTACGTATACGTTTACTGTGGAAATAAGGTGTGATTTTGAGTATGCCGCCACAGTCGATATTTGTTTAACGATCTGCAGCTTATGACGTTACACAGTTCGCGCATATCGGTCTCATGAGATAAAACACGGAGTCTACCACTGTGACAACCAATAGTGTTATTTTATCCTGCGCAATACGATTTGCCTACAGAAAGTATGCAACCGAGAAGTGAGTATAATACACAAGGGATAGGAAGGGTTCGAGTTTGCACTATATGTTAATACTTTTGGTAGTAAAATTTTTAAAAACTTGCAAAAACCTGTAATTAATATAGTTTCTCTTTACCAAGAAAATTTCAAGCTTGTTTAACATTGGCGACGTGCAAGTGCTTGTATGAATTCGCTTACTAACAAGACGGAGTTATTGGAAGCTTTCCTCAATTCTACCTTGAGGCAACAACCGTACGATGTTCATTTTCCTATTTACCGATTCTAATTAATTAAAACTTCCATGAGAGATAAAGTACAGAAAAAACAAAACAAAGGGTCATTCGAATACAGTGTACGTATAAAACTCCGTTTGGAAATGGTAAATTCTTTAAATATAGTTATATCCAAGCACACTATGTATATGATTCCGAAAATTAAGTATTTAGAACTGTAACATTTAGCGTAAAAATATTCGAAAACCGAATTAGTTCTAATACGAGAACGGTCTGCTGTTGTGGAAAGATCCACCCCACCTTCCGTCCCAAAGCAAAAATCCCATTCCGTTCCTTTGCATATAATACAGAAGTTAATTACTTAATTAGTTCCGACTCAAAGATGATCAAGCGGGCCGTAATGAAATGACGTGCAGCTACTTTTGAATCCATTAAGCTCCGTTAATTAGAAATCAACACCGGGTCGACCGTGATGCGCTCGCATATGGGCTCCTCGCCCGAGGGGAGGTATATGTAAGTCTCTCTCGAAAAATATTAGGTACACTGATTTAAGAAATACAGATTCATAAAATATATCATATATTAAACTTATATTTGTTAATCAGATATTTATAAAAATATTATCCATTTTGTAATCAGTCAATTGCTATGAAATATTACGGTTTTCAAGAAAAAAAAAATATTTTTAAGCCATAATAAACAAAAACATAATAGCCATAGATGAAGATTCTGCTGAGGATGACAACTTAGTTATCGACATACGTATCTAGAATTCTTTACCGGTCATGGAGGTATTTTTGTTTTTATTGTTTTTGGCATTTTTTATGTTTCTTAAACAATTCATCTGATAAAAATTTGCAATTTTTAAATAAAGTAATATTAATAACATTCTCAATTAAATATTTAATATATCCTGTGTCGTCAAACGGGAAATATACAGAATTTTTTAATACTTTAGCGGTTATATTTTCTTTAATATTTCGTCAGGACATTTTTTCAAAACAGCAAGGGTTATTTTCATAACATGCTTTACCATGTTAATGCAATTACTGTAGAGGAAACTAATGTCATAGTTTGGGGAATAGAAATATTAAAATTTTTATTTAATATAAATTAATAGTTAATGTCACTTGATGCTGAGGTAACCCTGTTACAAATATATCCCGCGAAATAAACAATAGCACAATCTGTTAAGGAAGCGTTGCATTCTACTACACGATCGCTATCTTATGACGAAGATGTACTATCTTTTTCAGAAACACATTGTTCATCTGCTTCCAGAGTGGGCTTCACATAAGTATCTTGCATTTTAAACTCGGAAAGCACAATATCATCATCACTCTTGTAATGTACACGGTGTATTCAAATACATTTTTGTTTAAATTGTATAAATTAACACGTTGACGCCGACGTGTACCACCGGTGGTACATGAATTATGCGAATTATGCTTTAGTTTGAAAACGCCGTCCGCTAGACTAAAACACAAAACCGGGCGCCGACGTCAATGTGTTAAAGAATGAATACAAGTATTTTTGCTCAAAACGCCGATACATTCGGTCTTGTTGACAAACGGTGAATGCCCTGAAAGCGGAAATACGCTCCCATACATATGTACATCAGGAATTGACAGTTTAGTTAGCTAGTATTATTTTGGCGATTTTCAATGTTTCACAATATCCTATTTAAAAGAAACGATCGTTGAGGAAGTTTCCGAAGAGGTGTCCGCATTTTCCAATAACCCCGCGCCGAACTTTCCAATCTATTCGATATCTGCATAGTGATTTTTTTCGCTTAACGAAATCACATAGGCTCAGCTTTATCTACCGCTACTTGTTACTAAAACTTTGAAATAAATCGGCAATTAGAGTTACTAAATCATCCTGTATATTGTGCATTTTGGATTGGAGAATCAACATCTGTGAATAGGAGCAAAACATATGCAAGTAAAAAAGAAACTGCACTAGTTGCCAATGTACTATATCTACGCTCTACACTGTAGCAGGGGCTCTCGGTTCTCTCGCCCCGATTTGGCAACGTTCCGCAATAATATATTGAAATATTAGTACATATTAAATTCTACTTTTAAAGATGCATTAACGATTTGTGTAGTTGTCTTTGCGCCTGCTTTTTCTTATTGAGAAGGTTTTATTGTTTTTGTTTCTTATTTTCATAGCGCAGGTACACGCATAATGAATGTATATTTAGTTGAATTCGAACTGTTGTATCGGATAGTTGTCTCGTTTCGGGAATAGTGATTGTGGATTTCCGTTTTAGTGTTTCCCTTATCCGAGTGCTGGTTGAAGCGAGAGGATTGGGGCAATTGGGTAGGTCTTATTTAACTTTCATTTTATCGTAAACCCATGCGTTATATAATTGGGCGACATCAGAAATTGGAAAAATACGCGAGCTTTAGAAGATTGAGGTGTAGAAACAAGATTTATAAAATCGGATCTATCAATTGTATACATTACATTTTAACTTAATTAAATCAAGATAGCAACATCAATTTCGACTTTCTTACTGATGCATATAATTGTCTTCATCGTTAATTATTTCCGTTTGGAAGAAGGTTTTCGGCCTGTATTTCCATATCAAAGCTTTCTCTCCTATATTTTTTATTAAAGCAGGCTATAACGTTGCAGCCTTAACAAGGATATACGTTTATTTAAGGACACCAGTGGCCTAAAAAGATCTTCTTACCTGTTATTATCTTCATCAATTATATAAAATGGTATACATACGTACCGGTCACGCATTAGTATGGCAAAGCTCGATATACCCGTTATCATATAAGATACCAAAAAAAGTTATTCACGAAAATTGTAGACACCCTTAGAACTAACATTTTTGAAATTATTTAAATAAGGGGTTGTTTCATATTACCAGGGTGAACCAAACATACGTTTTCTTAAATACAACACCTGTATATTATTTCAGATTTAGATTAAGGTCATTCCTCCAAAACTCAATACATATTCTGTGTAATGTGTACAAATGTTTTAAATTGTCTGGATATTTCTAAGTACATACTTAGGTATGTACTTAGAAATATCCAGACAATTTAAAACATTTGTTATACATACTTAGGTATGTATAACTTTAAAATCAAGATGAGACAAATTTCTAGGAGAATTAGATAATAGTAAGTGTAGTAAATGTACTCATTATTTTTGTTAAATTATTAAATAAATATCATTATTAATGTAAATTTTTCCAATCTGCATGACAAATATTCCAACTGCTTAGAGGAAATAATTTTTTTAAATTAAATTTATGATAAATAATTTGAATTTTATTATAAATTCAAAATATAACTTTTTGGATTTTTTTCTTTTTATACGGCATTTGTTGTCTATTATAATTGAAATATTAATTATTACGCCATACTATATACATGTGTATAGTATACTTACTAGCTTTATACTATATGTATAGTGTAGAAATTTTGAATAAGACACTTTTTACTGACGAAGATACATTTACCTCTATTTACCTTTGTTTTGTTTGTCTTAATTAACAATTACAATAAAATAATTTCTTCATTCAAAGTTGAAATTTTTTTTATTAAAAACATAACCAAATTCTAACATATCGTAATATTCTAACAGTTCCATACTAGGTAATAAACGGTGAGCTCAACACTCAGAACTTCCAGGTTGTGTCCTGCATTTATTCATTGAAAAATACTAAATTTTCTTTCTACTAATCCATTAGTTATTGATTCCGTACAAATGATCATGCACAAAACCTGACATGAATGCAGTACCCTCAGAAGGTCAGCTGATTTGTATCCAAACGATTGCTTTCTTTGGGGTTATATGAAAAGTAAAGTTTATAATAACAAGCAAATACGTAATTTGAACCAACCCAAAGCCCGCGCACGTACCGCATGTGATTGAATAAACCCAGAATTGCCTTGAAAGAAAAGGAGGACCCTTAAAAAACTTGCTGTGAAATTACACTTCACCTTTGTTATGCTGCTTTGTTTGTCATAATTAATCGTTATAATAACATGATTTCTTTATTCTAAATTGAAATTTTGCACTTTCTTTGTTAAAAACACAACAAAGTTCTTCATGTCTCTGTTCTGTCAACGCAAATAATATTTTCGTATAAAATTCCCCTTTTTATAATAAAGTTTCGTCGTAGATTTAAAATTTTTATGGTATGCTGATAATTTTTCCTTAGAAAACATAAGTTATAGTAGAATATCCTTTAAAGCATGCTAGTCAGAGGTAATTGATTAATAATAATGGCGTAATTGCACTGGTTGAATATTGAATAATCATAAAGTTTTTTTTTAAATTATTTTCCTTTGTAGATTAAAGTTTTACTTGTACTTGTTTACTTTTTCATGTTTTCGCAATACAACGACAATAATAAATAATATTTTTTATTGATCAAGATAGACTCATAAACATTTTATGATAAACTTCTGCATTATTTTCTAACATAAGTTCCGTCCAGTAGCGTAGATAACGTACAACAATATAGGTATATGTATGTCGACCGTAGGTACCCTCACGCCTAACTTATACGTCGAATGAGATAATTCCGTTCCGGATATATTCGACTGGCGCGCTCATATCTCCTTCGGCCTCGGGGTCTCCGGAGTAATATTCGCATCGGTGCAGACGTCGGCTCGACGATTTTACGCGCGACTATTGCAGTCCGTTACCAATGATTACGGGGCCTGTCGGTAGATAGATATACGTATGTATGTATGTATGCTCCGTATACAGCAGGTATGCGATGTTGCATACATACGTATCGGTGCGCAGACCTTACCACCGCGAGCCCGTCACGCTATATCCGATATCGTCCGTAAAAACGCTGGCATGAGGGAACCCTATGGCCTATCGATTGGGGTCGGTTAGGCAGTGGGTTTCCCGCAAGTTCGTAGCGTAGGAGCGAGCGACGACGTGACCTGTAACGCGAAATGTTTAGGTACTTGATCTCCGGGAAAATGCGCCGAGGATTGTCCGAACGGTAACTGAAATCGCATTGATGGTTTTTAGATGGTGTGGTGACAATCGACCACAACGGTGCAAAAGATAAAGGCGACTCAAATGTATTGTACTTTCGTCGCTGGTAGTAGATAGCAAATTCGTGTACAATAAATTTTTTACACTTATTTTATATTTCCCTAAAGTCTTCAGAATACTTTTTTAGGAAGATTTTTAACAAAAAAACGAGAAAACAAAAACAGTGTTCAAAGGCAACTAAAATGTAACGAAAACAATAATCACTCATAACAATCTACCATTCGGAAAGTACTTTACCAAGATATAATTACACAATATACTCAACATGTCGTTAATTGTGTATCCATAACTGTTTGTAGAGTGCGTCCAGGTATCTGACGAAATACCCTTAAAATACAAGTTTCTACATTATTGCATTGCGTTTTATTCACTTTGTATTGATTAAACACACTCTTCGGTTTTCTCCTCCCGCACAAAGTATTACTTAATTCGGACGACACGTGTTTTGGGAATACGTGGATTCCCATTATTAAGTCGACTTGATGATGGGAATCCACGTATTTCCGAAACACGTGTCGTCCCGAATTAATAAATACTGTGGGCGGGAGGAGAAAACCGAACAGTGTGTTTATTGTGCTGCCCCAGAGTCCTTGCAATATTTATTGTATTGATTAATTGCACCTGTCTGATGCATAGCTGCTTCATTGTAACAATAAAAATTGCACACATATCATTATGTTTATTTCTAATTTAATATAATTAAGAAACATAATCTACCATAGATTTAAAGGAATTATCAAATCAAGTTAGCTAAGAAATTGTAAGTGCGAATAAAATATTCTTAATACTTTCTTTTGTATGAAAAATCTCACAAAAAATACCAACTTACCAATTTGTAATCGACTTTATATACTGGTGAGTTTATTCAAATGCATAGCATGGAAACCAGCGGAGATGGAGAGACGATCAAATAGCGAAAGAATTGCAGCTTTTCAAGTTCAATTGAATAAGCCTTTGGTTTTTTGGAAAAAAAATGCACGGCTGACTACATATCTCGAAAAAACTGGTTTCTTGTTATTTCGTTTTGTGCCTGCAGTTCTATTATTATTGACTTTAGAAGAAAGGTGCAAAGAAAAAAAAATTAAGGTAAGGTGTGTGCTGAATAAGATAGTCTAACCCAAGTTTTTATTCAAGCCATAATTTTTGATCTATCTATGGTAACTGGTGAACGTTATATTCACTTTCCGCAGAACCTTGTTAATTATGGGGAACGGTAGAAGATCGAAAACATACGATACAGTAGATGATCTTAGATACGCCGCACTAGAAGCTTTCGCTAATATTGATGGACGTTCCATTAGAAGAGCAACACATTCAGTCTTGAAAAGACGTAACTTATGGGCTAATTATAATAGTAGACTTTTTGAGTATGTTTAGTCTTAAATTCATTACTTACTTTAATTACGTTAAAAAATATTTAAAAAATACCCTTACCACCTCGATGAGTGAAGAACTCCTGGATACGTATTTCGGCAACTAAGTTGCCATCCTCAGCAGAATCTACGAAGGAAGATAATGTTCTAATTTTCTTTATTGTTTTTTTAATTTATGGTTTGTCATTCTCCATTTATTAGTTTCTCAGAAATTACTTTTATGTAAAATCCTAACTGTAACGCAATAAACATTTCGCAGCAAAATAATTATGATTATATCTTTGAAATTATGAAGAAATTTTTTTTAATAACTATCTTTTATTACCAAACACGATGTCACCTGCCATTTGTTTTCATAGCTTACTACGCGACCAGTTCAAGAATTAAAAGAGAAAAATGGCCATAATTTATTTGTTTACAAAAAGAATTATGTCCAGTGCTATATCGTGGGAATCATTGAAAAAGATGCCTATTTTATAACGTGATAGCCGGCTATGGTTTCCATTATAAAAAACACAAACTTTTTGTCATATCTCAAAAATTACAGCTTAAATAAAAAATTGGACTAGACAGTCTTATTCAGCACATATTTACCTTAAACGTTTTCCTTTTCACCTTTTTTCTAATGTCAATAATGTTAGAGTTACAGCCACAAAACGAAATAGCAAGAAAACAGTTTTTTCGAGATACCTAGTTAGTCGTGCATTTTCTCCAAAAAACAAAACGCTTATTCAATTAAACTCGTAAATCTGCAATTCTTTCCCCATTTGATCGTCTTTCTATCTCCGTTGGTTTCCGAGATCCCCATGCTATGCATATGAAAAAACTCAGCCTGTACATCTGCAATAATAATAGAGTTAGTCAATGGTAAATATTTCATTTCGAACACCTGGTATGCCTACATATCCTTCTTATCTAAATTGAACCAGAAACACTTTTAATATAGATTTACTCTGATTGTGGCGTATAATTTTCAAATTAAATTTTATTTTCTTTTCCGTTTGTTACCCACCCTAAGAAGCATACCCAGTAGAAATAATAAAGATAAAGAAAGCGGTCGTCGGACAAACATTTACGCTCGCCATTAACGCTTACAACCGCTTAATTTATTCATTGTTGTTCCTTAGATAATCAGCGATATGAGCCGGGGTGAATTATATCTCAATTAAAGAGTCGGGCTTACACGGATCGGCCGAAATAAGAGCGACCTTATCGCTTTGATATGTTGTTTTAATTTATTTTAATTAGGTTGTTTATACGGCGCTTTGCACCTAACCGGAAATCAGTTTCACTTCTATCGTATACACGGTGCGCGCGCCCGCTCCAAACGGCGATTCCGTTATACACCACCTTTTCTTCGTCGCACTATTCGAATTCATTTCTCCCGACGTTTACTTTACTAGATTGTTCGTTCACTTTGGTTCTCGAAGGGGGTGCACATCTAAATTGGCGACGTATCGTGCGCCTAACTTAGCGTAGAGTTGATACAGAACGCGCATAATAATTAGTTCTGGGTATTTTCGCATTCTCGTGAAAAACAACTCTTTACGTCTTTATTAAACGGTCATGCGTGCTGATTATTAATTCGATAGTGCGAACGTGTGCGAACAATGCACAATTGAGGAATTTCGTTTCGTTCACTTGTCTCTTGCGTTTTTCCTTTGCGAATAAAATCGACATTGCACAAATTCTCGGAAAGAAATCTATTTAAATTTCAAGCATTTAAGTTTCATATCGTTTTCGTCGGATGTTATGTTACGTGTTCTACTTTATACAGTGTTACTTTGACATTTGTATCATTTGACATTGACAGGTGACATATAACAGAGCGACATTATATTGACGTAAACAGTTCATAACTAAACTCCATTCACTTTAAGAAAACAGTAGTGGGCGCTGCGATCGGCGGACGTATCACACAGGAGCAATTAGGATA
>JARFOC010000716.1:1218731-1230128 GCA_031763485.1 Osmoderma eremita | reverse complement strand
AGAAGCAGCAAGAATGACAAAGAACAAGAAAGTATGGACAGAATTCGTACACACGAGTCATTTTAAATAAAATTAATATTACCATAGATACCTTACACCTTAGGGTAGAGAGGGTTTTTGATTATATATATATATAATATTTTAGTTTCATTTGACGTTAGTTCATTATGTCCTTTTGTATCCACCCCAAAGACTCTGAAAGGTATGCTAATAAAAAAATAATTTTGATAGAAAAATAGATTAATATGTCTGGTTAAACAGGTTTTGCAATACAGTCATTCATTCACAGAAGTAATAAGGTGTTTTTGATTTACTTCTACTATTTTAAGCCCCTGAATACTATTATATTATACCAGACACAGATAGTTATAATTTACTATGTGAATATAATAACTAGTTCCTGTAATATTTAATAATAGATGGATGTGGTTCCAGTCAGATTATTCTAATTTCGGAGAAACGTCACTGAAAACAAGGGTCTATACGTATACAATATAATTATACGTAGATGAGACCTGCGCTCGCCAACAGATACCATCTAATTTGAATAATTTTAAAAATAATCGGCACACATCATACGTCAGTCAGACGAGAATCACTAATTTCTATGTCTCACAGCAGAAGGGTTATCCGATAATTATTTCCACGTAAGACGCAGAGCCCTATATTTATATTTTATGCTAGATATCTGTTCGGAAACGTAGCATCAGGTATATACATATATAGGAACGTTACGGAAAGGCTCGCGCGAGTAATTAAATGAACCACCGCGTACCATCGGGAGAAAACCGACTGGAAAAAACGAGAAGTGAATTACTCGTACGCGCGTCGAGGTAGATAATACGATCATGGGCATCAGAGACTGTGGTGGTCGTTAAACGGTTTTATCGCGATAAGAGGAAGTCTTCCTCAAAATGGGACTGTGAGTGAGACAAAAGCGAATGCTATGTTGGACGGTAAACTCGCGCGATGCTCGGATAACGCGACCTATAATTGGAAGGTACGTTTATAGCGTATGAAATGCACGTAAAGAAAAACGAACGCATGTATTCCTTTTTTTAATTTGGCGATTAAATTCAATTTGATTTGGTGATTGCGTAGAGTGAAATCGAACAAAATACTCCTGTGTAAGTTTAAAGGAATCATTTACTGCAGTACGAGATATTGTAATGGTTCTATGCCAAATACACTCCGTATTGTTATTATTATTATTATACTGTTCTAGGTTTTAGACAAACGACAATTGTTTACATAAAACGTATTAATATTTCGAATTTGATAATTCTATATACCACATATCTTCATTCAAATAGTCAAGAACCAATTTGTATCTTACTTTACAAACTATAATTCACGGGTTAGTTAAGCATCTTAAAATAAGGTCATTAACGCAAAAATATCTTAAGAAAGTTGCATAATAAGAGAGTAGTTTTTATTTTTAAGTGGTGATTAACCACCATAAAAAAGGTTATTAACGCTAAAACGATTGATCAACAACTTGTGCAAAGTAAATGTAAACGATAGGTTATTAGTGATTTTTTTACTAAGTAGACTGATGTCTGTAACTTTTCCCATCTGTCAAGCTGTTTCATTAGTTGTGACTGCATTGCTGGTTTGACGTAAATTTTTCCGAATAAATCCTAATAAGGAAAGTAAAAATGGTTCATCGCACCAGCAGTCAATACGTTGACATGTTGTTAATTTATGATGAAGTACGCCAGAATGCTGCTGCTGCAAGTCGATTGTACGCTGAGCGGTTCCTATTCCACAAAAATTCACCGCTCTAGTAATTCGTGCACGAGAAACTGGTGTACTGCGAACACGTCAAAGTCGAGATGGTGGTCCTGGCCGACACCAACCAATTTTGGATGTCGAAGAAGAAGCCTTAAATCTTGTCGAACAAAATCCTTTTAGTAGTACTCGAAAAATATCTCGCCAAGTAAATGTATCAAATCGAATTGTATGGCGAACACCGCGCGAGAATCAATTGTATCCATTCCATGTACAAAAAGTACATGCTTTACAACTTGATGAAGATAATTCTTTACGTTTACAGTTTTGCCGATGGTTTCTACAAAATCATGTATAAAATCCAAACTTTTCTTCCATTGTATTTACACGTAACGGCATAAATAACTGGTAATACTCATATTTGGGATGTGAAAAATCCACATGCTGTTCGTCGTAATCATTTCCATTATAGATTTTAGATAAACGTTTGGGCCGGAGTGGTCCACGGACAACTTATCAACCCATTTAATCACTCCATGAAACTGGAATCACAAGACCGCAAAGATCCTGTATATGTATATTGTTTTGCTGATTCTTTTTAAGAAGTATACCTTCTTTGCCATCTTAAAAAATGTAAGCTATGTGTAATAAAATTTAAATTATAATCAATCATTACTCCAGCGAAATGTGAATTTGATCTTAAATTTATAGTTGACAGCGATGTGATACTTTGCAGTTTCTGTATTGTAGCATTCATTTAACGGGTTATAATAAGTTACGAAACAGTTTATTACAATTCGTTGTTGATTTCTCACAATAGTTTTTAATATTGAGGTATGACTTGCCATCTAACAGCTTTTTATTTTTTATTTAATCAAAGTACACAGGTGTCCCAAAGCAAATAATAGACAAATCGATTTTCAACTGTTTAGCTAGAATCCTATACGACCGATATTAGGTGATATATTACCCTCACATCGATTAAATAAAAACTCAATCAATTTCAACGTTTACGAGGGGTATTATACCTCGCCCATTTCCAGAAAAGCATCGAAAGCTCGATACTACTTATGTATTTGCGTGTGTGTATATATCTGGCTATTCGTGTTGGCGACGTGTGTGCTGGGTAATATCGCCGGGACACCCATAAGGTATAATTTCCTAAAGACATAAAGAGAATACGCTGATGTCCGGCTTTCTCGCCGAGGCGGGTCGTCTCCCACGGGAACCTTAAAGAAATTGCCGATGTATGAGTTCCGATTTGTTACATCGCATCGCATCGTCGTGAATACTTCTCCATGAGAGTCGGATGGTCATAGAGATTTTATTCTAGTATAGCTCTGCGTGCGGCAAGATCTTCTCTGCCTCTCCGTTTATTTCTGTCGTTCGAATGTGCGAAAACGTTTCAGCGAAAAACATAATTTCAAATTAAAAATTACTTTAATTAATTTTTTACTTTACTTTTACTTTTACTTTTTGACTTTATCGATGTTCAGCACTTAGTTGATTTGTGTATTCATAATCTACGATACATGTTTAAAACAAAAACGAACTTGATTTCATTACAATTGTCAGATTCGAGATAGACTTGTGACAGTTGACAGCAAATACATTTAATTTACAAATATTCCACGATTTTCATTATTACTCGGTCCGTTAAACATAAAACAAACTATACAACGGGATCAAGCAATTCAGATCCCAACCAATCGACTTACTGCATTACTATTATTTTGTTATGGAAAACCTTATTTTTGATTGCACATCGATAAAAGCTTTTCTATAAACGGTCTTTATACACAGCCGGAGAGAATATCGATAGAGAGGATACAAGAACTCGAGTAGTAGCGACAGGAGCCGGCTGGCTGTCAGACGTTCTCTTCGCCCAACGGATCAAACAGCAAACACGATAAGTATAATGCACCGAACAACGTAAATCCATAAAATATTTATGGCGAGTCCGGGTCCCCGGAGGATCCGATTATGACGGGCAGTGATTTCTGTGGAGTGTCTGGGAATAGTTTCAGAAGTACGGTAGTTGTCGCTTTTGGGTTCCCCATGCAACACAGATACCTACATAGATACATACAATACACATTGTAAAAATAGCAGAATCTGTATTCTTTCCATCAAGACTATACTCTCGGGCAAATTTAAATTCACTAAATAAAAATACTTGTTCCGGTTTTGCTATATTTTTTCTGTTTTCAATTCCCCTCAGCAAAATTTCTCTATAGTGTTTCAAATTTTCCGCTGTACTTTAATAATAATAGGAACAAACTGGTTAATGTAGAAGAATTCAAAGTAACACTTAAGTTGATTAGACTAATAATAATGACATTGAATAATACAAAAAAAACAGATTCAATGGGAAGACCACCAAAGGCTTCAGAGTAGAAAAGGGACTGACCGTGAGATTGGGTGACCCACTGTCAACACTATTGTTTAACCTGTAACAATTTATAAGGAAAATCAAAGTAAACAGGAATGAAAGACCTTCAACAGAGAGCACCGGTACCTGGCGTACACCTACGACATAGTGCTTACTGATAGGTAGAAGTTGTAAGGAGTTGGAAGAAAATATAAAAAACAAAAACTGGAAAAGCAGGAGAACAAATGTGATTGCAGTGCAACGTGTGAAAGACAAAATTCATGGAAATGAATAATAAAAGGCAAACATATATGAAAAGAAAACTTAAAAGTGGAGAAAGCAAATAGAGAAATGTTGGAATTTGAAGTGGCTAAGAGTTATTTCTATTTGAGAGCGCCATATCGACATACTCATGTCATTCATATGTGTAAATACGTGCGACATTATTATAAACCCTTGTAATAGCAAGCAACGTCAGGTTACAACTGTCATGTCAAATACCCATTTGAGACTACTGAGTGTCAGCTATTTTAGACCTGTGTGCGAAACGGGTATCTACGTGCCAACTTGAAGCAGCGCTGGTCCTAGTAACCGTTAAGAAAAACTAAATTTTAAGAAACTTTATTGAGTGGATATGGTGGACGTTTACAACATGAGTTTTTGTAAGAAGATTTTGAATATGTATAAGAAATAAATGTATACCACCATTACAATACCAATACGGAATTTTTCGTGATTTTTTTCTTATATAATCTCGCCTGTTTCCTCTTTTAACGTAAATTGGGTTCTCTTAGTGAAGCAGACGTACAATTTTTATCACCGATGATTCCCGTGAGATATTCAAATTCAAAGCACACAGGTACACACTCGATCGGCAATCATAAATACGTAGATCGCAAATATGTATGTACGCTATGTTGTATCTATCCATATACATATTTAGTTGCGGTATGCCGTATTCGAAAGGTACGATCACGTAATAATATCATTTACTATTCCCGTCGACATGACGGAGTGCAGTTATTCGCGATCGAAATTGGAATTCCCGGTGGGAACATTCATATTATACCAGCACACACATACATGTACATGCATAGGTAGTAGGTAGCTGAATCTATATAGACTCACATTGTTTCAAATATAAAATAGTAAAATAGGTACTATGTAGTTATTAGAAGCAAATACACAACACACGCCATTCAAATATTCCCCATACAATAGTGATTGTTTATCATAACGTTATTAGTGTCTTGATTTAACTTCTAATATAGACATGTAGACATCTACAGACATAAATATGAAACGATAACTAGCGATATCTGCTTGTAGTACCTACTGCTAGTGCCATAACCGTTCAGGTAACCTTTTCACCGGCACTTCACGAAAACACTCCATCATCGATTAATTTATGCCATCGGTACGGCAAGCTACATACATACGTTCATTCGTATATGTATGTATGTGTACGCATTATTATGAAGCGTTCCAATTCAACAAACGTAAATGGCCTTGAGTACACTTTCAATAACCTCTGAGGAACCGAAGAAACCGTACGCAGTCACACGCACAGACATCAGAGGCTCCAATACAAACATATGTTTAAAGTGCGCACGTAGATAGGTGAACGAGAACGTGTCTGAATTATTTGACTCGCATAATGACAGTTGAAACGGTATTTCGCTGGTTTCTGGCAATTCTATTAATCCTTTACGGAATACCAACCGCGCTCAGTAGTACTTTCAAATCTTTGCGGCTCCGAATTATGCATACTAACACAATATCTAACGAAAATTGGCCACTGTGTAGTAGTAGGCCACGAACGTGTGTTTTACGTAAATAAGAAACGCCAAACAATAACATTTACGACTTGTACGAATATTTCTTTTTGTTAAATACTTTTTTAAATATTCATTTCTAATTTTATACATAAATTAATGTAATAACAATTTATTTTAGAACTCAGTCATTATCTATTAAAGTTTATTTAAAATTTAAATATACATATTTAATAATCACCAAAACCGAAGCAGTAATCAATCAGCCTAATGTCATTGCGCAAATGATTTACCTATCGTGTGTGGAAAACAATCTGTTGCTTAAAGGACGAAGATGTTTCGATACAATGTGCTTAAGTAACGATCTTGGACTAGATACATTGTATCAGATACTTGCAAAGTATCGCATATAGCCTTAGATCATATATATTAGATGGATACCATATCACCATATCAAACTATATACGTTACTGTTTCCAGCATGTACAACCTACGATTTTCGAGCTATTACTTTCTTGCTTATGAACATTACATGTAGCTATCTCTTATCTGACCACACGTGGAACCGGAAACGGAAACGCAAATGCAATTGATTAGATTGATTGTCGTTACTGCCAATGTCAGCTGTTGTCTATAAATGTCTATGAGTCAGCCGTTTACCTCTTCTGTATTGTGAGGGAATTGTGTTTTATTGTTATTTACGTTTTCTATAAACGAATTAAAAGGAAGAACACTTTTTGAAAGATTTTAAATATATCGTCAGATGCGATTGTTAAGGCGGTTGTCAGAGTTTTGAACATGTTTTAAAATAAATAATAATAAATGTGGACGAATTTGTATGCCTTACAATACCAAATGTTATTTTATTGCTTCTATTGCACCACGTGTGTTATGCCATTGGTTGTAACATGGAGAAGTAATCGCCTTATTTATATTTTATGTTTTTTAATTTTTTAATGAACCTAACTATCTTTGTCCTATCTTCAATAATGACTTAACTTCGTGTATATAAACAGAAACATACGAACAGTAACAAATAAATTAACATAAAGACACAACTGCAAATATTACTTTTTATTCTGAACATAAAATTAAAAATTGAATTAAGACTACGGATCTTAAGAAAACTTAATAACACTTCACGCTGCACAAATATATACAAACTATACGTATTTTAATAACATCCTATATTTTTATTCTCACAGTAATGCTAAACTTTCTTCTTGTTCTTCATTAAAGGATAAACATAAGACATTCCTAAAATTGTCATTATTCTTATGACAATATTCAAGCCGCTTTGAAAATAAAAGGTAACAGATCCTTTCTTAAAACTGATATGAGAACTTTGTTTTGTAAGCATTTACCAGTTGTAACTTATTTGCTTTGCCTATTCTTTCTAATTTTATCGTTTAAAAAGGTACATCCTGTGCTAAGGTATCTTTGTACCGGATTCTTTAATATCAACATTAGTATAACGTCCATTCACTTGAAGATTTTAATTAACCATAACATGTCTATCTCTAGGGCTATTATTTTTATAAATGGGAATTGTTTTCTTGTCTTTAATCACCAATAAATCACCACACCTGGAAATTTACTTTGAAAATTATTACCAGGAGCTTCGAGTGGCAATAATTGCCTTTGATCGCCTTGCCTGTATACTTTTTTCCTTTAGAGTGTTTCGTATTTTCCATCTATTTCATTTTTTACTGCGTTCTTTTCTAGTTAACTTAGTATTACCGTTACTGTTTCTTTTATTGGTTGGTGGTAGTGATTCAGTTTGGTTATCCACTTCGAAAGGTTGTTCATGTTGTTCTGAATATCCTGGAACCTAATGATACCGATGATTATGTGTTCACAAACTTTTCTTCTTGAAAAGAAAATCTGAGGAAATCTGGATCGGCTATGCTGTGATCTGTGCTTAAATCTAAACCTGTACTGCTATGATTTATCTCTTCAGCTTCTATAGTGTGTGCATGCAAGCCCACATTTTCCTCCGAACAAGTAGAACCTGGTTCTGCATTTGCCAATCTTACCTTTGACATATTGGGGTAATCTAAAACACAATTGCTATTAATAACTGATATGAAATTAATAATTAATATGTTGGAAAGACACTTGGGAAATATAGCTGCATCCATGTAATGTATATGATCCAAGCATACAGCGTATCAAATACAACATATCGGCTAAAGTGTATCGGATACAACATATGGGATACAAAGTCACTGATACCTAACGCAGAAATATCAGGTAGTAGCACATACTTAAATATGTCAACATTTGCACATCACTAATAAACAGAAGTATGTATTAAGAGTGTGTATCGTCTGTTTGAACGTTTTAATTGAGACGTTAACAATCTATTCATCATACCGTCAAAGAGACAAGTGCAAAATACAAACAAGGGTCCCTTCTCTTCTCGCCTATTACTTTTTAAATTATTTCCCCCACGTACGACCGGCGCTAGATGAAACACATAAAAGGTGTAACCAATCTAAATATTAAAATCGAGGGTGGGCGATCTCCCGGATTCAGGGGTGTAGATGCTACACAGGCACGCATATGTATAGTTAGCGTTAAGTAGTATTGGGTGGCGAGGCGTCGGTCCTAGCGTCGTTGTCATATGCAGCTTCCCATAATATTGTAGCGACCTACATATATTGTACGGTAAACACCCAGTGGCTGTCTGTTTTGTCGCCTGTGTGTTCGACCTCTTGCATTATTAAGAGGGTGTGGCAGCTGCTGACAGTCACAAACGTTTTATTTACTTTTATTAATTGAAAAAATTTCCAATTCCCCGCTCGCCTTTTGTTAACGTAAAACTCGTTGTTAAAATAAAAAAAAAGGAAAAAAAGGAAGGAGCAGGGGATGCGGATTACAAGCGTAAAAATACGTTTAGGTTGATAACCTGGATGATGAATTAACGTGTATAAAAGTTGTATAGGTATTGAGTAAAATACAACTTTACATCATTGTACATATTTCGTATTTATTTCAATATAATTAAACATTATGAATTACATTTTTTTCGGTTTTGCAGGACAAAACGGCCCATGGCATCTGAGAACATATTTTTTTTATATTTCTTTCTATTCTCGACCATCTGTTATACTTTTTTATTTGCCTTTTCCTTTGCTATGTTTGCACACGATATTTCAAGTCAGTACTTTTCCACACTGAGAAAAAGGAATTTGTTAAGTCAACCATCAATCAAGGTGTTGATCATTTTTGATATAATATTTTTTATAGAAATTCTACTTAAAGTAAACGCACGAAGTGTTTCACTGGAACACTTTATTGTTTAAATTTATATCTGTCGACTTATGTGATAATGTAAGGCTGCTTGCTGTGGCGTTTCAATATTTTCTATTTATATAAAATATCATTTGGGATTTCGCGATGAATATCTGTAGTGTTCATCAAATATTGAAAGTGAATCTTGCGATTCTTCGGCGAACTGTAATATAAATAACATCGCAACAGCATCATAGTAACCTCTCACACAGCCAATTAACACTAATGGACAGACGTAGGGCGTAAGTCTGGTATGTGTGGCAGAATCGGATTCATTTATGCCGAGCACTAACTAACGGGAAACGGACATAACGCGCTCGGAACAGAAAGAAACGGTCGAAGATAAACCGACCGGCAGGCGGGGGCCTATAAGTCAACAATTATCGAATTCCCGCGGGATAGGAACGCGCACGAACGTCCGCACTAACCCAATACTACTATCGCGTATGAGGACCGACGCCTGGCGATTTTGAAATCTGGTCGGCTCAGAACGTCTTAGTCAGGTTTTCGGCCCCGGACTGCAATCACCGGGAAAGATGGGTACAATTAAATCTCCCTTTATAGTTGATGGAATCCGTCGTTAGTGCTTTACGTGTGGTGTGCGGGGCTCCTACTGCGGACGCGCCATTATAGGAACTATGTAGTAGCGAAGAGCAGAGTATGTACGTAGTAGTGACCGACAGTCACTATTGATTAGCAATAAGAACGAAATTGGTTTATCGGATAGGAGTCGACCGGGATGGGACGCTAAAAGGAGACTACGGAGAGCGTCTGTTACGATTAGATTAGGGTCGTGTTAACATGGGATTTCTTAAAAAAAAAGAATGCGCATTAGACTTGTTAATATGCACTGCGTGCATCTGAAAAAGAATTACACCTCAGTAGGTCGTGAAACATGTTTATGTACTCGCTTATATTATAATATCATCGGCTGCTCAAGAAGCCATTTGGTTAAAGCAGTTTGGTACTGAAATTGACAAAGAGTTAAGTGAACCCTTTAAATTGTTTTGTGACAATCAAGGAGCTATAAAAATAGCAAAATCCGATAACTATAGGCCACGTTCGAAGCACATAGGTGTAAGGTATCATTATCTTTTGGAAAAACTTGTATATAAAACTATACAAGTTCTGTATATACCCACAAATGAAATGGTTGCAGGCAATTTAACAAAATGGGTAAACAAAGATAAGCACATATTTTGTTCTAAATCTATGGGTTTGTGTTAATCTGAACATGATTTTTTAAAACTTAACAAGTGAAGGTATTGATACATTATATATGTATGCTTATTCTAGTGTGTAATTTTTTTCTCTAGTTAACGACAGGAGTAGTTCAGTTGTTTGTTTAATTGATTTCACAGAGTATAGAAACATATACATATGTAGAATGTGAGTAGAATCATATAATGTACTGTTTGTAATTATACATTATTAGTTCTGAATAAAGCCTATACAAAAGAAATATATGCCATTTTGACATTTCATATCAATTGACAGTGACAGTTTGATAACCTTTATCACCAATATCAACTCATCTATATCCGGATTTCAACACAGCGGCGTATTGTATATTATTATAAGAAGTTCATAAGTATCTAGAGATACTTTTCTCGTCGTGAAGACACTGTACTTAGATAAGCTCCTTTTCAAGACAAAAATTAATTGTAAATTCTCTCGTCCATGTCAATGAGTTAGCAGGCTACTTTGATAAGTATATACAGGATGACGCATTAGTGTGCCTAAAGGCTCGATTATCCGTTATCATATAAGATATCAAAAAAAGTTATTTACGAAAATTGAAGACAGTCTTAAACTTATTATTTTAAAATTATTTTCATATATACAGGTGTCCCATATCACCAAGGTGAACCAAGCATACGTTTTCTGAAATGGAACAGCCTTCACTGAGAAAAAAGATTTCCTGATTCAACCAATAACTGGTTCATCCAACAATCTTTTGTATTTAAATATGCTCAAACCACTCAATTGTTTAAATGAATCACCTAGAATTAGTTGCATAAATATTGTTAATACGGCCAACAATAGTAGTTAATCCAATTATCTTTTAAATGTTGCCTGAATTTAACCCTTTTGACACAAAGCTAAAAGTGAAATTAGCAAACAACGATAGTACCTACATTGTGCTAACCGAAAAAGATAGTAGAGTGAATGCTTTTGTAGTTTTAAATTAAAACCAAGCAACCATTGAACCTAAGTAATGGT
>JARFOC010000716.1:1185766-1209982 GCA_031763485.1 Osmoderma eremita | reverse complement strand
TGTTTTTAGCTGGTAGTCCTTTGTTGAGGGAGTCCAGCACTTTGTGCGTAAATGCATTTTCACCTCCATAAAAAAAAAAAAAATTATTATTTCATGACTTCTATTTAAATAAAGTAATACAACATTCTGGTAGCATGAATGCTAAATATTTCTTGAACGCAGCTATTTGAAAAGCACATGTTTTTATTCAGAATTTTCACTCTCCACTACATCGATGTCAGCTTCTTCACATTCAGTAGTCACGGATGTTCTTGAAATCAGATTTCTAAAAGGCATGATATAGAACGGATAATTTGCCATTATCACACAGCCACAATAATCCCTTAATTTTTTTGTCGCCTATCGCTAGTACACCGTCGTGTCCGTTTTCCTGATGTCACTATTATTTAAATCGACACTAAGTTCATACTTGAAGTGTATGGTTTTTTCATACGAAAATCTAATGTCCCTTATTTGGCTCACTTTGAATGGGTTTCCGTCTGCATCAATTTTGAAATTTTCATTTTCGGTCGTAAACCTTTCCAGTTGTTTTGGCCATTCTTATTAAAAAGACCCACTGTTCGGGCACATACACAACTCATTGTCGTTCCTTTTTGCATTTCTAATTAGTGCGTGCATACTGTCACCTTCATTTTGAGTATGTCCCTTCCCAAGAAATCTGTGTATAATGTCAATTTGAACATGTACGGCGGCAAAGGCAAACATTGAGAATATAAAGCGATTTATACTTTGTCCAGCACAGTTGTCCAAATAAAATATTACTTTTTTCACTGCTCTTCCAATTTTCAAGTCTAAAAATTTCCAGAGGCAACTGGCAACTTCATTGGGATCCCTTTTTGCTATTTGTTCATGCCACACATGGCAGGAACCCTCATGGGTTCCTATGTCGTAAACTGTAAAATTGTATGTTGAAATCGTGCCCTTGTAATAAAAATCACGGACATTCGATTGTTGAGTAGCTAAAACTTTTTGAAGATCAAAACAAGCTACGCATACACTATTATCGTTTCTTGAAAGATCTTTGTCAGAATTCTTCAAAATGCCTGGATGCGGTCTTATTTTTTTAATGAAGCTCACATTTTGCGCCAAGTTTTTCTTTTTCCGCTTCCGGAGCCAAGTTAAAATCAGTGTCACATTGATCTTTCTTCGACTTAAAGAAAGAAATATTAAATTCTTTATTGAAAATATCTTTATACTGACGAGAAGTAGCAGATATACTAATATTATTTAGGTTGCAATGTTCAGTGTATAATCGATATATCATTTGGATGCTCAATCCCTCCTCGAGGTACATTTTCGTAGAGCCTTTTCAAATATAATGAGAAGGTACCACAGAAAACAGTTTAATGTTGTTTCTGACAACTCTACAATTTCTGTCTTTAGTTTGCGTGGTCGTGCACTGTGTTTCCCACGCATATCTTTTTCTAATGTTCCACCTTCTTTTAATTCGCTTAATGCTGTAGTTACTCAAGCCCCTGAAATATCAAGAGTTCCCAAAACCATAACTTTGCAAATGCGTCTTTCTTCACCGCGAATATGGAAATAAAATTCCCGAGTTCCACGAGACTGGGAGTTGGCAGTAACAATCACTTGTTTTTTTGGCTACATGCCTTACATTACGAGTAACAAAATCCCATTGTCTTGTATGATCTTGCAACTGCCAAAATTCAGGTAAAACATCACTTTCAACATTACTATATGACTCGCTCGCAAGTCTCAAAATTAAATTTGTCCTGGAGCACATTTTTGTTTTTGCAGCAAAACCTACACAAACTTCACCTAACCACACCTAGCCTTAAAATTGTACCGAAAACTAAAGTAACTCAAGATACGACTGATACTAACTGATTAATCAACGTGGAAGAATATAGTAACTCAAGATACGATTGCCTTGGGGGATTGTGCATACAAATCGGAGATACTATTCAATGCAGCCGTGTAATTTTGGTCACAGTATATTGAAAATGTTAAGATACGACTTTCTTCCAGGGAAGAGATTAGCTGAATAAAACGTTTGCTGTGTGTAACTCAAATAGTGGAAAATTTGAGTTCGATATAATGCCTAATAATTAAAGGAATACGCGTTCGTACTAAATTTCGTACACTAAAAAGTGCTTCTCTCCCCTCCCCCTCCAACTATATCTTTGTCAGTGCTTTCCTTGCCATTTGTCTGCTTTAGTTCGAGAAGGCTATCGTCCGTATAATCGATATTATACTCGTACGAATCGGTCGCGTCACGAGACCGTCATATCTGGCGGTATTTATGTGTCCTTTCTTCTCCGGAGATGCCCCCGTCCACCTTTATAGATACGTATGAACGTAGTATGTTGTTCGAAGCAATAGTCCGCATTAATATTTCCATAACAATATCGTGTATCTGTCGTCGTTTCGCCCCTTTGTCCGAGCCGACGTCCATTCATTACACCCGCTCGATGTGTACCTACCGCTACTTACCTACTACTACTACCGCACTTTTCCCTGAACGAAGGAGAGCTTCGAGAGAAAAAAAAACGCGAAAGAGATGAGACGTCGCCCTGTCATCGTGCAATCGAGATCTGCAAAAACCGAAGTCGGATAATATTATACCCGTCCCCGCTATACCGCCGATGTGTGCGACGTATATGTATTCGTACATATAATACGAATGTAGATGCGTGCATAACATCATGACGTGTTCACATTTGCATGTCATCCCCGCAGACAGATTTATTAGAACTCATGCTCTCGGTCCGAAGAGAATAACATATACATATGTACATACATACATACATACATACGTATGCAAAGAGATGTTTTTTTTAATATTAAAATCGCCCGTTGTTCGCCGGGCATCTCGCAGAATCTCCGCTGACATTTTTCAGCCGCTGTGTATCACAAACAACGGAAAAGTCTCAGGCAAGCTTAGCATCGCAACGTCCGAATAATAGGACATATGTAAACATGTCGAGTATTACCGGAGATAACTCCCCAAGCGCCCCTCGTCCCATATTATGCAGATACGAAGCGTTGTTCTCCTACGACGTTGTACATATACGACGGATTAATCTGATTCTCTCCTCGTCAATACATTGATTTGCTCTATCAGAATATATTTTAATGATCGTGATGATGTGTACGTCCATCACATGTGGGGTCGTTCTCAGATTTATATGTTTATAATCTCACAACTTTAAACACATCAGTTTATATCTTTACTTTTTGTTTTACTAGATAGAAATGCATAATGAAATAACAGTAGAATATTTGATTGCGGATATACCTACTGCAACTGTATATATCTGTACGTTAATAAATAGCTTCCATGAACCCTTAACTTAATAGGTATTACCATTTATAATGTATTTCCAAATATTTAATTCTCTATACCTACGCAGTAAAGATTGCAAGGACTGTGCGGCAGCACAATAAACACACTGTTCGGATTACTCCTCCCGCACAAAGTATTAATTAATACCGAATGATCATTCGGTTATACGACTTGATAATGGAAAGCCACGTATTCCCGAAACACGTGTCGTCCCGAATTAATTAATACTTTGTGCGAGAGGAGTAATCCGAACAGTGTGATTATTATACCCACCCAGTTAATCATTTAGTAATTTCATTCATATCAACACTTAATAAAAAACAAAATTAGTAATACACGGTCCATTGTAGGTATACGAAATACATCTTGGTACAGAAATTAACTCTAAGTGTAATAACATAATCTGCATAACGTAAAATGTTCACGGTGTAGAGTAACAGTTATGTTACAAATTATCGAAAAAAAAGAAGTTAGTTGGATAAACTAAATAACACGGTGTATTTCCTTTCATTAATATGTATTATTATCTGTATACATATTTATAAGTAAAAAGAAATCGATAGCACTTTCCTTTTAATGTTAAGTATTACGTTGCACATGCAAAATAGGAATTGGCTAACTTTTGTCTCATTTCTTTATTTTCATGTGATCATAAAATTGCGTTGATTGTTATACATATGTACATGTAAAACGATTTTTTGTTTTATATTTATCTGGTAATAGTGATGACAAGAACTGTAAAATTCCGGAGTTCTTTTGTGAAAATGGGGTGTTATTAACAAATGCAAATTGACGCTACACCAATGGACAGGCTATTAAGTCGGAAAGCGAAAACACTTAAACATACTATATGAGGTGTGTAAATTAAGTAATAAGACTGACAACGTAGCGTTTGATAGGGCAACACGGGAAGCGCTGGACATGGAGGAGTGACAAGTGGACATTGTAATACGCGTTCAGTGCAAATTTGAACTCGATCAAGTCATTTGGTTTTCCGTTGTCGTTTTTTCCGTGAACCCAGTTTTCGTAGTGCGTTCTACAAATGAAAAACATTAATTTCGAGCAACGGTGTGCTATCAGGTTTTCCTTCAGACTTGAGCAAACTTTTGCAAAACTTCAGCAGGCCTACGGAGACAGTGTTTTCTCAAAAGCCCAGGTTTTTCGATACTTCAAGGCATTTTCAGAAGGAAGAGAGTCGATGGGAGATGAGCCACACAGCGGAGGGCCTTCAACTGCAAGAGCCAGTGACAATGTCGACAAAATCCGCGATCTTGTGCGTTCAGATCGACGGTCAGAATGATCGGAGAACAGTTGATTTTGTCTCACACCACCGTTCATCAAGTTTTGACTAATGAATTGGGAATGAGAAAGATCTGCTCGAAAATGGTTCCAAAAAACCTTTCGCAGGAGCAAAAGAACATCAGGAGAGAAAGGTGCCTTGATTGTGTGGAATCGATTGAAAATAATGAAAATTTTTTGGAACTGGTGATGAGAGTTGGGTGTTCGAGTATGACCCGGAAACAAAACGCCAGAGCATGAAATGGCACACTTCAGGCTCTCCAAAGCCCAAGAAAGCAAAAATGAGCAAATCAATGAACAAGAGCATGCTGATTTGTTTCTTTGATAGCCAAGGAATCGGTCACATAGAGTTCGTGTCTCAAGGTTAGACAGTTAATCAATATTTTTACGAGAGATTCTCGAAAGACTCCAAAAAAGGGTCATGCGTGTGAGATCGAACATCAAGAAGGATTGGATAACAATGCGCCTTATCACACAGCAATTTCCATAAACGGTTTTTTGGCCCGTAAAAATATATCTGCGACTCCTCATCCTCCTTATTCATCTGACTTGAGTCCTTGTGACTTTTTCCTCTTCCTAAGATTGAAAATTCACCAGAAGGAACATCATTTTGACACACTCGAAAACGGCTGTGACCGACCAGCTAAAGGCGATTCCAATATCCGGAATGGAAGAACCGTCTCCAACGCTGTGTGGCTTCCCAAAGGAGTTATTTTGAGGGAGACAACGTTCAATTGTAATTATATTGAAATTAAAATATTTAAAAATATCAGTCCCATTACTTAATTTACACACCTAGTACCTTAATGTTTACGAGTATAACTACATTTCCTTTTTTGCGATAACTAAAATGCATTAAAGAAACAATACGATGAAGACAAGAATTTCATCAATTTTATTAAATAGCACAAAAGCAGATACGTATAGAGTATGGATTTTACTAAGAAATTAAAAATACCTTGCATTTGCTTGCCCTGCCATTTCATAAAACTGGGCTATATATTTAGCACAATTCGAATTCACAAAATATGATTCTATACGATTTCTAAATGCGTAACGATTTACTGGATTCTATACCGTCACGGAATATCTCCTTTCGAAAGGAAATTCTCTGGTGGAAAACGGTCTGTAAGAAGCTATAATTTAAAGTGTCCTACCCCAGTAGTACGATGACAAAATATAAAGATGTACCGCTTCTTTCAAATGGTGTTTTCAACTGTATCAGTGGTGTGATTAAGGGAATCAATTACACGAATTTCTTTAATTGTCAAAATATTCACTTTATTCCTGGATCTCACTTTTACTCGTGTAGCATTCAAAGAAACTTATTGTATAGAATTTTGATGCAAAATGAAATCGCAGCTTGTGATATATAAAATCAGTAATTATATATAACGAACGTTAACAAGTGAAAGGCGCTTAGAAACAGAAATGTTTTTGTGGCTACATTAGAACTATTAATATGGGACATTTTAACATTTGCGGAAAATAATCTTTTTCTACGACAATCATTTTTAATCCTCCAATACTGTATAACCTAATGTCAGTCAATCAATCACTCAGAACAACAACCCCAATCGTATCATTGAACCGTGCGTTGCAAATCACGCGGCTAATATGAAATCTGAAGATCCTTATGACGGCATGTAAACAAGCGGAAACGTGCGACGTGCCCCACCCAATATGTCACGTAAATATTCCCATACATATACGCGCACTCAAATCTACGTTATATCTGCACATAATAAAACTCTGCCACCCCAGTTCCCTTGAGGGACGACCCGATTGAAACCACGTCGACTTTCCGTATCTCTGTCGTAATATTTTGACGATATTCACATCGTCGCGCTACGGAAAAACGTATCTCACCCCATCGCCCGCACACAACACACGTGCGCGCGTGAAATAATAAAAAAAACCGACATACCAACCAGGACGATACGATTTTAATATCACCGTACGCCTTTTCGCGCATATAATTTCACGAGCACGCTGGGAGTTGTTATCATCATCGGTGAATCGCCATGGTCCGTGCGTATACATAGCAATAACCCAGCACAATCCGGTCCTAGTCCGGGGAGACTAGTTTCGCATTAATCCCTGCCCGAATATAATTAAGATAGGAGGTGCGTTTGCGTGGACGTAGAGTTAATAATTGGCGGCGATTTGCGAAAGCCCGACGGGGACGACTAATACCTACCTACCTATCTGAATTATTTTAAGGCTAACTTTGCCACCGCTAATTGTGCGTGTAATATGCAAATGTGCTATGGAACAGATTTTATTTAGTGTGCAAATGTTAAAACGGACGAAAAGAAATATATATAGTGGGTAGTTTATTACAGTAACGCTAAGATATGTATTGCCGAGAAATAGCTCAACATTAAGAATTTCTAGGTAAATATTTAAATTTATGTTTCCATTCCTGCTTGACTTTTATTAATGTTTTAGCAGAACCAGACATGTTTAAGCATTTCTTACATGAAATTTCCAGTAGCATCTACCAAACAGCTTTAGGATTTATTTAAATAAATACAAGAGAGATTGACTACTTTGGCATGGTGGAAAAGAAGAGAGACTTGGAACAAGTCAAGAACATTATCCAGAAAAGAATAAATTCATCCAAACGGAATTCCTACGCAGAAACCTTTCACAATAAGAGAGTATAAAAAATATATGCACCCCGAATCGGAACAGTTAATCTCTCTATCGTTACAATAAGCTCTACACAGCCTGCTTTACATTGAAGTTAAAGCGTGTAACAACAATTATAATTATATAAGCGAGCGTGAACGCCACAAACTACAATATTAAGTTCACATATTTAATAGATATGCTAGGTATCAGCAGAGGCGCTGTCAAACTACATCTATTTATGTATCTATGCTATACATTTACAACCTAAAATGGCATTATCAATAACATTACTATTTACTATGGTGTTTTGCAGAGCTGTGACCGGTGCTGCCGCCATCTCGTATCATCAATTTGAACAACTTAGCAATTTACTTAATAAATAATAAAACTTCAATAATCGTACGTGGTCATATCTACTTCAAAACTATGTAAATATTGTATTGTCTTGGACGATACGCAAGTATGCAAATTTTCAAATCGATAGGACATTCAGAATTGTGTTAAAATTGCATTAGAAGATCGAGTTACATACATACATACAAAGACGCCACGATCTGCTTGATCGATTCGTATGTTCACCATTTGTTCTTTCTCGCGTTCTTACAGATAGTCCGTAACTATCACATGCATTAACAGCCATTCGTGTTATGCATATTGTTTGTTATTCGAAAATTGTAATAATCGTTATTTTATAGTTAGATTTAGGCGCGAGAATTGAATGATTAAATTAATCATTTCTCTCAAATGCCTCCCAATGGATATCTCAGGCATCTGTTTTCCTAGTAAAGTAATAATATAATAAAGTCGAGTCGGAGATATTTAATGGGGTAAAATATGTTACCACAATAATGAATAAAATTTACATTTCAAGGGTGTCTCATGATGATTCTTTTGGCATATGTACATCAAAATATCTCCTTTTTATATTATATCTTCTATTTTTTTATAACTCGATTCTTGTATAATAAATTTTTACGTATTTAGAATAATTTTTATAAATCTACTTTTACACATGCTTCTCCAGCATTAGTTTAAACGATGTAATAGATTTATAAAATTTCATTTATATTTATCAACATTTTTATTTTCTTATTTTCGTTTTGAAGAATTGTAAAAAACTGTAAAATAATTTGTAAAGTATGATAAAATATTCATAATCTCATCATATAGTCATCGTTTTTCCGTGGATGATACACTGTGATTTATGAATCGGTAAGCACGGGGAGAGAGCAGATGAGCGAGAGAGAAACACAGGAGTGAATGAGCACCGCTCCGCGTCGCGGTATCCGTCCCTACCCCGTTGCGAATCCCGGGCCACGCCGGACGAAAGAGAGAGAGCGAGAGAGACCGCTAGACCAGGTGAGTACGCGGAGGGCGTTCCTGGGGCCGGACCCATCCAGTCACTTAGTCAAATGCCGAACGGTTAGCGAGTCAGTGCGTCAGTCACCGACTCACCGGGTCTTTCGTTGCTTGTCACAACACACAAACTGTTCTCAGCAAGCACCGAAACACAGAAAGAAAGAAAGACAATTGTGGTAGTAGAAATAGAAAAGTACATAGTAGTAGCAAGAATAGAAACAAACGCGGACCTGTGTGTTCCCCGTATACACACCGCGATTAGTTCAGCAGGAGCATCAATTCAGTTGCAAATCGACGTCGGCGCGGGACGATTCAGGTTCGAAAAATCGAGTTGCGGTTGCACGTGAAAATGGGACAAAGGAAATTAATATAATAATACTTATTGTATTATAGAGGAGGTGCATTAAATTATTGAAACATATCCAATAATAATAATAAGTGGTGTTTGTGCGTCTTTCCGTTCGGTGTGATGAAGTAGGGAAGATGTTTCGGAACGGACGTCGTCATCTGCGTGTCCGTGACCAACCCCCGTCTTCTTCGCGGTGATGAAGAGGAGGACAATAGCGGCGAGCGCCGCTCCGCGTCGGACGCGCGAAGCAACGGCGAGATAAACCGACCCCTACCGAAGGGTTGTATCGGCGCAACCCGCCCCAATCAAGACCTGCCCCCTCCACGACAGCGTCGTCAGCAAACACACAGCATCTCGACGGCTTCGAGCTAACACGTCACCTGCGGAGTGGCCAATCATAACTCCGGTGATATACCAATACCTATACACACGCACACACACGCGCGCGCGCCCACACCGACGGACACGCACACACACACGACGCCGAAACCCTCTCATCATCATCATCGTCCATAATTCTAATATAGTCGTCGGCGACTCGTCTTCCCCAAAGGCTTCCTTCAAGGAGACATCTCTACCACAAACAACAGTCGTGTTGTGACCTCTCCACGTTCACTATGACGGGAGTTCGCCCTCTCCGACTGATCGTCACGACTTCATCACCGTCATCAGCATCCTCGTCCTGAGAAAGAGTGACAAAGAAGAAGGCATCAATCGCATTTCACCGAGAATAAAGGGAACGAATATGCTCCTAATATCATTGTTATGGCAATTTAAACAATTTTCGGAATATTTCTGAAGAATGATTACCAAAACGGACCGGTTCTTTTTCGTGCTTATTACGGACGATAAAAGTGATAATAATCTGGGAGTTGCATCTCCTCAATAGTGGACTTCTGTGTGTTCCTTGTTCACTTAGCATATCTGCGATAAAGTTGCGGCTGATTTTTTTTACTTTTGATATTTTGGTGGGACATGTCGCGGCGCAAACAATCCAGACCGATAAGGCATCTGGAGGAAGAAATGACTCCGATTCCCGGAGGAGGAGGTCTACCTTCGGCCACTGCTTTGGGTAAGTCGGAAAATTATAGTATAGGTAGCTATACCGTGCAAGTGAACGTGAATGACATCTAGGACTACCCAATTTTTTCGTCACTAGCAAAAAAAGTTTCCTCATTCGGTAACCAACCAGTTTTCCCTGATTCAAACATCACAAATATTATTAATAACATAAAATATTTCTGTAACAAAAATCTTTTCCAAATAAAAATATATAGATGCATTTTCTAAAACTACCTATTTGAATTTCTTAAACATATTTTGAACAAAAAAGGATATATCAACAGTAATATGCTTATTCAACATAATAATGACAAGAAAAGCATACGCTGAATAAATATATAAAATTAAATCGAAAATACTCAAAAATTATACATTAATTTTATTTTAACACAAAAAAATACATTACTAAGTATTATTAATTTAATATTCAGGTATAATAAAATTTATATTATCTGTTTGAAAGGAACCCAATATCATTTAACCGTCGGACAAAATCCAAGACACCAACCACACACATATGTACTGTATTAGGAATCCAACAATATGCTTTATTTTTATATCTTATAGAGATAAGTATTTAGGATCTTTAATACATATAAGTGGCATAGTAAATAAGTGATGATTAATATATAAGAAGAATTAACACAAACTCATCCGGAGATATATGTATATTTAGATGGTAACAATCTCAAAATAGGTGCTTAAATATAACCACGTATTTGGGTATACATTATGCATACCTACGAAAGGAATTATAATTGATTCGCCCAAATTGGTAGCATGTAGAATAGATGAAATCTAAGAATTTGGAGGGAAATCAAATGTTTAATTTAATTAAACTTATTTAATGCTTGGCGTGCATTGGAGTTACTTTAATAGTTATTCATATGTTAACCAGGCACAATTTGTACATTGTGTTAATTTTAACAACCGCTGCCCCAACTTCTTTTCGAGACAAGAGTCGTTACAATTTTTTCCCTAAATTAAAGATATTATTATGGTCATATAAATTACCGGTAATCGGTTCCTATTACCGACAATTCAGACGGTGTTTATTTGCACTTGGCAACGTCAGGTATTCGAAAAATCGAGATTACCGCTTCGAGTCGCAGAATCAAAAGAACACCGCACTGTTTGCTTCTCTGTTTCCTACTGAACATCGTCTTTCTTTAACGTCAACGCGATCCGGATATATTATTATTATTTATTACTGTATTGCGATTATAACAACCTTATAATTATGACATATAGCACAGGGAAAAAAAACTAGATGAAAAATATGTATGGTATGATGGGAAACAACAAGTTTGAATAGCTTTTGTCAGTATACAAATTGATTTTTGCTTTTCTTTTACACTTCTTGCACACTTCAAAACCAATAATCTTAACCTTGTATAAAACAGTATAAATCTTTGATGCTAATAGCGAAGTACCTATCAGTAATCCTACGTATGGCCTCATCTCTTTCCCAATAAATTTGTAATATTTTGGGTTCAACTCATCTGTTCCTCTCGTCATAATTTCGCGATGTCATCCGCGTACACGGAACATTTCTATGAGTAAAAACTCGCTTCCTCTTCTCTCGGTTAATTGATGATGGACGATCGGCTCGGCTCTTGCACAAAGGATCATAATTTGTTGTCGATTTCTGGATATATTGACGTTCGTAATTGGTCCTTGGGCTCGATAGCGGCCTTTTTTGATGCTCTCGTTTTGTTTTTTATGCGAACGCGGTATAGCGACGATTTGAATCATCTTCTGGACGGAGTGACTTTTTCCTCTTTGTTCTTTAGTTCGGTTTCAAGACGTTCCTTTTTTTGCTTTCGCCTTTTTCCGGTGCCGAAGTCTTTTATCATCTACAAATACACGTCGCAATAAACTTTTTGTTTTCGCGAATCTAAAACTAACCGAAAATAGACGGAAAACATAAGAAGGATTGTGAAAATAAAATTCATTAATTATTTTAATATATGTGCGGCCTATTGTAATTTACTGCAATACCGGAAAAACAGAGGAGGAGATATTCGCAGTATGGTTATCTAAAATCCGTTAAAGTTACATGAATGATAATATTACATCAACTATCAGTGTTCACGAATTAGCTATTAGTATGCAGTAACTTATTGTCAATTGTTTGTAAATATTATTAATCATACACTTAATTTATTAACGCAATTCGTCAGTTTGTATGGTATATTAAAAACACCATTACCATTCCAAAGAGTAAACGATTCTGACGTATTTGGGCAATTCCATCCGCAGTAAAAACTACAAAGGAAAAAAGTGTTAAACATAGTACTGATTTTATATGTGAAAATATGCTACGTTATTGTAAATAGACTTTCCATAAAATTTGTAATGGAGCAGTAATGTAGGTATAAAATCATAATGCAATATATATCTTTATTTTAAAGTAAACAACTTCTCTTGCGTACATAGTTATGAGTACTGGCGGCTTTTTATAATTCCGGGCTGCAGGGCTGACTCAATTTGACAAAAGATTTTTATATACATAAACAAAATGAAATTTGGATTATGTACTAATTTAAGCAGCATTACATTGTATTTTAAATTTGGACATAAATTCGCTTTCGCACAAAAATATACAAAATAATAAAATGAATACAAGGTCTCCGGACGAAAAACCCCATAGCACCGTTTGAATTTCCGAACGACGAAACGTGCCGGGGACATCCGAACACTCGCTTGATATACGGCGAACTGGGCTGCTGATATCGTAGGACCGTTTTGTTGATGATCGAACTTTTAAAGAGCCTTTACTGGATCGACGAAACAAAGAGAGTCCTTATAAAAGACAATTTAATAACAAAGAAGATGTGGTTGTGAAAAAACAAATAAATTATTTTGTTTTCGATGCTTGTTGTTTAAGGTTGAACCTTCATGGAACATGGAGCAACATAACGAACGGGTAGAAAAAAATTGATATATTTTATTAAAAATTATTGATTGTACAAAATTTTGTGGTAAATTTGAACGAGAATGACGAATCTAAGTGATGAAATTTCAGAGGTATGCTGAAAGCGATAATGTTGTAAGGGCACAAAAGCGTTCTTAAGAAACCCTGTCGCAAGAATAGTTAAACGCCTTAGGTATGTTATCAATAGAAAAAGATTTGGTTCAAAATGGTAGTAAAAACTTCGAATATTAATTCTACAGTTATAAACAAGTTACAAGCTGTATACACTTTATTTTCCGCAATTAATAAAATTAAGGTAAAAATTTCTCATTCATTTCTAGTTTTTTCTCGCGTAGCCCTTACCCCTAGAAACTCACCAAGCGCCACTAATAGTTATACATATAATTACAATCATAACAATTCAAAGTGGCATATATATGTCAAAACAAAAAGCTCTTGCAAACTTCTGTGATATTTTAGACGAATATTCCTAATTATTTAAGTACTAGTTTGCATCAATTGCATTTATACTGAATTCCAAAAGTATATTGATCGTTACGTACCTCTCTAATTACCTAGTTATAAAACAACCTCTTAGCCACATCACAACAAAGGGTGTGTATTACGTGTAAGAACATGCATTCACATTTTTTTATTCTTGAAAATAATACAATATTGTTAATTTACCTAAAATATTATTTTATTCTTTAAACGAGTGCGGTTACCTACTTGTAATTGTATGTACTTCAATATGTCACATATGACATATTGTAAACCATTACATTACAATATTTATATATTTATTTATATATTCATTTTTAGTGCAGCTCATGGGTTTCCAGTGCACTAACCGTTTAATTATTTAACTACAAAACAAATTTATTCCTAATTTCCTCGCGAATCATACTTGTCGATAAATCCATCAACAATGATAGCGATAATTTTAACAACTTTTCCCATTCATCTTTAACGCCTTTCTCGCGAATTAGTGAGTGCCTGAGTATACAGATGGCGCCTTTATATCACAAAATATATAATGTGAATTTGTAACACATCTATATTGTCGTTTTGCATTAAACTGTTAAAAGGAGATGAGCTAGAGGATAAAATCTTTACCACCAACGCCGCCCTTAGCCGTATATAGTCATGAGGACCTTTTAGCAAAAATGTAGCACGTAATATAACCAACCATTCGATTCAGACGCGCTTGGAAGAGGGTTATTACTGCACGAAACCCACATACGCGCTTTTAAGATCTACAAACGCCGACCATTAACCGTTGACTTTACGGTCTTATTACTGCTGCCGTAAATTCCGAATTATTAGATGATAAATTTCACGTAATATCTTAATTAATTAGATGTCGGATGCTCGGGCGAATATGTCGAATGAAATTACTCTAACGATTCGATGAAATGCTCGCGAACACACAGTCGTGTGCAGTCAGTCCCTCCTTTAATATAACACGCACCGCCAGGTGATGATTTCAAGCGCTTGTTTTATGGAAAATTATACAAATCCCCATTTATGAAGCGCTCATACAGAAATATCTAACATAAGCGTATGTGTGTGTGTGCATAAAATCTCATCTGATACTAAATACTGTATTTTGGGGAATAGAATTATGAAATTATCAACACCATTATGGCTCTAGTTATGCGATAATTTGTTTAGAAATTCTCAGGTGCTTTTCGATGTAAACTTTGGGATTATTTGGAATACGATCCGAATGTAAAAGAATGCGTTCTGCTGGAAGATAAACATTAACATAGGATATAAGTATATTAATTTATCAAACTGGATCGCAATCACCTTTCGTCAAAACCGCTCTCATTCCGATATCCAAAAAAAAAGAAATTTGAAATGCTCAACACTGGTTCTTCCCAATAAAAATATTTAAACATTCTTCTACGGATTTTCAGATTGATCGCTGAATAAATCATTACAGTATTTTATAGGAATTCACATTATATATACACCGACATACCTTTATTTTAATCTTAAAAAGTAATATGATCGGAATTTCAATTCGAGATTTTTGCTCCCACATCGATAAGTGTAATCCATAGCTTTGTTATATACAGGGCTTTTTCTGTAACGTTAAGCGACATTGTTGGCAACCAGTTATACGTTAACGAATCAGTGTAAAGAAAATTTTTGTGTCAAATATTTCCTTATTCATTTAGTAATTTATTTCTTATATTTATTCATACATTAATCACAACTTAAATACATTTTATTGACAAGTAGAAAATTATGAACAGGTAAAAAGAGATGAAAAGGTGGCAATGATAACGTGGTACCAGAGGAATAATAATTAACACGGGTTAGGGACATGTTTTCAGTCGATTATCCTGAAGGCCTATACCTTATGCGAAATATCTATATTGTGGTGTTTCAAATAACACGAATGTACCAACCCAACAATACGAACATCAAAGCCGGCTGGAATTAAAATTTAATGGAAAACCAATTGAAAAATTTATTTTTTGAAGATTACCACAATAAGAATTACTCAAACAATACCTAAAATATTATTCTTTCCTTGCTTCACGATACTTCTTTTAAATTTGCATTATGTAGATAATAAGAAATGTTTTCTTTTGAGATGAATACTGCTAATACTTTACTTCCCCTTCAAAAATATCAACCGACACGATGCTTACTATACCAAACAACCACTCTTCCCTTGTCTTTCAAAAACAGCATTTGTTTCTCGAGCACAGTTTCTTAATTGCAGTAACATGTTTTATTTAGTTCATTAATTGTCACTGGGCGGACTTATAATTGGAATATTATTTTATAGGGAAAAAAAAAATACCTACATAACTAACTAAGTAACTTGTATGAATTCATTTTCACCTGCATAAATCTGCATGAGAAGTAACGGTTACCAACTTTTGAATAATGAAATAAACACATATGCATAATAAAAATAAAAAATACCCTTACCACCTCGGTGCGTGAAGAACTCCGGATGCGTATTTCGGCAATTAAGTTGCCATCCTCAGCAGAGTCTACGAAGGAAGATAATGTTAGTCGTCGCACTCTGGGAGACTTGAACCACACAGAACATCACTTGAATGTGTGGTGCAAAATCTCCCAGAGTGCGATGTCTAACATTATCTTCCTTCGTAGACTCTGCTGAGGATGGCAACTTAGTTGCCGAAATCCGTATCAGGAGTTCTTCACGCACCGAGGTGGTAAGGGTATTTTTTTTTTTATTATTTTAAGCCACCGTATCCTATTATTTGTATTTTATATCAAATATGCATAATACGCGTGACTGTTAAGTCCTGGTAGTTACAAAATATTTGTAAATTAAGAAAAACGGGAAGGTGACAATACGAATCAATCCACTAGATGATGTCAAAATATTTTAAATGTATTATTTATATTATATTGTAATGTACAATTTAATATACATAAATAAGATTGTTTGGGAAGCATTTTCTTTTGTCAGCTAAGCATTAGCACTACAATTTACCAAAGAAGTTTAGAATATGTCGGTTGGCAACCTTTTAATAATCTGCCCATAGATATAGGAATTTTAGGGAAACTAATTTAAAAAAAAATTCAACAGTGAAACTTTTTCTTCTAAATTTAAATTATCACATGTAAGATTACCTAAATTATTCCTTTTCTTTAATCTTAATTTCGGCTCTATCTATTTATCTCCTGATATGACGGTTTCAGACATCTTATGCTCTTAATATGGTTAATTTCCGCAATTTTGTATTCCATACGTATTTTTACAGTTAAACTCGTAGTCAGTAGAGATGATTAGTTACTGCCGAGTATGACAGGATTTATTACTTTTATAATTATTGCAGTGCCACAGTTTCTGTTTTGTGCCAACTAATCTTCGCCCTATTAATTTGTCTTATTAATCCGAATAGCCACGCCATTTTGTAAACGTTCCCAAGCGGCATCAGCAACATCATAATCTCATTAGAAAGGGCGTCCGTGTTGTAACCAGCCATGCATAAGCAAATAGTTCGCCGGCGGGTTAAAGCGCCCACGTTAAAGGTTTAACCGGGCCGATCCCCCGATCAAAGATCTAAACCACCAGCGCGTCATCATCGTGATCATGGTCCTCATAGCTCCACCCCAAAGTTCGCATACATACGCACCCATAATATCGTTAGAGAGCGCAGAGCAGAGTAATAATAAACCAAACGCAATTAAAAGCCGGTAGTACCCCTTTTGAAATTTGATTTTTGACGAGGGCTGTTTCTCTTTGGTCGGGGGTAGCTCGACCGGAATCGCTTGCTGTTGCCTCTACTATTTGCACAGGATCACTGTTCATAATCACGGGAAGAGCGCCGGGACGATTCTCTCCCCTCCCGTGCTGCCGATGCCCTCATTCCGTCAGACTTGACAAGAATTTTATTACGATTCATTTATTCGGACCGGTCTAAATTGAATTTTGTGAATTTTAATGTCTGACTGTTTTTCTCCCGCTCGACTGACATATAGCATATTGGTCACTCTATACATATTGAATAAGGAATTTTTAAGGAAGAAAGGATATTGAAACACTTTAACTGTTTTTAATAATTGTCTAAACGTTTCGTGTTTCATTATGTGAAATGTAGAAATATAATAAAAAAATCTAACAAATGGTTCTGTACACTAAAAGAGAAAGATGCATTGAATCAACCAAATGTTGTTAGTTTAACCAAAAGTTAAAACAATTTTACTACCTACTCACTTACTACTATGGAATTTTGACAAATATTTTTAAACAATCTGAATAGAGTGAAATCAGCTACATCGTATTATGTTATTAACTTATGTAATAGTATATAAGTAGCTATGGAAGCTTTCTGGAGAAAATAGAATTATGTGTAAGTTTTTAAGTAAATTTTGTGACATGGGGAACACTTTTATGTATGAACATGTGGATTATGCTTCCAAATCCACGTGCATAACATGACCTAAAACCTGTTCTGGCGTCTTTTTTTTTATATTTCGGGAGCGATTCAATATTGGAATAACGCCGAACGAAAAATCCATTCATATGTAGACTTTTCTTTTAAATAGATCAAAACTCAAACCTAATGATTAGGTAACGCTATGTATAATCAATTGGGAAATATTCTGTTTCTTTCTACTACACATATGTGTTTTTCTATTAAGTACAAGTAACATAAATGAGCAAAACGGCATGCAGGAATTTTTATAAATCGCACTTCGTACAGTCGTCAATGTGTCCCGCTGCTATCTATGACAATATGTCAGAGTCAATGGCGTGGTTGTGTGTGTGTGCGTGTATGTGTGTTATATACTTGTATGTGTTTACGTTAGAAACAGTCACACGCATTTAAGTCTGTCAGCGTTTAACGACTCTCCTAATATAATATTAAATATTATCGGAGCAGTAGTGAAAGCTACACATGTAATGGTAATCGGGAAAGATTAGCAATATATATTTAAACACATATCTATCTATACACAACACACAAACACACGTAAGTGAGGTAGGTAATTGGAAAGACAGAATTGCAATGGCGCTATTCGTTATTGAGCCAAGTAGTGCTAGAACAGCGAGCGGTAGCAATGACTTTATACCTACACATAGCGTGTAGTATAGGCGCACTTCCACTGAAACTAATAAAACGCCTGGCAAAACACAGCGCGCTCTTATATACGAAAAAAAGGAACAAGTAACAACAGTATTATGCCGTTTCTGTTGTTGTACGCATACCGGTTGTCATTCGCTTCAAGCTGCAAGACTTTGAGCGACAGCAGCATAAATATTAAAAATAATTTTCAATAAGAATGATGAGGTCTGGAAAAGTAGCGAGAACGCGCGTCTTGAATGCACAATGAGCTTTCGCAGTGGAAGCAGAAGAGAAAAAAGGGACGTTTCTATGTTCGTTTGGTTGTAGTAGCGTGACAAATATGGGATACCAAGAGGAAAGGTTTTAAACATATAATAGATACAGTGTTGGATGTGTACGCGCTTACGCAATATATGTAAGTGTTGGATACTACAAGTCACTTGGAATATATGAATTGTACAGTGCGATGACAGTAAAGATTACAAGAACTGTGATGCAGTAGCATAGTAAAACCCCGCTCAGCATGGATTCGCCAAAAAGAGAACTACAGATGCGAACCTACATGGTTTTAGACAATTCTTGTCTGGTCCATGTAATTTATATATACATCTCAAAAAGATCCAGTCTTTCAGTTTCGACAGTCCACTTATCTACTTCTTCCACTCCTACTTAAGTATTCGTAATTTGCTCGTATAACACAGTAGTTTCTCCTCCATAGTACGGTATAAAATCAGGAGTACGGCAGGGTTCAAACCTAGGCCCGTTACTATTCTTACTTTTTCCAATTGATTATCCAAAATCATTTGCGAAATTTTATTATGTGTAAGTAAATGATATCAAAATGTTTTCTTCGATTGAATCCCATAAAGATGGTTCAAACCGTCGACATAACTTGAGGTGCTGTAAAACGGTTACTTACACCCGCAGAACGTCACTATGCCATAGAGGAGAATTTTTTTAGATGATATTAGTAGAATCAACGACCTGGGAGTTTTCTTTGATACTGAATTTTTATAAATCGCACTTGATGCAGAGTTATCCTTCAATAGTTTCTGCTTAGAACAGTATTTAGGTTTTATTATGTGTAACACCAGGCAATTTAATAGTGTACAGACATTGCACTTACATAATATGTAAGTACTATATTTTTCGTTAGTCCGTTCGAAATCCAATCCAATCTATTGACGCATATGTAGGTCAATAGATTGGAATCACTATTACGATTGGATAGCTTGATAGTAAAAAGTTATTATTAATTTTATTATTATTATTAACAGTTTCAAAAATACCAAACAGTAGAATAAAGCGAACTTTCCTGAATCGAAGTGAGCTTGTAAGATAATAGAAGAGATATGAAACTTGTTGCTGTAGAATGAAAATGTATGTAACTTTTGCTGAGGGAAAAGTTCGTACCATTGACTTTCTTAAATTTCTTTACATTCTACAATCCATTCATCACTCTCTCAACACCAACTAATATTCTTGAATCACCATCACAACAGCACACTTTTCCTTTGCTATCTATTTAAGGATGGAGGAAGTGTTTCATTCATTTATGCCTTAAATCTATTATTTATCTTTTATCGAAAAAGCAATAAAGATATTTAATAAAAAACATCGTCGATATTTCAGGTTGTGACAAATTATGGTAGATACTTTGGCTTTTCCCCCAATTCTATAGTCTTCTATTGACTTCTAGGGCAGGTGCGCATTTATGATACACCCTGACGAATTTGCGACGGCCCCGTGCTAAATTTCACCTATTCAAGTGGCGGTCAATATTTATCCATCTCTTGCGACCGATACGAGTCATCATAAACTGTTGTAAATCATCAAATATTTACTTTTTGCGCACTTTGTGTGGTGTGATTTATTGGGTGTGTTTTCAGTATAGATAGGTATACCTGCAACACTCTCGTTTTAAAGGAAACGTATCTCTTCCTGTTAATTTTACGAAGAAGGTGCTCTATTAATTTCGAAAGAGAAATCGCAAAGAAGGACGACGACAACAACAAGACCCCTAATACAATACAGAATACGGAGAAGAAGGAATGAACACCTGGATATAATGAAGCGAGATATTAAAAAAGCCACAACTTCCAGTCCTAAAAATGTATTTTACGCTTTTATTTATTTTTTTTCCATTCTTGGCCGCACCGGCAGTATTGTCCACATCCCGAAAATATTTATGACACCTCTTAACAGACCTCTGCTGCATAAATTTATCTTCGTAACCGAGAACCTCGCAGAAATGCAAAGTCCGCTAAGTGGTAACATCATTCTTTTTAACACAAAGCGTAGGTAGTAGAGTGAGCGTGTTGTATGCGAATGAATATGCGCGAATTCGTCTCGCGTTTTTGCATTTTTGCAGTCGCTTCTCCTTTTTTCGTTCGGGTGGAAGTAATAAAATGGAATTAATAACTTGGGCCGCTAAAATCACCAGTTATTTAGGGGATCTTTATATGAACGCGCAGAAGTGATACCTCCTGTGTATAATACATTGAGAGAAAAATGTAGTAAATTTTGCTGCAATTGTACATATTTGTACTACACTTTGTGGTACATACAATGTCAAGTGCAATTGCAAAATTGTAGTAAAAGTTCCTACTATTTGTAGGCAACATTGACACCACGCAATCATACTTTATACGAATGAAGCAACAGAACGAAATTCCTTATAGTAAATATTACAATTTGTTGTAGCGATACTTCATGTCTTAGTACATGTAATAATATTATTTAAGTTACATAATTGAATTAAATTAATGTGTATAATAAATTGTACTACAACTGTATACACACTAGTTATCGTCGTGTTGTTGATCACAAAGTCTCGCTCGACGTATCCATGAATTGGCAGCATTTAGTAGGCGTCGATGTTGCCATCGAATTGTCACCGCAGCTGCCTCAACGCGGTTACGAAGATCATCTAAATCAATTATGTCGTTGGTGTATACCATGGTCTTCATAACGCCTGATAAGTAGAAATTAAAGGGATTAAGATCGAGTGATCGAGGAGGCTAGGGCATAATACCACTTTGAGCTATCCACTTATTTTCAAACACATTATCTAAATATTGGCGAATAAACGATTAAAATACGACAGGGCGCCATCGTAAAGAAACCACATCAAAGGAACTTCTTCCAATAGTTCCATCAAATAATTTTACAAAAACAAGAGATAATCATATCCATTCATTCAATTTGGCAACACAAATGGGCCAATAAGTTGTCCCTTCACCAGTCCAGCCCAAATGTTTATCGAAAATCTGTGCTGGAAATGATTACGACGAACAGCATGTGGATATTCCACAGCCCAAATATGAGTATTACGACAGTTATTTATACCGTTACGTGTAAACGTTGCTTCATCAGTCTCCAATACAATGAAGAAAAGTTTGGACATTTCTACATGTGTTTGTGGAAACCATCGGCAAAACTGTAAACGCAAAGGATGATCTTCAAATTGTAATGGCTGTACTTTTTGTACATGAAAAAGGTCCAATTGATTCTCATGCATTGTTCTCCAGACAATTCTTTTTGATACATTTACTTGGCGAGATATTTTTCGAGTACTACTAGAAGGATCTTTTTCCACAGGATTTAAGACTTCTTCTCCGGCATCCAAAATTCGTTAGTATCGCCCAGGACCACCATCTCGACCTTGCCGTGTTCGCCGTACATCAGTTTCTCGTGCACGGATTACTAGAGCGGTGAATTTTTGTGGAATAGGTGTTGGCCTGTTAGAAAACCGCTCAGCGTACAATCGACTTGCAGCAGGAGAATTCTGGCGAATTTCACCATAAATTAACAACAGGTCAACGTATTCACTGTGGTGCGATGGACCATTTTTACTTTTCCTATTAGGATTGATTCGGAAGCATTTACGTCAAACCAGGAATGCAGTGACTAATGAAATAGCTTGACACATGGGAAAACTTACGGACATCAGCCCACTTACTATAAAATTCCCTAAATTCACTAATTCACTAAAACCTATCGTTTACATTTACGTTGGACAAGTTGTTGATCAAAAGCTTTAGATATTTTTACGTTAATGGCGTTATTTTAAGATGTTTAAGCACCCCTTGAATATAAAATCACAAGACCGTAAACAACCTGTATATGCAGAAATTATTGTGGATATCTAAAAATATTAATAATTCCTGAATATATAATTTGACAACAAAATTAACAAACTAAATAGCACAACTAATAAACGTTTTCGTATCTGCTAATAAATATGGTATTCTAATATCATGAACGATTTGAAGATAAAGCCAGAGATTCGTTTATATTACTCTGTAAGTGGGCTCCCATCCCAGCCTCGACGGTTGACGATGGCAGCCCGCCTGCTCTCGAAACACATGTACCGAATTTTATTAAATCAATTTGTCGTGTGTGGAATTCCCGATACTGTGCATTAGTGATACCAGCCTACAGTGATCTTTAGTGAAAGAGGAAAGATTAATACCTATTTAAAGGAATCAGTGCCATACAGAATTTCACCAACGTTACAAATCTATCCGCGATTAAAAGTGCGTAGCGCCGTTTATCTCTCAACGACCTAAATCTTCCTCACCACCGATCAATTATTGACCAGACGCCTTCAATAATAACTATATATTATAAATGCAATAGAAAACACTTACGTAATGCGTTATAAATGATATTATTTACTTCTACGACTAACTGCTAAGAATTCCTACTACCAAAGTAGCACCACGTCAAACAGTATTCATCCTACGAACCGCTATGTGATTGCGTTACAACGTTTAGTTAAAAACGAAAAATGTGTACCTACCTAGTTGAAAGTCATAAGTTTATTTTGACTACAAAATAATACTACTGCGCCATGTTAATATTTGCTACACGGATTTTTCTCGGTGTAGGCATACCTGATTTCGCCTGCCGATGTTCCGTTGAGCAGATTCACAGATGTTTTCGGGAAATTCAGACGGTGGCAATCTCAATCCGACCGACGTTTTTGTGTTCGCCGCTTATGCGTCGGGTTTTATCCCGCTCATTTGTCGAACATAAATAATACGTAAGAGCGGTGTTGTGACGGTTGGATGAATTTATCGCAGCGGGTAGTCGACGCAAATGCCATGCCGATTTGATAGAGATTTTGCGAAAAAATTAATCCTCCGGGGGACGGTTCAGTGTCGCGAACAATGCATGCGTGTGACCCTACTTTTATCTAAATTGTAAATATATCTAATATCAAACGTATAGTGTGTACAGGGAAACGGACGCATCACTGTAAAAATTGGGGCTGTTCCAAAACGGTAACTGCTAATATTTAATCTCGTCGATAATGCTTTTACTGGACAAATAGAGATGGGTGCGGTTCCTTCGAGTGGAAACTATATGCGGATTTTCTAGGGGTACCTCGAGGAAAATATGTACCTAGTGTCGTATTTTATAATAATGTATAGGTGAGATTGTACTTGTTGGGCGTCATTCGAAATTAACATGGGAAAGTAGAATACAGGGCTTTTTTGTAACGTTATACATAAGTTTTCCTATGGGTAACGTTAAGCGACATAGTAGGCATCCAGCTATACGTTAACGCGTCGGCAGTATGGAAAAAACACTTCTTTGTGTCAAATATTTCCTTATTAATTTAATAATTTATTTTTTATACAGCTGTGTGCGAAAAAATAGCAGTGCATTGAAATAAGCTAAAAACTAAACCACAACACATTATAAATTGTAT